>JAGFBZ010000420.1:255553-635694 GCA_018398805.1 Hirundichthys speculiger
AACTAGTTACAACAGCTTTAACCTTTACACAAACAGGGAATTAAATGATCTTATTCTTAACTCATATACCATAATGACCCACAAAACATAAAATATTTCCTATAGAAATACCCACTTTTTTCCACAGAAGTTTGTAACAAAGACCACAATGTTACCACATTACCACAATGTGTGGTGATGACCTGGTACAAAGAAGTACATTTTGCAGTTTAGCTTGGGAAACATATGTAGATTGTACACAAAAAATTTAGGAGAATTCGACCAAATATCTTGGAGGTGTTTGTTTACACATGAGCACATGGAGCACATGACCAAAATAGTCATAAAAATGCATATTCAATTGAAAATACAGGACATTTTTGTGGTATTAGAGCATGGTGCCAAGACTTTTTTAGTCAGATCCATCAGGCACACAATGTTCATTCTTGTAGGTGAAACCTTATACTAGGGCTTGTCAATATAGCAGGTGAATGAAGCAGGTAGCTCTATTTAGCAAATTTTTGCACACCAATGCCCTGAATCCATGAAATATGTAATTTATAGGGCTGGGCAAATTAATGCGTTATTATCGCGTTAACGCATTCATTTATTAACGCCAACATTTATTTTATTGCGCGTTAACGCATGTTGCTCACATGCTTTTGTTTTGAAAAGTATGTTACTGGCTGCTGCGGAACCGGAAAACAATTGGTGGAAAAACATGCAGTAAAGCTAAAACAGACATGGAGAATGGTAAAAATCCGTGAACTTTACAGTTCAGGTAGCAGCTCAGGTAGCAATATTAACAATTCTGTCTGAAAAAGAAAATTCTGGATTGCAAAAAAACTTTATCGTCATTCCTCCATGTTCCATCAGATCTGCTCCATGTGTTCACTGTCCTGCTGTTCTCTAGCTGGTTACTGCAGTGCGGCTCCATCTAGTGGCACAGATGTGTAATGACAACAAAAAGTCCAGTTCTCAATTATAAAACAAATTCTGTTCTGTGGCCCATTTTTTCATTTCGTATTTTTGATCCAAGTCTAAAATTGAAATATAAAAAATGTGTTAGATTAAAAAAAAAAACCAAAATGTAATAAAATGTCAGTTTCATTTTCTTAAATTTTTGATTGACTACTGAAAATGGAAAGAATAAATGATATACGGATTGGTAAAGTTACTGAACTTTAACATGGACATTTTCATTTTAAAGTTCTCCCAGACAGAGGATTTGACAGAAACAAGGTTATTTGTAACAACTGACAAGTTGAACTCTGTTTTAAAAGTTTCTGCTGTTACCTCAGAAATTATCTGTTTTAATGTTCTGATTGTGCTGAGCCACAATCATTTTGTTGGATTTTGTTTGTAGACTTTAAAATTTTTTTTATGAAAACAGGATGACATTAATACCCTGGCAGTGGCAATTAGCTTTATTTTATTTTACATTTTTTAAGCTTCTTGTCTGTCGTGTTCGGGTCAAATCTGACCAATTTCCTACTTCCATCAATCATAAATATTGTGTTTTACATTTGATTGTCTCAGGGCCTTATGACATCCTCCACACTAGGCATTTGAACATATATAATTGCTGATCACCACTTTCATTGAATTTTGAGTAGTTTATTCAACTTTGTAACACCTGTGGTGTTCCCGGTCAAAAATGACCACCATAGGAAATGAATGGGTAACCCTAGATTGTGTTCATCCATCAGATGGTACACAACCACAAATATATTACCACATGCAAACAAACACATACCACTCTACATGAACCCTTTCAGACTGAACAAATAGGTGTCTCCTCTTCCCATCTCATTCCTGTGCTTATGTGCCCCCCCCCCCACCCCACACCCCACACACACACAACAACGAACTACAGCTTCCAAACTAAATGTATAACACTTGTTCCACATTTCAAAGTAAACAATTAGGTGTTAGTTATGGGAACATTGTGTTTCAAGAGGAGACTCTTTCTGGCAGAGCTTGGGAAAGCTTTAGTGACTCCTTTGATTCAACGGCGCCAGCACCTTCCCCGTGCACCAGCACCTTCCCCGTGCACCAGCCTCTGCCAGTCTGGTGAGGAGTCTGCAGCCCCAGCCACTGCCCTGCTGCTCTCCCCCCAAAACAGGGGCAGAAATAGAAGAGATGTGACCTCTGTGCCCCTAGAGACAATAAAACAACTCTTATATGTTTCAAATGTGATGCCTATGTTTGCAAGGCACACTACAATCTGATTGCAAAATGTCACTCCTGTACTCCCCCCTGTATTTTTTGTATATTCACTGCAGTTATTCATGTAAACCACTAGTTTGAGACATTTTTTACAGCTTAAAAGGGAGTTAAATAAAATTTGGTGATGATCTGTGGTTTTTCTGTTTATGTAGGAGCAGTTAAAACAGGCTGGTCAAATTTGACCGGGACCACTAAAGTAAGGGGGGAGAAACGAACACGACACAAAGGTTAAGATGAGATTTACACTAAATGTGTGTTACTGACAAGTGCTGATGTTAAACATGTTTGAACTACAAATGTTATAACACTTTAGTTCATATGGCAGCAGAACATTTAAATAAAAGTGCATTTTACACTACTTTTGATTTCATTATTTGATTTTGCATATACAATGCGATTAATCGTGATTAATCAGGGAAATAATGCGATTAATCGTGATTAAAAATTTTAATCATTGCCCAGCCCTAGTAATTTTACATCAAACCAGATGCATATGTATATTATCATGACTATATTAAGGCCCGTTGATTCTGGCCCAAGAAAATTTGAGAGCTACCCCTGCTAAATGAGCAGACTGTCATCTTGGAATAATACTTCAAACAGGAAACACCAAACAGGACTTCTTGGCCCTGAAGAGGGTGGTCCGTTCAGCAGAGCGGACCATCAGAACCACCCTCCCAAACCTGCAGGACATTTATACTAAACGCTGCAGGACCAGGGCCCTGAAGATCCTCAACCAGCCCAGCCACCACCCCGGACACTATCTTTTTCCCCTCTGCCATCAGGCCAACGTCTCCGCTGCCTGAGAACCAGGACTGAGCGGATGAGGAAGAGCTTCTTCCCTCAGGCCATCCGCCTGCTTAACTGTGACCACTACTCACATTAAGCATAATATTGCACAGTTCCTCTGCTCTGCTTTATTTGGACTTCATAGTTTTTCTCATCTCCTGCATTGTGTGTTTATTTATTATTTATTACTTATTTAAATTTAATTCTTTTTTTTTCTCCTGTTTCTTCTTAAAAGAAAGCGTTTGCCCTGTGGGTACAATAACAAATTTTACTGCGCAATGTACAAAGTATAATTGTGTATGTAACAAATAAAGATCTTGAATCTTGAATCTTCAAGATTCTCTGCCTACAGATGGTGCCAGAAACAGTTAATGACTTTCAAACAATGGCCCCTACCCCTCCCCCTCTCTTACAGTCGCTATTCACATTGTAATGTGACATTCTGAGGCTGAGAAGCCACAGAGAGAAGACTTTATTTACCAAAATATTCATGTAAAATCAGAAAATTGTCTTAAAAAAAAATCTAAAAAAATACAGAACAATTCTTGTATCTTAAGCTACCTACCCTCATCGTATTTTTGGCATTTAATGAATATTTTCAATGGAAAAAAAACTTTTTATACAGTTGCTCTAGCACAAATATACATAAAAATATTTGCAGAAATTCAGTACATGCCTCTAAAATTCTCAAAAAAATCATGAGTCATGCTTGCATATCCAGCAACATTACTACTAAATTTGGTGACTCTATTTGAAAAATTAGGTGCCATAAAAAATAAGTTACACACTGCCAGAATTATGCCCATCGGTTACATTGGACATTTTGAAAAATATAGAGTGGTGGACTTCTGAATTGACCATATGTTGCAGTGTATGAAATGTTTGGTTGAGTGAAAGGAACATGATCCTTCAGTATTAGCTTTTTATGACCAACATGTGATTTTTTATGAATTTATTTCATTTGCGTGCGACAAAACCATCCACTTCCTGTTTTTGACGATGAACAGCACTGGCACCGTTGGACGTGCATACACGAAATTGTACATCATGAATGAGCACCCTTCTGACTTCAGTCTGACCGCTTCTCAGGCTGATACGATGAAGAGGGAGGTAGATAATGGACATAATAAGATGAAAATCATATTCCTATGACCAGATGGTGGCGCTATGGAGTTCATCCAAGATTGTCATATACACTTGTTCAGGGTGGAAGAATCATCAGACATATTGATTTTGGTGCAGATTGAACAATGCATGTGCAAGTTATAACAACTTTTCCATTCGTGGCGAGACATCAAACTTCGCCGTACTATCACAGCCACGCCCTTTGATAAAAAGTTACAGTTTTCACTGTCAGTCATCTTCAAAGTCTTTACTACTGATTTGAACTGGTTTGAGGTCTGTCGACTCATCACACTCGAAGCAGGGATGCCTAATGCAAAACTTGACATTTTCTGTTGCCAATAGGTGGCGCTACAACATTTCTTAAATCTGATAGCTGCTATGTTTTAAGGATCGGACTACGATCATACTGATCCGTTTTGGACCAGATTAAACACTTTATGGCCGAGTTACAGCCCATTTCTCTTTCATGGCGAGTCTTCGAAATGACATCAAACTTCGCCGCGTCACTACAGCCACGCCCTCTGGTAAAAAGTTATATGCTTCGCAAACTTTCTTCGGCCATGTGTCTAGATTAGAACAAAAAAAGTTTGGAGTCAATCGGACCAAATCTCTGGGAGGAGTTCGTTAAAGTACGAGGCCTGGAAATGACCAAAACATTGGAAGAACTGCATGTTCCATTAAAAATAGCGGACTTCCTGTGGGAGTTAGAGCATGGGTCCATGAGACTTTTTTGTAGGTCTGAGGATGATACATCAGTCACACAAAGTTCATGTCTGTAGGTGGAAGCATATCGAGGGGCTCGTCGTTTTAAAAAAACAAGGTGGCGCTATTGAGCCACTTTTGTGTGCCCATGCGCAGCACCCATAAAATATGTAAATTTCGCAGACAATGAATGCGTGTGCAAAATCTCGTGAGTTTTCGAGTATGTTAAGGCCCCCAAAAAGGCGATTCATTTCGGAGAAGAATAATAATAATAATAATAATAAACATTCGAAATACAATAGGGTCCTCGCACCGAGGTGCTCGGGCCCTAATAATAATAATAATAATAATAATAATAATAATAAACATTCGAAATACAATAGGGTCCTCGCACCCTCGGTGCTCGGGCCCTAATAATAATAATAATAATAATAATAATAATAAACATTCGAAATACAATAGGGTCCTCGCACCCTCGGTGCTCGGGCCCTAATAAACATTCGAAATACAATAGGGTCCTCGCACCCTCGGTGCTCGGGCCCTAATAATAATAATAATAATAAACATTCGAAATACAATAGGGTCCTCGCACCCTCGGTGCTCGGGCCCTAATAATAATAATAATAATAATAATAATAATAATAATAAACATTCGAAATACAATAGGGTCCTCGCACCCTCGGTGCTCGGGCCCTAATAAACATTCGAAATACAATAGGGTCCTCGCACCCTCGGTGCTCGGGCCCTAATAATAATAATAATAATAATAAACATTCGAAATACAATAGGGTCCTCGCACCCTCGGTGCTTGGGCCCTAATAATAAACATTCGAAATACAATAGGGTCCTCGCACCGAGGTGCTCGGGCCCTAATAATAATAATAATAATAATAATAATAAACATTCGAAATACAATAGGGTCCTCGCACCGAGGTGCTCGGGCCCTAATAATAATAATAATAATAAACATTCGAAATACAATAGGGTCCTCGCACCGAGGTGCTCGGGCCCTAACAAGGGTGGTCTAATAATTTTTTCCATGACTGTATGTATAAACACACAAATTTACCGTCTATAAGCAGACTCGGTAGTAGGGATGTCCCGATCCCGATCGCGATCGGCGATCGGCCTTAGATCTTAAAAATTTAAGGTGGATCGGATCGGCCGATCAACACTATTATAACACGCCGATCTTTTCTTCATTATTTTTTTCCTCAAAAAGTAATCCTGATTAACACAAATTAATAAAGTAATCATATTACACAAACAACAATATTTTTTAAACCATATACATTTAATAATTTGCACTGAAATGAGGTTTCTCAGCAGCGCTGTCTTGTATCCACCTTAAAAGTTTCAAGACCGGCGGCGTCAGGCTAAACTTTAGCAAAAATGTCAGCAGTGTGGCAGCACTATAAAATTACAAAGACCTACGCTTCGACTGCGACTTGCAACGTGTGGAAGGCTGAGATATCACGAGGGGTAAGTAAAAAGAGAGTTTACAACACCACCAATTTAATCAGACACTTAAAAAAGCACCAGCACCGATCACCGCAGCCTTCTGTCAGGTGCCGTGGTGCCGACGGCTGCAGCTTCAGAGCTGCTGCCGTCGGCACCAGCTTCGGCAGCAAACGCTCTGTTAAACTTTTAAAAGAAAGAGAAACTCCCGAAAGACTCGGAGAAATACCGAAAAATCACCGAGCTAATCGCAGAATGTATTACTGAGGACGACCAGCACATTTACAAGGCATTTAACCGGCTCATTAATTACCTCGAGCCTCGTTCCTGTCATTACATGAACGACAAAGGACACAAAGGTGCGCGAACATGTGCAGTGGGTCTTGAAAGAAGTGAAGTTAATATTTGATGTTATTTTTATTCTGATGTGATTTCATTGATTGCAAAGACTTCTGCTAGTGTTTTCATTGCCTTAAACTGCTAGCCAAGTTCACCTGCTGCTATTTAAATGGAAGTGCTATGTTCTTTGGTACTGAGACTGTTGAACAGTCACTGTTAAGAAAGAAGAGTGTTTAGATAAGTTATTGTTTATTTTATGAGATGATAAAAGCTATTAATCTCAGCTTGGATGCAGGCCTATTTATTAATGTACACAGGAAATAAAATGCACAGGAAATTAAACTCTGTTTGCCCACTCAAAAAAAGTGAAATCGGATCGGAAAAAATCGGAAATCGGCCGATCATCAAAATTAAAAAATCGGAATCGGATCGGGACCCAAAAAACGTGATCGGGACATCCCTACTCAGTAGGTCCCAAAAACATCTCTCCTTTCATTTACTTGAACATATTGCTGGGCAGTATCTTTTCTGTCCAGTTTGTCAAGTCTGTCTCAGTGAATATGGAACATCAGGGAAAGTTAACAGACAACATGATACTTAGATTGCTTGGGTTTAAAAAAAAACGCTGTAATTGTTTTTTGTTTTTTCATTTTGTTGACCCCACCAGGGATTGGCTGCAGGCCAGGAGGACAATGTTAACATCTTAAATCTCATCATTTCAGTTAACAATTATTGCTTATTAAAATACCATTATAAAAATAACAACATTAAAAGATATACAGCTACAGAATCCTGTTATTTTACATTTAGCCAACTTCAGGTAAGTCCAAATGACTAGCTACTCAACGATACAAAACAAGTATTTTTCACACCACGGAAAACTGGCAAAGGATATCTTTTTGTTCTTGAAATAAACACTGATTTTTCTCCTCCCTCTTCTCTGGCTTAATGTGTTAGAAAGCTCACCAACTCAGTTATTACAGTTGTTTATGATCACCATGGTAACCGCAACAGGAGACACCAGCACCCCTTATGACCCAGGGGTCGAAATGGTGCATTACAGTTACATTGGAAATCGGAACTTGAAGCGCCAAACAACATAACTTCAGAACTGAGCGCTTCCCAGTTTAAAAATTGGGACGTCATGGAACGTGGAATTAATCAGAGTCGTCCTATATTTGGGCCAATACGGGAATTAACTTGAAATCTGAATAAATAGAAATCCTTTTATTGTCACTTTACAGGAGTGCAGTGAGATTAAAAAACAGTAACTATGGTTACAGCTGAATAAGAAAGGTGAAAATGGGAGGAGAAAAGGTGAGGACACCAGTCAGTGGATCATGTTGGTGTCTCCCTGCAGTGTAGACCTATAGCAGCATAGCTATGATGAGGCTATATTTCAGATCCGCCTGCTCTTTCTTCATCCATTCCTGTTACCATAGCTATGACTATTGGCCCTAACACACTATTGTTGAGACTAACTAAAGGCTCTACTAAACAGATCTCTTTCCATGTATGGAAAAGTTGTTCTGAATTACACATGCATTATCCAATCTGCTTGAACATTCATATATTTGATGATTCTTTCACTCTGAACAAGTGCATCAGACAATCTTGGACAGTGCTACTGTCTCATCAAAGGACCATGATCTTGGTCACATTTAGTGTGTTTTGTATCCTATGTGTGCTTTATCAGATCAGCCTTGGATTCCTACAGCTCATACTGATAAAAGTCCTCATTCACCATCCAAATTTTGTGCAAAGATGAGTTTGAGGTAACAGCATTGTTCAGTTTTCCTGGTTCTTGTTAGAACTCTGGCAACAGGGTTCATCATGATCCGAAGCTGTCTAATCAGACAAAAGATCATTATGGTAGTCAAGTCTGTTGGAGATGAAGGCTGGATAAGTTTCTGTAAATCTGCTCTGGACATCAGATCTCTGACTCTTTATATTTGTTTAAGATTATAGACAGCTGTGAGAGTTACAGCCTTGTTATGGCAGGTTAGAACTCAGCTCTGAGTAGATTCAACTTCAGTTCTTTTTGTTTTCATATCTCTGGATTCAAGCTGGGGAGAAACCTTTCCATTTTTATAACAAAATTTGATTTTCACTGTATTGTCTTTATTCCCGACTGGCTTGGGGAGGTGGTGGACACCTGGGGAAGGCGGTGGCAATGGGTACGAGGGCCCGATAAACGCTGCTTGCTGCTTTAATTATTATTATTATTATTATTATTATCTGAAATTAATCGCCTTTTTGGGGGCCTTAACATCTTCAAAAACTCACAAGATTTTTCACACGCATTTATTGTCTGCAAAATTTACATACAAATTGGCTCAATAGCGCCGCCTTGTTTTTTTTAAAGACGAGCCCCTCGATATGCTTCCACCTACAGACATGAACTTTGTGTGACTGATGTATCATCCTCAGACCTACAAAAAAGTCTCATGGACTCCTGCTCTAACTCCCACAGGAAGTCTGATATTTTGAATGGAACCTGCAGTTTTTCCAATATTTTGGTCATTTCCAGGCCTCGTACTTTAACGAACTCCTCCCAGAGATTGGATCCGATTGACTCCAAACTAGTTTTGTTCTAATCAAGACACATGGCTGATGAAAGTTTGCGAAACATATAATTTTTTACCAGAGGGCGTGGCTGCAGTGACGTGTCCTAGTCCCATCCTTAACACATAGGAAATATCAGATTTAAGAACCGTTGTAACACCACCTATTGGCCACAGGAAATGTCAAGTTTTGCATTAGGCATCTCTGCTCAGAGTGTGATGAGCAAGCAGTAGTAAAGACATTGAAAATGACTGACAGTGAAAACTATAACTTTTTATCAAAGTTATTCAAAGCTGTGAGAGGACGGCGAAGTTTGATGTCTCGCCACGAATGGAAAAGTTGTTATACCTTGCACATGCATTGTTCAATCTGCACCAAAATCTATATGTCTGATGATTCTTCCACCCTGAACAAGTGTATATGACAATCTTGGATGAACTCTATAGCGCCACCATCTGGTCATAGGAATGTGATTTTGGTCTTATTATGTCCATTATCTACCTCCCTCTTCATTGTATCAACCTGAGAAGCTGTCAGACTAAAGTCAGAAGGGTCCTCATGCATGATGTACAATTTCATGTTTGCACATCCAACGGCGCCAGCACTATTCATCGTAAAACAGGAAGTGATCTTCTCCAAAATGAGTTGCCTTTTTGGGGGGCTGAACATACTCAAAAAGTTACAAGATTTTGCACACACATTAGTTGTGTGAGAATTTTACATATTTTATGGGTGTTGCACATGGGCACAAAAAAATGGCTCAATAGCACCACCTTCTTTTTTTGTATCGACCAGCCCCTCCATATGCTTCCACCTATAGACATGAACTTTGTGTGACTGATGTATCATCCTCAGACCTACAAAAAAGTCTCATGGACTCCTGCTCTAACTCCCACAGGAAGTCTGATATTTTGAATGGAACATGCAGTTTTTCCAATATTTTGGTCCTTTCCAGGCCTCGTACTTTAACGAACTCCTCCCAGAGATTTGGTTTGATTGACTCCAAACTTTCTTTGTTCTAATCTTGACACATGGCTGATGAAAGTTTGCGAAGCATATAACTTTTCACAAGAGAGTGTAGGCAAAGTTTGATGTCATTTTGAAGACTCGCCATGAAAGAGAAATGGGCTGTAACTCGGCCATACAGTGTTTAATCTGGTCCAAAATGGATGAGTATGATCGTAGTTCCATCCTGAACACACAGAACCTGCAATACTGAGAAACGGTTCTAGCTCCACCTATTGGCAACAGGAAACGTCATGTTTTACATTAGGCATCCCTGCTCCAAGTGGGAGGATCTGACACAGCTGAAATTGATTCAAATCAGTAGTAAAGACATTGAAGACGACTGACAGTGAAAACTGTAACTTTCTATCAAAGGGCGTGGCTGTGAGAGGATGGCGAAGTGCAATATCTAGCCATGAATGGAAAAGTCTAACTTGCACATGCATTGTCCTATCTTCCCCAAAATCCATAGATATGAAGATTCTTCCACCCTGAACAAGTAAATACATACATAGAAACTTATGGTGTATTAATCCACCAGTATATTTTTCAAAATGTGAAATCATAACAATGCTTCTGTTTGTGGCAGCTTAACATATTTTTTATGACACCTAATTTTTCAATCAGTCACTAAACTGAGCAGTAATATAGCTGAATGTCAGCATTATTGAATATTTACCTCTAAGACTTAATTTTCTTTTTTTTTAAAGAAAAAAAAAGTTGTCAGACATTAAGTTTACCTTTAAAGAATGGTCTTTGTCACCATCTAGTGGCAGCAGAAGGTAATTCTCAAATTTTCAAATATGAAACGTTTGTTTGTTAAAATACAATGTAAATACTTACTCTAGTGAGAAATCACTGTAAAATATAAGTCACAGGGCCACAGGTTTATTTCAATTCAATTTTATTTGTATAGTGTCTCTTTTAATGCAAGTTGTCTCTTGGCACTTTTCAGAGACCCAGATCATGCCCCCAAGCAAATATCATAACCTAAAATTATCTTATTCAATCCTAATCAGAGTTCAGATATGTTTATGATATGTTACTATGGTAACGCTTTATTTGACACCTATCTTTATAATGCATTATAACTATAATTAAAATGAGTTATAATTAACTTATAGCCCTGTATAACTATAGTTATAAACACTCAAATGTTCATAATGCTTTATAACAATAATCACAACACACAATAAAGCATGTTATAATCACTTATAAGGTCAGTTATTATAGTATGTTATAACTGTTAGAAACTCACTTTCAACGCCCACATAGATAGATAGATGCCCATATTATACATATATTTATGGTATGCTTATAAAACGTGTATAATTAACATTAAAAACACTCATAAATGATCATAATGTTTTATAACAATAAGCGTAACATATTATAAAGCATGTTATGATCACTTATAAGGTCAGGTATTATATGTTATAACTGCTGGTCCGTTGCGCGCCGATTTTTGTTGCAATGCTCAAAGGGTATTATAATGATCACAGTTGTCATATATTAAAACTCTATAATGCCTTTTAATCACTGGTATAATGTATTATAATGTGATTATAAGTCACTCTAAATGGTCATTGAGTGCTTCAAGTAAAGTGAAACTGCTCAGCTATAGGCTGATATAACACATTACAAACTGTTCATAAGTCACTATAAGTGGTTTGCTTTAAGAAAAATACACATTTTTAATCTATGCAAGAACAACACAAAACATTGCAGAACTTGTTTTTATTAATAATATGACTCCTTCAAAAAACTGTATGTTTGTTGTACTTTCTTATATCATGAATAAGGCAGCCAAGAATGCCTTGTCTGTGGTTTCAGACATTTTGTTCATGAGCTCCTGGCTAAGGTCATCTTTCTTCATGAGTTGTTCCTGGAGAAGAGCCTTGTCCAACTTCAGAACTTCGATCATCTCCTGTTGTAACCCAACTTTTTGTTTTTCAGATTCCAGAAGCTTTTTGAACAGTTCAATTTCATGGACAGCAGTTGGTGCACCAGGGTCTGCACAGAACAAAAGGAATAAACAAACAGAAGTAACCAAACCATTAACTGCATTATTTGACAATAATTTAAGTTTACTTTCACGATACCACAATTGTTTTCAGGGTAGCATATTCTATGGCCTTTAGGACTTCATACTATAAAGCACCATTGTAGCATCCCGACTAAGTGGTGGTAAAACTTTCAAACTGATGGTGCGTATTCCTTTATTGGTGAGCTGTGATCCATTAAAGAATGCACCGAATGAACACACCGGAAGAGCTATAAAGAGAAGAAAATACAGTTACCCTTTTTTGTACTGAAATTAGATCATTTTAACTGTTTTTTTAACCATTTAACCAGTTTTTAACGTTAGCAGGCCTTACACAAAAGATAGAACACACACCCTGTTGCATTTGTAACGGGTCCCAAGCTGGGCAGATACCACGTCACAATATTGAATGATGTGTTCAGTGTCTCGCTGGCTTTGGGCTCTGAAAAACAGAGTGAATGATCACAGGATTAAGAACACCGATCCAGTTGCTTTCATTTCCAAAACTCCTCTCGTTTATTCACAATTATGCAACAAAACAATCAATCAAGCAACCAATAAAATATTCCCAAAATCTGCAATAGTGTCTCTTTCTTTCAATGTCCTCTTTCAGGTGCAACGTGCATACGAACGTGTATACAGTTCTTATTCTTTTTTTTTTTTTTTTTTTACAGGTAGCTATGTTTCAGGTAAGTAGGTGTGTGTGTGTGTGTTACTGTCAGGTAATTATGGTATGTGTGAATGTAGGTGAATGTGCAGTATCCATAAATCCATTACACAGCTGAGTATGTAATGTTGTTGTTGATTCTGTTCCCATAAAGCACATAAACATACAATATAACCATAAAGCTCTTGTCATATTCAACATAACCACCTAACTCTGTCAAAATACATTAGCTCCTCTCACACACAGTATAACGCTTCAACTTTAATAAACATCAAAACCCATCATCATTTCACATTGAAATATATCCAAGTGCACTCTCTGTATAAGTACTGGTCCCATATAGCTGCCATTAAATAGTGCAAATAATACTGTTAACCAGTGCAGTTTTTACAGTGCTGCTAATCACAACTATAGTGCAATATGAATTCACTTTCATTTTCTTTAGCTTGAAGCTGCTCAGAATACTCAATATGTCTTTTCAAAACCTATTGACATTATTGCAAATGGGGAATAAAAATAGAAAATAATAAACATGTTCAAACCATTCCAAAAACAATAAGGGTACTAAAGGCTCACTTATCATCATAAACCATATAGTGTACAGTAAACCATTAAACACAAATATTTGGAAATGTAAAGAGTAGAAATATGAAAGTATTAAAATAAATGTAAAGATTACAAAACCCTTCACCTAATAAGATACAGATGTCAAGTAATCAGGTAACCAACAGTAGTAATATTGTGGATTAATATAAACAACCATCTCTCTGTGTTTAGTACATGTGCTGGACGGCACCATCTTCAGTGTCACAAGGCTGCCTGTTGCCATGACAACAGCAGCACAACCTGTGTAAATCGTGGACTTTTTATAGTGTTAAAACTCAATCTAAAGTACTCAAAAACGTCATAAACTGTTTCCCAGTAATTTCACATAATCTATGGAACCTTAGGGGATAACTTGTTTTTACGTTCTACTAACCTGAAAAACAGAGTGAATGATCACAGGATTAAGAACACTTCACGAGCACTCAATCAGACATTTCATTCTGTAGAACAAACTCAGATATGAAACAATAATAAGGTTTTTCAAAAGTGCAACTCCTTGGCATTCAGAAACACTAAAAGAAATGAATAAAAACATAGTGGTGGTCAGTAAATGTTACTTTTATAGAGCAAGTGCAGGGAAATAAATATGGAATCGCTCCATTCTGAGGAAAAAAATATGGAATTATGAAAAACATTATGAATTATGAAAAAACTATCAAAATACATCACTAGTATTTAGTTCCACCACCTCTGGCTTTTATGACAGCTAACAGTCTGATTCATGGACTTGATGGGTGACAGACAGTATTCTTCATCAATCTGGTGCCAACTCTCTTTGATTGCAGTTGCCAGATCATCTTTGCAGGTTGAAGCCTTGCTGTGGACCATTTTCTTCAATTTCCACCACAGGTTTTCAGTTGGGTTTAGATCTGGTCTGTTTGCAGGCCATGACATTGACTGGATGCGTCTTTCACCAGGGAATGCTTTCACAGTTTTCCCTCTGTGGCATGTTGCACTGTCATCTTGGAAAATGATTTCATCATCCCCAAACATTTTTTCAACATTTGAAGGGATAATAAAGCAGTCCAAAATGTCAATGTAAACTTGTGCATTTACTGAGGATTTAACCACAGCAATCTCCCCAGTGCCTTTGCCTGGCATGCAGCCCCAGATCATCAAGGACTGTGGGAATTTTGATGTTTTCTTTAGGCAGTCCTCTTTGTAAATCTCACTGGAACGGCACCAAGCTATAGTTCCAGCATCACCACCTTCTCCAATGCAGATTCATGACTCATCACTGAAGATAACCTTCATCCAGTCATCCACAGTCCATGATTGCCTCCTTAACCCGTTGCACTCTTGTTCTTTTCTGTTTAAGCATCAATGATGGTTTCCTTTTAGCTTTCCTGGATGAAAATCCCATTTCCTTTAGATTATTTTGCACAGTTGTGTCACATACATTGACTCCAGCTTCCTCCCATTTCTTCTTCATTTGTCTTGTTGTGCATTTTCTGTTTTCCAGTCATCTGGCCTTTAGTTGTTTGTCTTGATGCTTAGATGTCTTCCTTGGCCTACCAGTATGCTTGACTTTAACAACCTTCCCATGCTGTTTGTACTTGGTCCATATCTTTGATACAGCTGACTATGAACAGCCCACATCTTTGGCGACCATACGTGTAGTTTCCTTCTTCAAGAAGTTTGATGATCCTGTCTTTGGTCTCAAGAGGTCTCAAGAGACTCTCTTGTTGGAGCCATGATTCTTGCCAATCCACTTGGTCCAGCAGCCCTCCCAGGTGTGATAACTGCACTCTTTTTAACGGCTGAATAACGAGCAGATCGAATATGAGGCAGGTGCCCAATTAAGGAAAGGAAATTGACTGGGTGTATCCTTATTTTCTACTCAAAATAGAGTGATTCCAAATTATTTTCCTCCGAATGGAGTGATTCCATATTTATTTCCCTGCACTTGCTCTATAAAAGTAACATTTACTCCACAATGTTTTTTATTCATTTCTTTTGGTGTTTCTGAATGCCAAGAAGTTGCACTTTTGAAAAACTTCATTATTGTTTCATACTTTTTATCTGAGTTTGTTCTACAGAATAACATGTCTGAGTGAGAGCTCGTCCAAGGCTGGTGATTCCATACTTTTTGCTAGGGGCTGTATATATATATATATATATATATATATATATATATATATATATATGTATACATTAGGGGTGTAACGGTACATGTATTTGTATTGAACCGTTTTGGTATGGGTAGGTCGGTTCGGGACGGGGCGTACCGAACGAGTTTCCACACGGACATATCAAGTAGAGGACCACATGTTGTGGAGCAGAGCGTTGCAGCCGCACATGCGCAGTTGTGCGCACACCCAGTGTTGCCAACTTAGCGACTTTGTCGCTATATCTAGCCACTTTCTAGACCCCCCTACAGACTTAATTTGTAAAAAGCGACTAGCGACAAATCTAGCTACTTTTTCTGGTGATTTTGAGACTCACGCGGACTCAAACAGCTAGGTTTGAAGCCATCACTTGGCTGCTGTCTGCCTCGCGATCCGCGCTTCTCTCTCTCTCTCTCAGGCTCAGTGCACAACCAGCGCGCGGTCGGCGAGTTTCTGTGTGTGGACTGGGCGCGTGTCACCACATACACCAGCGAGGCGACCCGCGTGCACACAAACACCCTAATCAGTGGTAGAGAACGCTGGCTTCAAACATGATAAAGGTAATTGAGTCCGGATATCAATTACCTTCTCGTCCACATTTTAGCCAGAAAATCATACCAGACTTTATGAAAGAATAAAAAGATTATTTTTTAAAGAAACACCCTGAGCCTTATTCATGTTATTTAATCTGACCAACAACTTGAAACTGTTCAGTGTTGCAACTGTTCAATTTTGCACATCAGATGGATTATTTTTTTAAGCAAAAGTCTGAGCCAATGTTATTTTTATTTTGTTCTTCAAAATATCTACATTTCAGAATATTGTATTTATATTTTTGAGCAGAATTCTAGCTTTGTATAGGCTAATGTTCCTATTGTTAAAAAGCACAAAAGTGTGTTATAAACAACTAGTACATTTATATTTTGCATTTTGTTTTCTTACTGTACCGAAAATGAACCGAACCGTGACCTCAAAACCGAAGTACGTATCGAACCGAGAGTTTTGTGTACCGTTACACCCCTAATATATATATATATATATATATGTATATAATATATATATATATATATATATATATATATATATATATATATATATATATCCAAGATGATGTCCAGCTAAAATCTCAATCTCAATCAGCCTGAACAATAAGAAAGACTTTTCTGTCTGTTCTCACTATTTTTAGCTAAAGCAATCCTTAAAAGTGCTTGGGCACATAAAATGGTTGTAAATGACCTTTAATAATACTTAAACTGTCATGGCTACATTGTGTTGATGTTTGGTTTGAGTTTGGTAGGCTCTGTTCTTCTGTTTCCCCCACCCCTTTCTCTCTCCCTGGCAGCAGGTGCAGCGGAGGGCGTGGACAGGCTGGCAGGCTCCATGAGGCACACCTGGCTCTCATATAAAGCCTATAAAGCCTGGCCAAGACACCACGCCGTCGCTATTGGTATGATTGTGGCTTCAGTTTCCTGTGACTATAGTGTTCTATCAGTGCTCTTTCCTGGGATTTTGTGCAGATATCGGAGTGCCTCTCTGCTGTGCCTGATCACCCTGCGTGTGCTTCAGTGTCTACCCGTGCTCAGCCCTGTCCTCTGCCGCCTGCACCTGCCTCGTTCTCTGTTCTTTGGAAACGCCATGTTTTATAAAAAAACACGTTAAAACTGACTTGGATTCAACCGGGCGTCCTCCTGGGCCCTAGCCATCTCCAATAACCCCGCGGTTATTCAGTCTTATCACTCCTTTGTCTCAGAGATGCGGAAGGTGTTTGATCACCCGGTCTAGGGTAAGGAGGCTGGTAATTGGCTCCTTTCCCTACGCCAGGGTCCTGCTCCTGTCTCACAATACGCCACTGATTTTCGCATTTTGGCAGCCGAGAGTGGATGGGATGGAACTGCTTTACACAGCATGTTTTTAAAAGGGTTGGCCGACAACATCAAAGACGAACTAGCTGCACGTGACGAGACCAAGTCTCTGGATGAACTGATTTCCTTAGCCATCCGTCTCGATAACAGGCTACGAGAAAGATGTAGGAAGAGGATAGGAAGACAGGTTCTTCCCCCTCCTGCTGCTTGGACCAACTCACTGTCTACTGCTGCTCCACTCGACACCCCCCGCAACACAGCTCCAGTTCCAGCACTAGCTCTAGGTCTGGGATTTTCCTCCTTCCCCTGCTTTGAGGAGCCTATGCAGTTGGGGAGGATGAAGTTCTCACAAGCTTAACTTGAACGCAGAAAGAGACACCTGCTTTGCATTTACTGCAGTCAGTCCGGCCATTTCCTCGCCTCCTGCCCCCAGCTGCCAAAAGAGCGGGCTCATCAGCCATCGGAGGGGTGCTGATGAGCCGTACCACTTCCTCCACCACACCCTCAAGCCAGATACAAATGCAAGGTATGCTCCGTTTCCCTCAGAACTCTGTACCTTTGCCAGTCTTGGTTGATAGTGGAGCAGATGACAATTTTATTGACTCTGAATTTTGTACCCAAGCTAATCTGCCCACAGAGACCCTCCCTGTGCCAAAGGACATTTTTGCCTTAAATGGACAGTTACTAGCTCATGTCACTCACCGTACTGCTCCCTTATCCCTCCAGCTTTCAGGTAACCACCAAGAAACCATCTCACTATTTATCATTCCTTCACCTACATCACCTTTGTTCCTCGGTCTCCCCTGGCTCAAGCTGCACTACCCCCACATTGACTGGTCGGCATCCTCCATCACCAATTGGAGTACATTCTGACACTCTCACTGTTTACGTTCAGCTACCCCTCTAGTGTCCTCTCATCTCCTGCGCCGCCAGACCCCATAGACTTGTCTAACATTCCCCCCGTGTATCATGACCTCCAAGAGGTGTTCAGCAAGGACAGAGCACTTTCTCTACCTCCACATCGACCCTATGATTGTGCTATCAAGTTACTCCCTGGTTCCCCCTGTACTGTACAACTTGTCCAAACCTGAGAAGGAAGCCATGGAGCAGTACATCACAGACTCCCTAGCTGTAGGCCTAATCCATCCCTCCTCCTCACCCGTCAGAGCAGGATTTTTCTTTGTGGAAAAGGATAAATCATTGCGCCCTTGTATCGACTTTAGAGGCCTGAATGACATCACTGTCAAGAACAAGTACCCACTTCCCCTGATAGATTCCGCTTTTGGTCCCCTGCATTAATCCACCATCTTTTCCAAATTAGATCTTCGCAACACATATCACCTGATCAGAATCAAGGAGGGAGACGAGTGGAAGACGGCTTTCAACACTCCACTCGGCCACTTTGAATATCTGGTCATGCCCTTCGGTTTAACCAATGCCCCAGCCGTTTTCCAAGCACTGATTAATGATGTTTTAAGAGATATGCTTGACAGATTCGTGTTTGTGTACCTGGATGACATTTTGATCTTTTCCAGAAACTTTGAGGAACATATGCAACACGTGAGACTGGTACTGAGGAGACTATTGGAGAACAGACTTTTTGTTAAAGCGAAGAAGTGCGATTTCCATGTCGCCTCAGTCAGTTTCCTGGGTTTTGTGGTGGAGAAGGGACAGTTGAGGGCGGATCCGGCCAAGGTGCAGGCAGTTACTGAGTGGCCGATCCATTCCACCAGAAAGCAACTGCAGAGGTTTTTTGGGGTTTTTGAACTTTTATAGGAGGTTCATCCGTAATTACAGTCAGGTAGCCATGCCGCTGACGCAGTTTACCTCCTCCAAACTCCCCTTTGTCTGGTCTCAGGCAGCGGATGCTGCATTTAAATGGTTAAAGTGCCTGTTTACCTCTGCACCTGTGCTTTCCCATCCAGATCCCTCTCTTCAGTTCGTGGTGGAAGTCGACGCCTCCGACACTGGTGTGGGTGCTGTGCTCTGTCAGCGTTCCCCTAAAGACCAAAAGATGCACCCCTGCGCCTTTTTCTCTCGTCGGCTCTTGACCGCAGAAAGGAATTATGACGTTGGCAACAGGGAACTATTGGCTGTGGTCCTCGCTCTACAGGAGTGGGGACATTGGCTCGAGGGGGCCACACACCCTTTTGTGGTATGGACTGACCACAAGAACCTCTCCTACCTGCAATCGGCTCAACGGTTGAACTCACGCCAGGCTCGATGGGCTCTGTTCCTGGGCCGCTTCAAGTTTACCCTGACCTACCACCCCGGTTCTTGGAATATTAAGCCCGACGCCTTGTCCCACCAATTTACTCCCCCCGTAGAAGACTCACCTGAGGAAACCGTCCACCTGTGTGGTTGGAGCTGCCAGATGGGAGATTCAAGAGTGGTTCAAGAGGCTCAACGTGGCGAGCCTCCCCCTGAGAGCTGTCCTCCCAACCGGATGTTCGTCCCGCTATCGGCCAGGTCCTCTGTGCTCCAGTGGGGGCATGCTTCCAAGGTGGCGTGCCACCCTGGTTTTCACCGGACCCTCACCCTGCTCCAGCAGCGTTTCTGGTGGCCCACCCTCACTGCCGACACCAGAGAGTTTGTCTCTGCCTGCTCCGTCTGTGCTCGTGCTAAGTCCTCCCATCAAACGCCTGCTGGTCTTCTTCGCCCCTTGCCTGTCCCTCATCACCCCTGGTCCCACATTGCAGTGGACTTCGTTACTGAACTCCCACCATCTGAGGGTAACACAGTTATTCTGACCATTGTTGATCGTTTTTCCAAGGCTGTGCATTTCGTTCCTCTGCGCAAAATCCCATCAGCTCTAGAGACCGCCAACCTCCTCGTCCAGCATGTTTTCAGGCTCCATGGCATCCCTCAAGACATCGTTTCCGACCGGGGTCCCCAGTTCTCCTCCCAAGTCTGGAGGGCCTTTCGCCAGGCATTGGGGGTGTCGGCCAGCCTCTCGTCTGGGTACCATCCGCAGACCAATGGCCAGACAGAGCGGGCCAATCAGGACCTCGGGTCAGCTCTCCGGTGCGTCGCCTACAGACATCCAGCCTCATGGTCCACCCACCTGCCCTGGGTGGAATATGCCCACAACTCCCTGGTCAGCTCTGCTACAGGTATGTCCCCCTTCATGGTGTCCTTGGGCTTTCAACCTCCCCTCTTCCCTGTTCAGGAGACTGAAGTGGCGGTTCCATCAGTCCGGGACCATCTTCAGCGTGCTCGCCGGGTCTGGCGTGAGGCTATGGTTGCCCTCCTGCGCACTGCTGCTCGCAGCCAATAGTTGGTGGACCGCCATCGCTCTCCGGCCCCCCACTATCAGCCTGGCCAGAAGGTGTGGCTCTCCTCTTGTGACCTCCCTCTGCAGACTGAGAGTAGGAAGTTGGCCCCTAGGTATATCGGTCCATACGAGATTGAGAAGGTGATCAATCCCAGTGTGGTGAGACTCAAACTGCCTCCTGCTTTGCACGTTCACCCGGTTTTCCATGTGTTCCTGTTGAAACCTGTCTCTACCAGTGCTCTGTGTCCTCCGGCTGAACCCCCACCGCCCCCCCGGCTAATTGACGGCCATCCTGCTTACACAGTCCGGCGGCTGCTGGACGTCTGCCGATGAGGCCGGGGGTTTCAGTACCTCGTGGACTGGGAGGGGTGCGGTCCTGGGTGTCCCGCTCCTTGATTTTGGGCCAGGACCTCCTGCGTGACTTATCAGATCTTTCCTGACAAGCCTGGTAGGCCACCGGGTGGCATCCTGTCATGGCTACATTGTGTTGATGTTTGGTAGGCTCTGTTCTTCTGTTTCCCTCACCCCTTTCTCTCTCCCTGGCAGCAGGTGCAGCGGAGGGCATGGACAGGCTGGCAGGCTCAATGAGGCACTCCTGGCTCTCATATAAAGCCTATAAAGCCTGGCCAAGACACCACGCCGGTGCCAGATTATTCCATCGCTATTGGTATGATTGTGGCTTCAGTTTCCTGTGACTATAGTATTCTATCAGTGCTCTTAACCTTTCCTGGGATTTTGTGCAGATACCGGAGTGCCTCTCTGCCGTGCCTGATCACCCTGTGTGTGCTTCAGCGTCTACCTGTGCTCAGCCCTGTCCTCCGCCGCCTGCACCTGCCTCGTTCTGTTTTTTGGAAACGCTGTTTGATAAATAAACACGTTCAAACTGACTTGGTTTCTGTCTCTGCATTCTGGGGTTCAAAACACAAAAACCGAGACTTAACATAAATATAACTTCATTTGTTGTTTTTGTATTTAATTAGTTTCTGAATGTAAGTTAATGTCAGGTTATTTTTTATTCATATTAATCAAGTATGAAACAAATAGTAAATTGTACCCAAGTTACATGAAACATACTAGCACCTGACTAAGAAGAGGCCCAAGGTTTGTTTTTGTTCCTTTTTACTAGTGATGGGAATTCTGGCTCTTTGTGGAGAGCCGGCTCTTTCCCAAGTGGGGAGAGATTTTTTTGTTACTTAAATTAATTTATTACCAAATTATGTGTAAAATGAATACCTAATGTTAAAAAACATAAAATATCACATATGTATAGTATTTATATGGCTTTATTAATAAACTTAACATACATAAATAAATTCTAAATAAAAAAGAAATACCCATTTTAATTTGTGAAAAACCAAAATCATGTTGGATGTTGTTGGATGATTAGTTTGAATATGCCTGTGCAGGTTGTTTGTGGAACCTGCTCCATATGAAATTTGTATTTTACAAAGTGTCCACTCTGCCTTTCCAGAGTCTAACACTTTAAAATGTGTCCAAATTATACTCCTTTTCCTGTTGTCACTCATCTTTGGTGAAATGATCAAATCCTCTCGCTCTCGTCTCTCTGCCTCCTGTTTGTCCCCCCCCCCGCAGATTGTTGTTGTTGACCCCCCCGCTGAGTGTAGTCACACAGACGTTGCCACAGCCACACATGTTGACCAACGCGGCTTTAAAATACAATTTAAAAAATCAAAAATAAAAAAAATCGCCCTTGATCTCGAGCCGGCTGCTGCTGATCACTTCAAAGAGCCGGCTCTATTGCAGCTCTCGTTTGCGACCGACCCATCACTACTTTTTACACCATCCTGTTATGTTCTGTCCTCCATCCTCTCTCTGTCCTCCATCCTCTCTCTGTCCTCCATTCTGTCTCTGTCCTCCATCCTCTCTCTGTCCTCCATTCTCTTTCTGTCCTGTCTCCCCTCTTTTCTTTCTCTACCTGGCTGGCCTTCAGCAGGAAGGTCCCCCCATATGAGCGAGGTTCTGGTCCAGGTTTCTTCCTCTTAAAGTGGAGTTTTTCCTTGCCATTATCATTGATTGGATTAATATTATAATTTTAGTTTATGAAATTTGCTCAGGGGTCATGATCTGGGTCTCTGTAAAGCACCTAGAGACAATTGACATTGTAACAGACGCTATACAAATTAAAGCTGCAATCAGCATTTATCGGGCCCTCGCACCATGGCCATTGCCCCCCCCCACGTGTCCACCACCTTCCAAAGCTAGTTGGGAATCAAGACAATACAGTGAAAATCCAATTTGGTTATAAAAATGGAAAGGTTGCTGCCCAGCTTGAATCCAGTGGTATGAAAACAAAAAGAACTGAAGTCGAATCTACTCAGAGCTGAGTTCTAAGTTGGCAAAACAAAGGCTGTAACTGTCACAGCGGTCTATAATCTTAAGAAAATATAAAGAGTCAGAGATCTGATGTCCAAAGCAGATTTACAGAAACTAATCCAGCCTTCATCTCCAGCAAACTTGACTACCATAATGATCTTTTGTCTGATTAGACAGCTTCAGATCATGATGAACCCTGTTGCCAGAGTTCTAACAAGAACCAGGAAAACTGAACACATTACTGTTGTTACCTCAGACTCATCCATTCACAACATTTGGATGGTGAATGAGGACTTTTATCAGTATGAGCTGTAGGAATTCAAGGCTGATCTGATAAAGCATACATAGGATACAAAACAAACTAAATGTGACCAAGATCATGGTCCTTTGATGAGACAGTACCAATATTCAAGATTGTCAGATACACTTGTTCAGTGTGAAAGAATCATCAAATATATGAATGTTCAAGCAGATTGGATAATGCATGTGTAATTCAGGACAACTTTTCCATTCATGGAAAGAAATCTGTTTAGTAGAGCCTACAGTTAGTCTCAACAATAGTGTGTTAGGGCCAATAGTCATAGCTATGGTTACAGGAATGGATGAAGACTAGACTAGAGCAGGCGGATCTGAAACACAGCCTCATCATATCTATGCTGCTATAGGTCTACGCTGCAGGGGGACACCAACATGATCCATTAAGTTGTGTCTTCACCTTTTCTCTTCCCTCCTTTACCTTTCTTATTCAGCTGTATCCATAGTTACTTTTTTAATCTCATATTACTCCTGTAAAGTCACAATAAAAGGATTTCTATTCATTTAGATTTCTAGTAAATTACCATATTGGCTTAAATATAGGACACATCTGATTATAAGATGACTGCTATCTTTCAAATATCATTTTGGGATGAAGACAATAAAGTTATTTATAAAATAACGCATTATTGTACAATTACTAAAGGAAACCAGAGCCGAGCAGGAGTGAGGAAGACAGTAGTGGGTGTGAGGACCCACAGCCCTTTCAGCAAATGATGGAAGTAATTGTTTCAGTGATGAATATAAAAGATATTGGTCAGATTGTGACATTGCCAGATCACACACCCCCAGACCTCACTCTCAGACACAGCAGGATGAGGCTGATGTCTCAGCCAATGTCTCTGAAGAGACAACACCAGGACCCAGCTATCAAGAAAGTCCAAGAAAGGGTGTGGAATATGCTGTAACGCTTCTTCGTTTACACCAAATCAAGCCCAGCCTGACCAAGAAGAGGAAACATGTTTAGGACAGAGAGGGCTGGACCCCACCAGACTACATACAGCAGTATAGACCTTTTTGACTTAAAAATTGTGGACATGCGCCCCCTAGTGGCCCCGCCATAACTGGAGTGTGCGGTGCTCCACCAACTAACCCAAACACAGCAGCGTGGAGCATCTGTTACTGATAACACAGACATGTCTTGGATTGATGATGTAAGGCAGTGGCCTCCAGTTACAGATGAAGGTAGTTTATCGCTGTTTTTAATGATTGGTTATGGAAATAGCATGATCTATTCCCATAACCAAACACTAAAAACTGTGGAACGCTGCAACGCTGGCTATAACTAATGTCAACAAGCCATAAAGATTATGCTACTGTAACATTAACGCTAGCGGTAAATTAGGCTATGTGTTAATGTTATATTTAATTTATTTTATCATTCTTCTTAGTCATTCATTCATTCATTCATTCATAGGCTTGTGCTAGTGCCGAGGGCTACAGTAGTAGGGCCCTATGAAATCCGTTTTATTTTTTCTCAAATTCCGTTTTGATTTTTTTCATTTTCGGTGTTTTTCGGTTTTTAATTTTTGAGAATTTCGTTTTAAGCCTTTTATGCAAATTTAACCCCAATACAGTATATAAAATAATGAAATATAGACAATTTATGCATATATAACTGTAAACGTTACTGTTATCATACTTTTAAACATATTGTGTCCAATAAAACATTCATTTTATGAAAAAGAAAAAAATTCAAGAAAAAAAAACAAATAGGTAAAATCCATTTAAAGTGAAAAAAGAAAGGAATTTCAACAGCTGTAAACTAATCATTTTAGCCTGTTTAATTTATTCTGTTATCAGACATAGTTTGTCATGACGTACCTGACATTTTTCAGGTACGTCATGACAAACTATGTGTCTGATAACAGAATAAACTATATTTACTACAGCTGATGTAGATGCTATGAAATCCAAAGCACTGAACACTGGTTGTGTGTCAGTGTGTTTTTTTCTTTAGGTGTTCCAGCTGTTACAGCCTCTTTGTGTTTTGATCAGTGAGGGATTCTCGCCTTTTTATGTTTGTGCTTTTCACTCGTCCAGTGATCCTCGCACGTATCTTTTCATGTCCATTCAATCGTGTCCTGGCTAAACTAGCAGAACACTAAATCACCAGACACATAATAATCTCGGAGAAACTGCTCTGTCCTGTACCTGGGAGACAGCCGGTAGTTCCTTCGCTTCTTCGCCGGTTTCTCAGGTGGCCGCTTCGACGTGTTTTTTTTTTTTTTTTTATTAATGAGGAAAGCGGGGGCAGGAGGCGGAGAAGCGCGCAGTGTCCCAGCTTTTCGTGACCCCCGTTGGAACATTTTCTTGAAAGAAAAGTTCCTTTCGGGCCGCCCCGGTAGAGCAGTGGTTTGGGCAGGCGGCCCAGGTACAGAGGCTACAGTCCTCGTGCGGGTAATCGCGAGCTCGACTCCCGGCTTGTCAGCTCCTTGCCGCGGGTCTTCCCCGTTCTCTCTGCCCCCCTTCCTGTCTCTCTCCACCATCAATACAAGTCACTAGTGCCAAAAAAATCTTAAAAAAAGAAAAGTCACTTTTAGTCCGGAAGAAAAAAAACAAACTTTTGCGCAAATTGCTGTTCAGTTCTGTTATATTGCGCATTTAAAGTGAATTCCGTTTTTAATCTCCAATTCCGCGATTCCGTGATCACGGATTCCATAGGGCTCTACAGTAGCCTCATACTGCTGTTCTTTCGGCCAGAATCGTCCGGGACTCTCAGCAAGACTATAAGTAGTATGAGATTGAATGTTAACGAAAACTCACCCGGCTGTATTTATTTGGAACAAAGTCCTTTCCGTTGATATTTTTCACCCACGTCTTCCTAGCTTCTTGTTCTGCAAACAACAGTCGTGCAGTAAAGGCTTGTGTATTTCACATACTTTCTTCTTCCATTGTTGAATTTTCACGCCATTGTTGGCACAGTTTATGACGGAACATGTATTCCCACTCGACCGACTCGACATTATAAAAATATATATTTGTAGAAAGAGAAAAACACTGGCTAATCTGCGAGCCGGTGAAAGTGTCCCTCTGTAGCACAACCCAGCAATGGTGGACGGGGTACTTCCTGGGGGCTGGCCCGAAAAGGTCTATACTGACAAATATTTGATGAAAATAATTGCAGATTGCTCTAATGCTACATCACTGGCTTGAAGTGGGGACCCACTCAACATAACGCCTGATGATTTTTTTTCTTTCATTTTATCTAAATACATTCACATACAAACATAAACAAACATGTTTAGATTCATGGAAAAAAGTCCGCTAGCTTAATGCTAACTTATATGGGAAATTGCATAGCGATGCTAGCGGTTAGCATGTGCGGATTAGTGAATTATTTTGTACTGTCAACTCTGTTAATGAACGAAACGTTCTCTAAATGCGGTGTTACAACATCTGAACATAAAAATAATACTCACAGGCAAACGTTTTCTGGCCATATAAAAAGGATGGGAGTTTTTTTGCTGTCTGTCTCTCTCTGACAACCTGTCAACTGAAACTCTCTCGGACATTTGTCGTCTGAACCAGCTACGGAAACACTGAAGGAACAAATTAGCATTGCTACAAGAAAATCTGTGTCATATCCAGCAATTATCCATGCCTTTTAAAGACAAAGAATGGTCTTTGTCGCCATCTAGTGGCTGCTACCTTCTGCCGCCACTATATGGCGA
This sequence comes from Hirundichthys speculiger, assembly GCA_018398805.1. Lineage (NCBI taxonomy): Eukaryota > Metazoa > Chordata > Actinopteri > Beloniformes > Exocoetidae > Hirundichthys > Hirundichthys speculiger. Next base: position 282,629 of record JAGFBZ010000420.1, read on the forward strand.
CAAAGACCGTTCTTTGTCTTGAAAAGCATGACAACTAGATCAGACTTTTTTCATTCATAGATATCAAACTTTGGTGTCCTCTAATGGCCACACGCTTTGATGAAAAGTTACAATTTTCACTCTCTGGCGTCTTTAATGTGTTTCCAACTGATTTAATATGGCTTGCAGTGTGTCGACTCATCACACACGAAGCAGGGATGCCTAATGCAAAAGATGACATTTCCTGTTGCCAATAGGTGGCGCTACAAGGTTTCCTCAATCTGATAGCTGCTATGTATTAAGGATGGGACTACAGTCAAACTCATCCGTTTTGGACCAGATTAAACACTTTATGGCCGAGTTACAGCCCATTTCTCTTTCATGGCGAGTCTTCGATATGACATCAAACTTCACCGCATCACTGCAGCCACGCCCTCTGGTAAAAAGTTATATGCTTCGCAAACTTTCTTCGGCCATGTGTCTAGATTAGAACAAAACAAGTTTGGAGTCAATCGGACCAAATCTCTGGGAGGAGTTAGTTAAAGTACGAGGCCTGGAAATGACCAAAATATTGGAGAAACTGCATGTTCCATTAAAAATAGCGGACTTCCTGTGAGAATTAGAGCATGGGTCCAAGAGACTTTTTTGTAGGTCTGAGCATGATACATCAGTCCCACAAAGTTCATGTCTGTAGGTAGAAGCATATCGAGGGGCTCATCGTTTTTAAAAAAACAAGGTGGCGCTATTGAGCCACTTTTGTGTGCCCATGTGCAGCACCCATAAAATATGTAAAATTCTCACACAACTAATATGTGTGGAAAATTTTGCAACTTTTTGAGTATGTTAAGGCCCCCAAAAAGGCAATTTATTTTGGAGAAGAGCACTTCCTGTTTTATGATGAATAGCGCTGGCACCGTTGGACGTGCATACATGAAATTGTACATCATGCATCAGCACCCTTCTGACTTCAGTCTGACCGCTTCTCAGGCTGATACGATGAAGAGGAAGGTAAATAATGGACATAATAAGACAAAAATCATATTCCTATGACCAGATGGTGGCGCTATGGAGTTCATCCAAGATTGTCATATACACTTGTTCAGGGTGGAAGAATCATCAGACATATAGCTTTTGGTGCAGATTGAACAATGCATGTGCAAGTTATAACAACTTTTCCATTCGTGGCGAGACATCCAACTTCGCCGTACTATCACAGCCACGCCCGTTGATAAAAAGTTACAGTTTTCACTGTCAATCATCTTCAATGACTTTACTACTGATTTGAACTGGTTTGAGGTCTGTCGGCTCATCACACTCGAGGCAGGGATGCCTAATGCATAACTTGACATTTCCAGTTGCCAATAGGTGGCGCTATAACGGTTCCTTAATCTGATAGCTGCTATGTGTTAAGGATCGGACTACGATCATACTGATCCGTTTTGGACCAGCTTAAACACTTTATGGCCGAGTTACAGCCCATTTCTTTTTCATGGCGAGTCTTCGAAATGACATCAAACTTCGCCGCGTCACTGCAGCCACGCCCTCTGGTAAAAAGTTATATGCTTCGCAAACTTTCTTCGGCCATGTGTCTAGATTAGAACAAAACAAGTTTGGAGTCAATCGGACCAAATCTCTGGGAGGAGTTCGTTAAAGTACGAGGCCTGGAAATGACCAAAATATTGGAGGAACTGCATGTTCCATTAAAAATAGCGGACTTCCTGTGGGAGTTAGAGCAGGGGTCCATGAGACTTTTTTGTAGGTCTGAGGATGATACATCAGTCACACAAAGTTCATGTCTGTAGGTGGAAGCATATCGAGGGGCTCGTCGTTTTAAAAAAAACAAGGTGGCGCTATTGAGCCACTTTTGTGTGCCCATGCGCAGCACCCATAACATATGTAAATTTCGCAGACAATGAATACGTGTGCAAAATCTCGTGAGTTTTCGAGTATGTTAAGGCCCCCAAAAAGGCGATTCATTTCGGAGAATAATAATAATAATAATAATAATAATAATAATAATAATAAAACATTCGAAATACAATAGGGTCCTCGCACCCTCGGTGCTCGGGCCCTAATAATAATAATAATAATAATAATAATTAAAGCTGCAAGCAGCATTTATCGGGCCCTCGCACCCATGGCCACCACCCTTCTAAGGTGTCCACCACCTTCCCAAGCCAGTTGGAAATAAAGACAATACAGTGAAAATTCCATTTGGTTATAAAATGGAAAGGTTGCTGCCCAGCTTGAATCCAAATTGTGAAAAGAAAAATAACTGTAGTTGAATCTACTCAGACCCGAGTTCTAAGTTACCAAAACAAGGCTGTGTATCATCTCAAAAAAATATAGAGTCAGAGATCTGATGTCCATAGCAGATTTAAAGAAACTTATCCAGCCTTCATCTCATGCAGACTTGACTAACATAACCCTGCTCTGCAGCCTGAGGCCTGCGGCCTGGTTCATCACCCTGCTCTGCAGCCTGAGGCCTGGTTCATCACCCTGCTCTGCAGCCTGCGGCCTGATTCATCACCCTGCTCTGCAGCCTGCGGCCTGGTTCATCATCCTGCTCTGCCGCCTGCGGCCTGGCTCATCACCCTGTTGGGTGATGACAATGAGTTTTATTTTATTAAATGTGCCCAAAGTTAATACTGAACTTGGTAAGCACTGCTTTAAGTATGCTGCACCTGCTGCTTGGAACGCACTGCAGAAAACTCTGAAGTTGAAGGAGATCAACCTGGGATCTTTGAAAACTCGTGTGAGAGAAATTGGAGCAGCTTCATATCAGACTTGTTCTTGTTTTAATGTGAATCCAAACTTTTAGTCCTGTTGCTTTTATCTTGTATTGTATTTTATCTGAATGTTGTGTAATTTCTGTGTCATGTATGTAACTTTTCTGCTGCTGTCTTGGCCAGGCTTCCCTTGAAAAAGAGGCCATTGTGTCTCAATGGGACCGACCTGGTTAAATAAAGGCAAATAAATAAATAAATAAATAAATGATCTTTTGTCTGATCAGACAGCTTCAGATTATGATGAACCCTTTTGCCAGAGTTCTAACAAGAACCAGGAAATATGAGCGCATTACTGGTGTTACTTCAGACTCGTCAATGCACAAAATCTGTATGGTGAATGAGGACCTTTATCAGAATGAGCTGGCAGAATCCAAAGCTGATCTGATAAAGCACAATTAGGATACAAAATACACAAAATGTGACCAATATCATGGTCCTTTGATGAGACTGTGGCACTGTCCAAGATTGTCAGATACACTTGTTCAGAGTGAACGAATCATCAAATATATGCTTCTTCAAGCACATTGGATAAAGCATGTGTAAGTTAGAACAACTTTTCCATTCATGGTAAGAGATCTCACTGTATCATTCTCACGATGACATCCTTTGATAAAAAGTTACAGTTTTCACCGTCAGTCATCATCAGTGTCTTTACTACTGATTGAACAGATTTGAGATATGTCAGTTCACCTCAGTAAGATCAGGGATGGCTAATAAATGCCTAAAACATGACATTTCCTGTTGGCAATAGAGGTGATGCTACAACTATTCCCGAATATTACAGGTCCTAAGTATTCAGAATTGGACTACGATCATACCCATCAGTTTTGGACCAGATTAAACAATGTATGTCTGAGTTATTGCCATGGGGCCATGATTTTCACTGGATCCTATAATGTGATGATTGTCATTGCAAATCTCAGCTGTTGTGAAAAAGCAAAACCTTGCACAGTGGTTAAACAATAATCAAAATTCAACAATTAACATTTATTCTCAAACAACAACATTCATTATTGCCTCATAACTGCTGTCAAACACACTTTATTTTCCTGCATCATGACAGGATACTTTTGGCATTATGCTATACTTCTTGTTCACAACTTTCTACACCTATGTTAAATGATAATTATCATAATTCTTTCAACAAGACATTTTTCAAGGAGTACTCATCAAAGGAGCTCCATCAGCCAACTTGATTATAAACAGTGCATTATAAACATCTCAAATTCAAGAACACTCAAACAGGTTAATTGTAGAAAGAGATTCTGTATTTCCAACATTGTTTATCAGACTGTATCTTCATTTCATAGGATGGAACCTTGGAGCTATCCAGCAGCCCTTTTAAAGCCAATTTTTTCATTGTTTTTACTGTTATGGTCAATACAAAAGTTTTTTCCACACTTTTAGATTTCCTTTGTGCCAGGAATATGCAATGCACACAATATTGCCTTTTCTGTATCAAACAAACTAGTTACAGCCTTAAGCTTTACACAAACAGGGAATGAAATTATCATTTTCTGAACTCATAACCATAATGACCCACAAAAAATAAAATGTTTCTTACAGGAATACCCCCTTTTTTCCCACAGAAGTGTGTAACAAAGACCACAGTGTGACCACATTACCACAATGTGTGGTGATGATCTGGTACAAAGAAGTACATTTTGCAGTTTAGCTTGGGAAACGTATGTAGATTGTACACAAAAAAAGTGAGGAGAATTTGACCTAATGTCTTGGAGGTGCTTGTTTACATATGACTCCTGGAAATTACCAAAATAGTCATAAAAATGCACATTCAATTGAAAATACAGGACATTTTTGTGGTATTAGAGCATGGTGCCAAGACTTTTTTAGTCAGATGCATCAGGCACACAATGATCATCTTTGTAGGTCAAACCTTATACTAGGGCTTGTCAATGAAGCAGGTGAATGAAGCAGGTGGCTCTATTTAGCCCATTTTTGCACACCAATGCCCAGAATCCATGTAATATGTAATTTTACATCAAACCAGATGCATATATATTTATATATATATTATAATGACTATATTAAGGCCCCTTGATTCTGGCCCCAGAAAATTTTAGAGCCACCTCTGCTAAATGAGCAGATTCTCATCTTTCAATAATCCTTCAAGTTTCTCTGCCCACAGATGGTGCCAAAAGACCAGTTAATGATTCTCAACAATGCCCCCTCCCCCCTCATGAAGTTAACTGCTGTCCCTAACTGCTGTGAGAAATTTCACACCTCTCTGTCCCTGAGAGTCAGTGGCCAGAGGGAACAGAGTTCTTTTACCAAAATATTCATGTAAAATCAGAGGATTGTCTTAAAAATCTAGAAACAATTCTTGTATCTTAAGCTACCTGCCCTCATCATATTTTCTGTCATTTAATGAATATTTTCAATGGAAATAAAACTTTTTATACAGTTGCTCTAGCACAAATATACATTCAAATATTTGCAGAAATTCAGTACATGCCTCTAAAATTCTCAAATAAATCCGGAGTCATGCTGTCATACCCAGCTACATTACTGTTAACTTTGGTGACTCTAATTGAAAAATTAGGTGCCATAAAAAATAAGTTACACTGCCAGAATTATGCCCATCGGTTACATTTGACGTTTTGAAAAATATAGAGTGGTGGACTTCTGAATTGACCATATGTTGCAGTGTATGAAATGTTTGGTTGAGTGAAAGGAACACGATCCTTCAGTCTTAGCTTCTTATGACCAACATGTGATTTTCTATGAATTTATTTCATTTGCGTGTGACAAAACCATCCACTTCCTGTTTGACAATGAACAGCACTGGCACCGTTGGATGTGCATACACGAAATTGTACATCATGAATGAGCACCCTTCTGACTTCAGTCTGACCGCTTCTCAGGCTGATACTATGAAGAGGAAGGTAAATAATGGACATAATAAGATGAAAATCATATTCCTTTGACCAGATGGTGGCGCTATGGAGTTCATCCAAGATTGTCATATACACTTGTTCAGGGTGGAAGAATCATCATACATATAGATTTTGGTGCAGATTGAACAATGCATGTGCAAGGTATAACAACTTTTTCATTCGTGGCGAGACATCAAACTTCGCCGTACTATCACGGCCACGCCCTTTGATAAAAAGTTACAGTTTTCACTGTCAATCATCTTCAATGTCTTTACTACTGATTTGAACTGGTTTGAGGTCTGTCAGCTCATCACACTCAAAGCAGGGATGCCTAATGCAAAAATTGACATTTCCTGTTGCCAATAGGTGGCGCTACAACATTTCCTAAATCTGATAGCTGCTATGTGTTAAGGATGGGACTACAGTCAAACTCATCTGTTTTGGACCAGATTAAACACTTTATGGCCGAGTTACAGCCCATTTCTCTTTCATGGCGAGTCTTCGAAATGACATCAAACTTCGCCGCGTCACTGCAGCCACGCCCTCTGGTAAAAAGTTATATGCTTCGCAAACTTTCTTCGGCCATGTGTCTAGATTAGAACAAAACAAGTTTGGAGTCAATCGGACCAAATCTCTGGGAGGAGTTCGTTAAAGTACGAGGCCTGGAAATGACCAAAATATTGGAGGAACTGCATGTTCCATTAAAAATAGCGGACTTCCTGTGGGAGTTAGAGCAGGGGTCCATGAGACTTTTTTGTAGGTCTGAGGATGATACATCAGTCACACAAAGTTCATGTCTGTAGGTCGAAGCATATCGAGGGGCTCGTCGTTTTAAAAAAACAAGGTGGCGCTATTGAGCCACTTTTGTGTGCCCATGCGCAGCACCCATAAAATACGTAAATTTCGCAGACAATGAATGCGTGTGCAAAATCTCGTGATTTTTCGAGTATGTTAAGGCCCCCAAAACGGCAATTCATTTCGCGGAATAATAATAATAATAATAATAATAATAATAATAATAATAATAATAATAATAATAATAATAATAATAAACATTCGAAATACAATAGGGTCCTCGCACCGAGGTGCTCGGGCCCTAATAATAATAATAATAAACATTCGAAATACAATAGGGTCCTCGCACCCTCGGTGTTTCGGGCCCTAATAATAAACATTCGAAATACAATAGGGTCCTCGCACCCTCGGTGCTCGGGCCCTAATAATAATAATAAACATTCGAAATACAATAGGGTCCTCGCACCCTCGGTGCTCGGGCCCTAATAATAATAATAATAAACATTTGAATACAATAGGGTCCTCGCACCCTCGGTGCTCGGGCCCTAATAAAATTGAATTGAATTGAATTAATTGGAGTGCCGAACAGTTTCCCTGAGACTATGATATATCGTCCACTAGTATCAGAGATAACTTGCTGGGACAAAAGGGGTCCCCCTTTTAATCAATATCCCCACCCCTCCGGTTCTGGCCCCATAGTTAGAACAGAATATTTGATCAACTCAGCCTCTTTCTAATTTGGAACGCTCACTAGCCAGAAGATATGTCTCCTGTATGAAAATTATGTCTGGATCTAAAGATTTTAGATGTGTGAAGACACAGGTACGTTTGATTGGGTGATTCACTCCTTTTATACTCCAGCTAATGGGGTGTGTGGCGTGGAGCGTACTGCTAATATGCGAAGTCATATTGTGTTTTAAGTAAACACTTGGGTGACGTAGTGACAAAAGGTTCTAGCGGTGAGCAGACAAGAAAAAAAAACGTTAAAAAAAACACAGAGTATGCTGTGTAGATGTAGAAAGAAGTGAGTATGCCGACCTCTTCCTGAACTGGAGATGGCATGAACAACCCCTGAACAGAGGTAATGGCACATGGCTTAGCAGGTAGCCTGACTACTAAGTTAGTATGCAGTCTGCAGAAACTAAGAGGTGGTATTAAACAGAGGAACATTTAAAGCATTGATGGAAAAACAGATTAAGAAAATGTTGCAGGAATGACAAGCTGCCATATTAGGCCAGCCGTTAATCAAATAGCTGTCGTTCCAAGAATTAGGCTTATATTGGCCAAACCTAGCCTAGTGCCAACCAGTGAGGAAAATAACAAAGTAAAATATCACATTACCGGTCCACACAAATAACTATTGTCTCTTTGACAGACCTCGTCGTGGAATTAACTTCGCTGGGGTGGAAAAATGAAGGCCAAACCTAACTCCTTTTGATGTCCCTCAGCATCCACCTGACGTCGTTGAATGCAGCTCGCGCTTTGGCCACTCGTGCACTGAAATCCGGGTAGACAGAGATGGTCATGCCGTCAATTTGGATCCCCTGTTTGGTTCTTCCCATGAGCAGGGTGTCGTTGCAGTCCTTGTAGTAGTGACCGTCCTGGCTGGTTGCCGTCCTTGTGTAGCTGGCTGTGATGAACGGTGTGATCGGTCAACCAGGGGTGCTCTTTCCAAGTTGAATGCATCCTTGAGCAAAGGTGAGACTAATGAGGTGGAACAGCTGCCAGGAGATTCAAGAATTCCAACAATTCTTATATTATTCCTCCATGAGCTCTCTTCTAAATGTTCTCATTTGTTTTGAAGGGTTTCAGTCAGCTCTGTCAGGTGCTTCACGTTGCATTGTTGTGTTGTTACATCGTCACTGCATGTGGACAAGCTGTGCTCTGCACTAGCTAGAGTGCTGCATAAATCAGCTAATTCCAAGTAAGTTGTGTTAAAATCAGAAGTCAGAACTTCTGATTTGAAGAATCCCAGTTCACTTTGGAGCACAGACCGAACTTTCTTTTTCATTGCAGTGACGAGGTCTTTGTGTAGTTCGTGCTAAAATTGTTTGAAATCGAGAGGCGTAGCTAAAGATCCCTCTCCTACCATCTCTGGACTCGGTGGAGAGGGCTTTGAGGTAGATAAGGTTGTTTGTCGTGTTTTTCCAGGCTTGGATGATATCCTGCACGTCTAGCAGCAAAAATGACTCTGTTTATATGGCTCTTTAAAGAAGTTGCCTTTGAAAATAGTGATGTTAATGTACAGTGATCCCTTATTTTTCGTGGTTAATGGGGACCGGTGCCCCCCCCCCGAAAATCAAAATCTGCGAACTGGAGCCGGAGCCCCCCGAGCCTAGATAATGTGTTAAAAATATGTTTAAAAACCGCCAAAAAGTATCGAGGCACTGTAGCGAAACAAGACAAAGGCTCAACTGTGGTCTTTCTGTTACCTTCACAGCCTCTGGTCTCTGAACCTTAGTAAAGGAACCGCTGGTATTGCGCTATTTTTGGCTCGTAATTAGTAACAAGCTAACAACAACAACAAAAAAAAGTCTGGTTTTCTCTGCATGGAACGGGAACTTTATTCTGGCACTGCAGGAACTTGTAACATCACACAGGTATTTTTGGGGTCCTGTCGGTTAACACAGAATGTAAATCTATACACGCTGGGCTGCTGTTGATGCTCACCACACTTTTCATCTAACCCCGTTTTCATTCTGCCGTCCCACGACACACACACTACATTACCCATAAGGCCACACCATTACCCATAAGGCACCTTGACAATTCAAGGTGCTTTATATAAAACATGTTGAACAATAGTGCTATGTCATGTGAGTTCATATAACTGACGTGCTGATTGGAAACGGGCAGTTTTGTAAAGCGTTTTTATCAACGGCTACTTTTTTTTACACATATGTACGAGCGGTTGAGCAATCGTAAATGATAAATAATGAAATAATGTTGCGCAAAAAAAGAGCAATAACGTATTTTCAAGTCACAAATAGATGAGCCATTGTGGCCACTACGTCTGCTGTGGCTGTTGCTCCCAGTTAACGGCTTGTGTATTGGAGCGCTTGGACAGCTGCTTTATGACCCGCGTCATAAAGGTGAAGAGCTTTTTTGCCGCTAGTTGCATAGACCAGCTTCTTGCAGCACAAAACACACAATAACATGTACCAGGCTTCCTTAGCTTCTGGCTCCCAAAGGGCTAACCGTCTCCACCCTTGTCCTCTATCCTGCCCAGAGACACTTGTTGGTTCCATTCAAACCACCAGCTCACCTTGGATGCTGCGTTCAAGACCACTCAGCGATAACGGGTTTGTGTGTGTTTTTCTTTCCTGAATCACAATCAAACGCCGGAGATTCACACGGTGCCAGGATACTTTAAGCCCTGTGTATGCCAGCGAGTTTTCAAACCTTTTAAACAGTATGAATTTTAAACACCACATCACCCAGCTGACTCACAACAGAGGACACACCCTAGATCTGGTCATAACCTACGGCCTGTCTGCAGGTGTGTAATCTGTGATCTATCATGAAACTGCTGACCTTCTGGTATTTTTGTGAATTTTGTCTTTGGATTTTTTTGTTAAAACCTGGGATAGAATTTTGGAAAACTTTATAGGTGACAGCAAAATACTTTATTATCACAATTAACATCTTTGTGTAAATATTCCTTGGAGTTGAATTGTTCTGTTCATAATGTTTTTTCTAGTACACCTTTTATGATATTATATCTTTCAATACTTGTGTAATTTTGTTTGCACTGTGTGCACTTTGCTGTTGCTTAAACTATAATTGTACCTGTCGTGGGATAAATAAAGGATTATCTAATGTTACTTTATCTTAGATAACACCTTTCAATGGGATACATGACATGTACTGGTTATTTCAAGGTCTTATTTTTTTTTTATATCTTTTTAAGTTGGCTCCAGTAACTTAAAGTAACTGTAAAAAAGGCTTTTTTTTACAATCTACACAATTTGCCATTGTTTCATTTTTGGGATTAAAATACAGCCAAAACACACTCCTTTTCCTTTCTGGCATTCTTGATTCTTCCGCTCTGTTATCTCTCTCCATGATGTGATGTGTGTGTGTCGAGAAAGGGGGAGAGAGAGCGCTGAGTGGGCGGGATCGGGAGGAGGGGCCAGGCTGAGTCTACCTGCATGCCTTTTTGGCTGATGCCGCTTAACAATGTGATGATGCAACATCAAAAGATGAGACGGGGGGGGGGGGGGGGGGGGGGGGGGGGGGGCATTGACAGCGTGTCAGACACAGACTTCAATGAATTCGCACTTTGCAGCAGTCAGTGCTGGTGGGAGAGAAAACAACTTGAGTATCGATCTTTTTACACGAGTATCATTTGATATCAATACCAGCGTTGGTATCGATATTATCGATATTTGGATCGATCCGCCACTTCTAACCAGAAATTTCTTTTTAAAACTATTGACCTTTTAATGAACAGAGATTCTAACACGTCCTCCATGCCACCATTAGCTGCTTCATGTGAGGACTTTGCAGACCACTTCAGAAATAAAATCAATACCATTAGATCCAGTCTTTTATCTCAGCGAGGTGGTGATTTTACCACATGTGAACCATTGCTTTTACCTGAGGAAACACTGGAGACTTTTGTCCTGGTTGATGCAAAGATGCTTGGTCGAGTTTGCTCCCAACTAGAATCCAACAACCTGCCTTTTAGACCCAATTCCCACATCGCTCTTAAAAACATGTTATGGCTTCTTGGAAGTCTGGTGGGCCTCTCTGGTACTGTTTTAAAATGGTTTCACTCCTATCTCAAAGATTGACAGTTTTATGTAAGTATAGATACATGCTAAGTGTGGGGTTCCCCAAGGTTCAATCTTAGGTCCAATACTTTTTAATGCTGCCCCTTGGGGACGTCATCAGGAGACAGTGTTGGTTTTTACAGCTATGCTGATGACACACAACTCTACGTTGCTGTGTCCCCTGATGACCTAGAACCAGTTAATGTTCTTTTAAAGTGTATTTTAGATATTAAGTCATGGATGGCAGAGAACTTCTTACAGGTTAACCAGGACAAAACTGAGGTTTTAACCATTAGTCCTGAAAACAAGAGAGATAATTTTACCAAAATTACATAAACATCGCCAGAGTCCGCCCATTTCTCTCTCTTCCCAGCGCGGAGATGTTGATGCATGCTTTTATCTCCAGTAGAATAGACTTCTGTAATGCCCTGCTATCTGGTCTTCCTAAAAAGAGTATATCTATCCTACAATTACTCCAAAATTCAGCCGCACGTGTGCTGATGAGGACCAGAGGGCGGGAACATATTACACCATTTCTAAAATCATTGGTAACTTGCTCCTTCCCTTGTGTTTCCTACAGGTCTAAATGTCTGTCCTGCCCGGATTTGTTTCACCTGTGCCCCCTTCCCCGGCTGTGCCTGGTTGCTGTGATTTGTCCTGTCATACAGGACTGTCTCAGAAAATTAGAATATTGTGATAAAGTTCTTGATTTTCTGTAATGCAATTAAAAAACATGAAATGTCATACATTCTGGATTCATTACAAATCAACTGAAATATTGCAAGCCTTTTATTGTTTCAATATAGCTGATTATGGCTTACAGCTGAAGAAAACCCAAATATCCTATCTCAAAATATTAAAATATCATGAAAAAGTATACTAGTAGGCTATCACTTGAATCGTCTAATTAACTCAAAACACCTGCAAGGATTTCCTGAGCCTTGAAAAACACTCAGCTTGGTTCAGTAAACTAAATCACAAGTATGGGGAAGACTGCTGATCTGACTGCTGTCCAGAGGACCATCATTGACACAAAAAGAAATTTCTCAAAGAGCAGACTGTTCACAGAGTGCAGTTTCAAACACATTTGCAAAAAGTCTTTTGGAAGGGGGAAATGTGGCAGGAAACACTGCACAACCAAGAGAGATGACCGCAGCCTTAACAGCATTGTGAAGAGAATTTGTGGGGTATTGTGAAGAAGAAGCTGAAAGACACCAGACCCAACAATGCAAATGAGCTAAAGGCCGCTATTGAAGCATCCTGGGCATCCATAACACCTCAGCAATGCCACAGGCTGATTGCCTCCATGCCACGCCACATTGATGCAGTAATCCATGCAAAAGGATTCCCAACCAAGTACTAAGTGCATTAATGGACATTTTCAAATGTTTGATTTTGTTTTGCTATTGTACATTTTTTTTTAACTTGGTCTGAGGAAATATTCTAATATTTTCAGATAGGATTTTTGAGTTTTCTTAAGCTGTAGGCCATAATCAGCGATATTAAAACAATAAAAGGCTTGCAATATTTCAGTTGATTTGTAATGAATCCAGAATGTATGACATGTTTTATGTTTTTTAAATGCATTACAGAAAATAAAGAACTTTATCACAATATTCTAATTTTCTGAGACAGTCCTGTATATTATCCGATTTTCCCTTTGTTCTGTGCCAGTTCGTCCTGTTATATCAAGAAAGAGTACCACGTCAGAATTACACCATTTTGTCTAAAACCAGGTTTTTGCCTTAGTTTGTAGTGTCTTTTTTCCTCCCAGTGAGTGATTTTCTTTTTTATGTAATACTCTGATAAATATCAGTGGTATTTAATTTATTATTTTCATGGGAGTGAGTTAATGATAAAATGCCAGTTCATGGTGTGGTTAAAATTTATATGAATGGTTATTTCATACAGATAGGATGTTTAAGTGTATAATAATTTATGTTTAAAATTAGTGACTTAAAACAAAACGAAAAACCATCATTTCATGGGGTGTGAATGTTTTAAAAAAAAAATGTTAAAAGTAATTCTGTTACGTGCGTGAGTTCATGACGTTTGAGGTTTTTTTTACACTTCCGGGAGGGGACCGGAGGGAGAAAAGAAGAAAAAAACAGCGCGTTCATGGCGGAGATGAGCTGGGACTCCGGGACTGGGTGTGCAGATAAAAAAAAAAAACTGAGTGAAGTTTTGTAAACGGTAGTCGACCGAGGGGATCGGAGTTGGATTCTCCACCATCGCTTGGGTTTTGGTGGCACAGTCGGTTTTCGATAGCTAGCTGGAGCTAGGCTATCGCTGCGGTCCACTGTGAGGGGAGACGCCGCCTGCAAGCACGGGACAACGGTTGCCGGGGAAACTGGAGTACGTGCCATAGCTGTGGTCGGAGACGGAGGCTGCCGTGACGAGGGTGACGGAGTACGTGTCCTTGCTGCCGGGGAAGCTGGAGTACTGCTGTAGCTGTGGTCGGAGACGGAGGCTGCCAGACGAGCGAGGGATCTATCAGATGCGGCCTGGGCTTGCTGTTTTCACCTACACATGGAGGTACCATTTTCATGAGCTCCAACTAAAGCGCGCCAACGAGAGTAGAAAAAGAGTGCACTCAAATTAAACCTAAACGTTTGAACTAAAGGGAAAAAAACCATACCCCGGGGTACTATTTTATTTTTGGTTCTCTATTTTCTTTCTATTGAGACAAGTTTGGTTGGATGTGTGTTTTTGGTTATTAATACATTTTCTAAAACTGAGATCTTGTGTTGGTTTTATTGTTTTGTGTTTTATTATCACAGTACTGCATAAGAGTTTAAAGGTATAGGCCCCTATCTTGCACCTCCCAATACCCAATACCCAATACCCATTACCTGCAAATCTCAGATTTAGGAGCCTCTGCCAACCGAAATGCAATCTTCCACCTCCCAAAACCTGTTACCCATTTTGCCGTCTCCCTTAAGCACATTGTGGGCGCGGCAATGGGCGTGTCTCCTGCGCTTTCCACGAATTCGGTATCTTGCGGTACCTGTATTTCGCAGATTTTGGGTATTGGGTAATGGGTGGTCTGACCACCCATTACCCAATACCCAAAATCTGCGAGACACCAGTACCGCAAGATACCGAGTTTGTGGAAAGCGCAACTGGCATGTCGGCGCGTAAAAGAGCGCGTCCAAATCCTGTCATTGCACGTCCACCCAGTCACATGTGGACTGCACAACCGGCTCTACCTCTCGATTATGCATCACTGTATTACTTTCATACATTATTATTCTCTTAAGGGCAGATGATTTCTGTACAGCTGTGACATGATCTCATTCAGATGTTTGCTGTGGAGGAAACGAGGAGATCACAGAACTCTGTTGTGAAAAAAGTACCGCTTCCAGCGGCTATGCGTCTTGGCGCAGCTGTGCGTCTTTGCGCAGGGGATGTGTTCGAGATAACTCAAAAAGTTATGGACGGATTTTGATGACATTTTCAGGAGTTGTCAGAAATGTGAAAAGGAAGAACTGATTTTATTTTGGGTGTGATCCGGAAGAAATCCTGGATTCTGGATCACTTTCAAATTTTCGATAACATTGCGCTGTTTAGTTGTTTCTTGAACCCTAAAGCAACCACAATGGAGACAGGAAGGGAGTTCTGGAATTTTAAGAGTTTAATTATCTCAGATGTAAAAAAGGAGGATTCGAGGGTTGGCAGCCAAACCAACAATCTAGGGGACGACGAAGGCGAGGAGGTGGCACTGCGAATGGCTGGATCAGGCGTTTCTGTGGGAAGATCTGGAGACGAGTCTGGTTGAATGATGACTGAATAGGTACAGGTGTGCAGTGCCACACCTGGGCTGCTCGTCGGATGGGAAGGTGAAACATAGGTGGATCTGAGTGTCTATGTAGAGGATTGAAGGTGGCGCAGTGGGTTGTGCGCAGGAGTCCCAGATGGGGAAGGTTGCGGTTCACAACCCGGCCTGAGACCGTAACACGCGCTCAATGGGGCAGGAAATTTTGTTTCTCAACATCTCCGTTAATTATTGCCCACAGCTCATTAAATTTCACTCAGGTATTGACACTGAAAACCTCTATAAAATTTCAGAGGCTGATCCGGATCTGATCCAGAAGGCGGATTTTATCGCAATCTGTAAATCGCTGTATGGGAGAACTGTTGTGCTTGGCGGAGGTCTGCGATCTCTGAGTGCTTTTCTAGTTAAGAAATGCTTTCCTGGAAGCTCACTGGCTCTATTTTTTTCTGAGCAGTTTGTTGGAACTTCTTGGAGTACAAAAGAAATAATTAAATCATTTGCTCCACATTAGTTAGAGCTATAGTTATGTATATATCAGTGCAGAGGAGGAGGAGGAAAAAAGAGGAGGAAGCTCTACAGCAGAGTCCCAGACGAGCTGCCCATGAGAGCTGCTCTGATCTGGATGAAAAGACGCTCCATAGCAGTTTGCAGGTACCGCAACCTGCTCTTAAAGGCAATGGCTGCTGACGCACTGATTGGTTAAACGCCCTGGAACGCCCTAACCACTCCCATGCATAATGTGTGCATAATATAGTGGTTTTTGCAGGTAAGATCGTGGGTTTTGGGAGGTGGAAGATTGCGTTCTTTGTGGGGGAACGCCCCTCCCAATACCTAATATCCCTTAATAGCAGGTTTTGGAGGTTTGGCGCAAGATAGGGCCCATAGTGTAATTTCCCATAGCCTCTAACGGGTAATTTAAGAAGCGAGAATCATACAGTATCCTAGACTGATATTTAAAATTCGAGATGTGACTTTTACCATAAAATGTCTGATAAGAGTTAAAGCTTCATTTTCAAGCATAAAGTGGGTTTTAATACAAGAGCCGGTGGTAAAAGTGTTACATTTATGCTTGATTAAAACCTTTTTTATTGGAAATACATTTCTTGGAGTCGTGCATTTGGGTTCAGTTCCCTGTATAAGTCGTGACCAACCTATGGTGAGGCCTCGTTTCATTATTATGGCCCCCGGCTCTGGACCAGCCTACCTGAGGACCTCAGGTACCGGCCTTTTAGTTGTTCCTAAAGTCAGAACTAAAACCTATGGCGAGGCCTCGTTTCATCATTATGGCCCCCGACTCTGGACCAGCCTACCTGAGGACCTCAGGTACTACTGACTCTGGACCAGCCTACCTGAGGACCTCAGGTACCGGCCTTTTAGTTGTTCCTAAAGTCAGAACTAAAACCTATGGCGAGGCCTCGTTTCATCATTACAGCCCCCGACTCTGGAACAGCCTACCTGAGGACCTCAGGTACTGGTCTGGACCAGCCCACCTGAGGACCTCAGGGCTGCAGAGACTGTTGATGCTTTTAAAGGGGAGCTCAAGACCTCTCTTTTTAATTAAGCTAAGAGTAAAAATCTATTTACACCTTTTATTTCTAATTTATTTAAATCTAATTTTACTTAAATTTATTTCTTGTTTATTTACTTATTTATTTAATTTAAATTATTACTTTAATTGTATAGTCATTTATTAATGTATTAGCTGTTCTTATTGGTTTTAAGTCCGTTTGAAATTTTATCTTCTTTAACTCCAGTGCTCTCCTCATGGGGGGTGGAGCTACACCTGCTTGGTTTCTGGGGTCGTTGCCATGGGGACTGTCTGTGTTCTGGGTGAGCGGGGCCCTAGCCTGTGGCTGATGCCTGCAGTGTGGGTCCTGATCGGCCTGGGTCCGGACGGTTCCTGTGGCAGCGACCTCTGTGTTTGTGGGTAGCGGTGTTCTCAAAGTGGACTGATCCTCAAGATACTGTTTTCCTCACCTGGTTCAATGGTGCCAAGATGGATGTTTAGAGTTATTTAGAGTGGGGCCAATGGGGGTGGGGGGGACTATGTGTACTGAGTGTGTGTGTGCATGTGTGAGAGGGAGAATAACTGGGTGATTTTTTTCTTTTTTTTTAACTACTGTAACCCTGGGTGAGTGATGGCTTTTAAGTTGTTTTTATTCCTTCTTGTTGTTGTCATTTTTAATGATTGTTTTTATTATTTAAAGCACTTTGAGTTACTTTGTATGAAAAGGGCTTTATAAATAAATTTGATTTGATTTTAAATAGATATTCCACATTAGACATTAACATCACTCGATAAACAGGTCATGGTGACTTAAGCCCATTTTTAATATAACAATTAGTCAAGACTGCTGGAGATGAAGGCTGGATAAGTTTCTGTAAATCTGCTCAGAACATCACATCTCTCACTCTTTATTTTTGTTTGAAATGATAAAAAGCTGTGCTAGTTACAGCCTTGATGTGACAGTTTAGAACTAATTTCTGAGTAGATTTCAATCTTTTTGTTTTCATATCTCTGGAGTCCAGCTGGGCAGCAACTTTTATCTTTTCCATTTTATAACCGAATAGAATTATGTCCGTATTGTCTTTATTCTCGGGGGCGGCGGTGGTGATGGATGCGAGGGCTCGATAAACGTTGCTTGCAGCTTTCTTTTTTTAAGAGAAATATTTATTACATCTATTAATGATTTGAGGATCTTTATTTGTTTTATTCTGCACAGCACGTTTGTCAAACTGATTTTCTGTAAAAGTGCAGTTGAAGTTCACTTCAACTTATTTGATCCATTTTATGTTATGTCATGTTTTATTTTATCACTAAAAGGTAACTGGCATTTAATACCAAATGAAGAATCAATGCTATCAATGCTTTGTATCTACTTTATTATTTAATTTACAATTAATTTTTCTTTCAACATTCCATTTTTCAGCTTTGCCAAAGCAGTTACTCACTCTTTCAGATTGGAGAGCCTCTGCTCATCTTAACTTCTGAGAGACTCTGCCACTTGAATAAATCTCTTTTACAGCTGATCATGTTACAGACCTGACGTCAGCTTAGTTGTTTGATGTTCTCCCAGATTAATATTTATGAAATTTCTTGCTTTTTCAGCCATATGTTGCCGCACCAACTTTTTTGAGACCTATAGCAGACATCAAATTTGAAATGAGTTCAGTTAGTGCATAAAAGTGTCAAATTTCCCAGTTTGAACAGATGTTATATATGTTCTGTTGAAAATAAAATATTGGCTCATGTGATTGTGAACCTGTAAGCATCACAAGTTGAGGCTGTATGTTTATGTGCCATGTTGTTTATTGGTGAATAACAGACACAACAAGGGTTTTTCACATTATTTGTGTTAATAATTTTCAAAATTAGTGGTTGGTAAAGCTGTTTGTGTAAACTATTGTTTTTAGATTTGTTTGCTCTTCAAAAACATTTCTGAAAAAAAAAACATTACTTCATTAACTATTTTACTGGTTTGCAACCAAGTTCATTAGAATGATGGCAAAATGATGGAAAAGGGTTATAAAAAGCAATACTGATTCAAACACCACTGTACTAATTGTATTGTTTAACAGTGAAACCAACTAGTTTATGAAATTTTTATATTACTTTTTGGGTTTTATACTGATAGAAAATGATGTGTGACCCTGCTTTCAATTTGTCCTTCTTTAACAATTCATATCTAGTATGATGAATTATAAACCCACTTACTGAAATAGATTGTATTTGACAAAACACAGACTTACTCCTACATTTTAGTCCAGCTGTACAGCTCAATGATCTTGAATGAGAAATGCTTAACTGCATGGACCTCTTCTGGCTGAAAATAGGTATTGCAGTACAGAAAACATACTGCAGATGTAAAGGCTAAAATGTGTATTTGGGAATCTGACTTTGGACTGTAGGGAAACACAGTTACTAAATGTCCTTCAGGATAAACTACATTTGACTTTAAAAAAAAAATTAAATCAAATGTTCACACTTTTCACAACACTGCTAGACATTAAGATTTATGAATAATGTTTTTCACATAACATACCAAATGTTTTTTCAAACCAAAGAACAAATACAAAATTACAAAGGCATCCATGTCAGACAGGACACACACACACACATGCAGACAGGACATACACACACATGCACACAAAGTCTACTGCGGCTCCTCAGGTTGTTCTTGAAGAGGTGGTACTTTGGGCCCATCCTGCTCCTGTGTACCAACTCCATCAACTGTTACACTGGCAGTCACATTACTAGGGTTTGCAATCTCAGATGCACTCTGTAGGAATTTGCGCAGGTCTTTAAGGGCAGGCCTGAGCATCTGAATTAACGCAAGCAGGGCAGCTTGACTACCTTCCAGGGCCTGGGCTTGCCTTTCTTGAGCCAACGCCTGAGCCTCCTGAGAGCGCCGCATCATCTGCAGCAGCTCATTTTGGGCCTCCAGGTGCTGAGCAATCTGTCGGATATGAACATTTGTGACTCTCTGTTCCTGCAACAGGCGGGCGGAGTTTAGGGCAATGCGGCTCTTAAGCTCCTGAGGTTTGGCCTGACTCAGTGGAGGTGGTGGAGAAGCTGAGGATGAAGCCAACATCTCAACTGGAGTCTCAACAGCAGCCACCACACTGGGAGTGGGATCACTCACAGTCGTGGTGCAATACTCAACCACACCTCCCTCCTCCAGTGTGTGGTATGTTGCTTCAGCTGAAAACAGAACAGAAAGAAACAAAGAAACACAGATTGTCTGATGGTGAAGACTGAATTGATTTTTGTTTCAGTAGGGTAGATAGAGAATATATGGAAGCTAAAAACCTGATAATAAAAATAATAACTATATAGTTTTTTTATTGATGTGTGGTATCTTTATAATCACAAGAATTCTGAGCACCACATGGTGCTGCACATTCGAATTAATTAGCTAATCATATATATATTAGGGCTGAACGATTTTGGAAAATAATCTAATTGCGATTTTTTTCCCTCAATATTGCGATTGCGATTTAATATGCGATTTTTCTTACGGTCCTCTTCTCATGTATTTTTCCAAACACTGTCATGATAAACAATAATAGATTTATTTAAAGTGCAGATTACAACAATAATCCAAACAAATCTGTGGCAACATTTACGTAAACATGTGGACTGCACTTCTTAAACACTGGGATTCACAAGACAGTGTAAAAATAAATAAATAAAATATACAGATATAAAAAATAAATAAAGCTTACTGATCTCCAGTCAGTAACATTACACAGGAAAATAAAGAACAAATATCTGGTCTAGCCAATTGGACATTTCCAAAAAAAAAACTTTTTGAACACTAACACTATTATATTCAATCAGTAACAGCACACAACATTCTTCTGTATAGATCTCACAGATTTTTTGCAAGGAAAATTAGCATGTCAACTTTTGCTGGTTTTAAAGATGAGCGAGTGCAAGTCACTATATTCCCTCCAGCACTGAAAAGACGCTCTGAAGGAGCACTTGTGGCAGGGACACAGAGATACTTGCGGGCCATTTTGCACAGTTTTGGAAAGTTGATCTTGTGCACCTTCCACCAGGCCAAGGGGTCATCTTCTCCATCAACGGCAGGGGTCATGAGGTAACTGTTTAACTCTGCCTCAGCAACATCTTCAAGTTGCATGGGAGCAGAAGAGGCCACAGCAGTCTTGAAGAAGCTGCCAAGAGACTTCTTCACCTTTTCACCAGAGGGCTGTGCACTTTGAGGCATCAGAGTAGTTTCAGTACGAGACCTCTTCTCCTACCAGATGGAAAAAAACAGCAATTAGTATTGAAGTTGGATTACAAATAAATAAATATAAAGTGTGTTTGTGATATCATAGATACATAATTATTACTAACCTGGTTATATGCACGCCTTGCTGATTCCAGCATTTCGGTCTTGAGCCGGGTCTTAATGGTAGGAATGTTGTCTGTGGTGATGTACTGGGTTTTGAATCTGGGGTCCAGGAAGGATGCAACATCCAAAAGCTCCTGGATGCTGGGGTCACTGTACTTATCATTGAGATATGCCAGGACCTTGGTTTTGATTGACCTAGTCAGGTCAGTGTCCTCTTGGTCTTCAGCCAGGACTGATGTGGCCAGAAGGTGAAGAACTGGTTTGAGGTAGGAGATGCTCACATATTCCTCTCCAGAGAGAGCATCTGTAAAGTCCAGGAGAGGATGCAGTGCCTTGTGAACAGACTCCAACACCTCAATATCCTGCCAGGTTGGGATGAGGGAGCGTGCATGTCGGTCACCTGACAATACCTGAGAAATGGGTTTCAGCTGCTCTAGCACCCTGGTGATCATCATTTCTTTGGATCCCCATCTTGTTGGGCATTCAGTGATGAGGCTGTGCTCAGGAAGTTTGAGCTCCCTCTGGGCTTCAGCCAATGCTGCCTTCTTCTTCCAGCTGTGAGAGAAGTGCCCCACTACCTTCTTGCACAGCCCTATTGCTCTTGACACTCTGTCATCTTTGAGTGCATGCCCTGATATACGAAATATAAGAACAGTGTAATTTATACAATTAGACTTGTATCAACTTTGGAATAAATACACACATTCACATTCTCTCTTTCACACACAGGGCCCGATCTTGCACCTCCCATTACCCAATACCCAAAACCCATTACCTGCAAATCACAGATTTAGGAGCCGAAATGCAATCTTCCACCTCCCAATACCCAAAACCCATTTTGCCGTCTCCCTTAAGCACATTGTGGGCGCGGCAATGGGCGTGTCACTAGCGCTTTCCACGAATTCGGTATCTTGCGGTACCTGTACTTCGCAGATTTTGGGTATTGGGTAATGGGTGGTGTGACCACCCATTACCCAATACCCAAAATCTGCGAGATGCCAGTACCGCAAGATACCGAATTCGTGGAAAGCGCAACTGGCATGTCGGCGCGTAAAAGAGCGCGTCCAAATCCTGTCATTGCGCGTCCACCCAGTTACATGTGGACTGCACAACCGGCTCTACCTCTCGATTATGCATCACTGTATTACTTTCATACATTATTCTCTTAAGGGCAGGTGATTTCTGTACAGCTGTGACATGATCTCATTCAGATGTTTGCTGTGGAGGAAAACAAGGAGATCACAGAACTCTGTTGTGGAGTTTCTTGTACTGTGCTCGTATCCCTCTGACCCTCTCCTTGTGCACTGGAGCACCCGAGATGCGCTCACTGGTAGAAGGTAGATGTCATCATACGTGTTCATCTGGCTCAATGCTCATCCAATGATCCGTTCTGCAGTATTTTAAAAAGCACCGCTTCCAGCGGCTATGCGTCTTGGCGCAGCTGTGCGTCTTTGCGCAGGGGATATGTTCAAGATAACTCAAAAAGTTATGGATGGATTTTGATGACATTTTCAGGAGTTGTCAGAAATGTGAAAAGGAAGAAACTGATTTTATTTTGGGTGTGATCCGGAAGAAATTCTGGAGGATCTGGATCATTTCAAATTTTCGATAACATTGCGCTGTTTAGTTGTTTCTTGAACCCTAAAGCAACCACAGCTGCTGCTGTGCTTGGCGGAGGTCTGCGCTCTCCGATTGCTTTTCTAGTTAATACATGCTTTCCTGGAAGCTCACCGGCTCTATTTTTTTCTGAGCAGTTGTTGTTGTTGGAACTTCTTGGAGTACAAAAGAAATGATTAAATCATTTGCTCCACATTAGTTTAGAGCTAGTTATGTATATATCAGTGCAAAGGAGGAGGAGGAAAAAAGAGGAGGAAGCTCTACAGCATAGTCCCAGACCAGCTGCCCATGAGAGCTGCTCTGATCTGGGTGAAAAGACGCTCCATGGCAGTTTGCAGGTACCGCAACCTGCTCTTAAAGGCAATGGCTACTGACGCACTGATTGGTTTAAACAGGTGGAGGTGGAACGCCCTAACCACTCCCATGCATAATGTGTGCATGACATCGTGGATTTCGCAGGTAAGATCGTGGGTTTGGGAGGTGGAGGTGGAGATTGCGTTCTTCGTGGGGGAACGGGAACGCCCCTCCCAATACCTTTTATCCCTTAATAGCAGGTTTTGGAGGTTTGGCGCAAGATCGGGCCCACAGTCTCCCTCTGCTCACACAGTCACGCACACACATGCGACACATACGTCATACTAATTTACGCACCAATGGCAAGATGTAACCGGTGCCCAAAACACTGCAGTCTGGTCCATTCATTTAGCTGTGCTGCCATAACCATATTTGATGCGTTGTCCGTAGTTATGCAGATGTGGTTTTCTTCCTGTAGATCCCAGCTGGCAAGCCCATCTCTCAGGCCAGCTGCAATGTTTTCCCCCGTGTGGTCGTCCGGGAAGTAGGATGTTTGAAGGCAGCGGGCTTTGAGATTTAAATCTTCGTCAATGTAATGCACCGTTAGACTCTGGAAAGGCTCGGCTGTACGGCTTGACCATAGATCAGTTGTTGTTGCAAAAAACTCCACTGTTTTCAGCTCCGCTGCAACTCTCTGTCGGCATTTTTTGTATAGCTCAGGTATGGCAACCTGGCTAAAATGTGTGCGTGAGGGCATTCTGTACCGCTTATCCATTGTGCTTACCAAAGCCGTAAACCCAGGCTTGGTCACTATGCTAATGGGCATCATGTCTTTCGCTATGAACTCCGTTATTGCCTGAGTTATTTCCACGTGCCGTTTCGAATTATGTTCATACGGAGTAATACTTTCAAACAGTTCGGTCAGTGATCCCTGTCGGCTGGTACTTTGCTTACTTGATATGGAAGCAGTGGCCGTTGGCATTCTAGCCATGCAACTATCGTACATGGCTTTGTGGTGGTTTTTCAAGTGTTGAAAAAGGTTCGTAGTGTTACCTCGTGAGGTACGAACGGTAGCAAGGCAGATTTTGCACAGTACTTGACGTTGCGCAGCATCTTCTTTTTTAAAGCCAAAATAATTCCACACAACTGATGTGTTACCTCTTTTTGGTACCAAACTTTCAGTTGTGTCAGCTACTTCTGTCGAGCCTGAAGCCATTGTGCAACATGTTAAAACGCTGACTTCTCGCCCTGTCTGCTCTGCTCAGCTCAGCTGGGCTCACTCGCAAGTCACGTCGCCAGATCACGTGACAAGTCATATCGCGGCCTTTGCGATTAGAAAATCTCGTTTTATGATATCGCGAGATTATCGCAAATGCGATTAATCGTTCAGCCCTAATATATATATATATATATATATATATATACACACACACATACACATAACACATACATACCGTATTTTCACGACCATAAGGCGCACTTTAAAGTCTTAAACTTTCTTCAAAAGGGGCGGGGTGCCTTATAAAGCGGTGCGCCACATGTGTGCGCTGAGCTCCACGACACGTGCACAATGTAAACATTGTTTTGGACTTGTGAAAATGGCACCTGAGAAGAGACACGCTTACGAAGCACAGTTTAAACTGCAAGCGACCAGCTACACGGAGGAACATGGAAATTGAGCAGCTACAAGAGAATTTAAGATAAACAAATCCATGGTTCGCAAGTGGAGGAAGCAGGAAAACGAGCTTTGCCAATTCAAGAAGACAAAGCTGAGTTTCCGCGGACAAAAGGCGAGGTGGCCCGAGTTGGAAGACCCAATGAGAAGTGTTTCTACCGTCACCATTCGGCTGAGGCCCACGGCAATGAAAGAGTGGCTGAGTGAGGTGTATGTAAAGAGACCAATTGTTTTTTTTTCCACGGATCGCCGTCCCTGTTAATCTGTGACTCCATTCGCGCCCATCTAACTGCCGCTGTGAAAAACAGTGTGGCAAATGAACTCTGAGTTTGCCGTTATTCCGGGAGGGTTAACGAAAGAACTCCAACTGCTGAACATCGGCGTGAACAGGGTGTTCAAAATGAAATTGCGGACGGCTTGGGAGTGATGGATGACAGATGGCGAGCGCAGTTTTACGAAGACTGGGAGGCAGCGTCGGGTGAGTTACGCAACAATTTGTGAGTGGATTGCGGATGCTTGGGCTAACATGTCTGCTTCCACTGTTATTCAAGCTTTCACCAAAGCCGGAATCATTAATGAGAAGCTGCACGACAACGAGACTGATTCTGAGAGTGACGAGAAGGAACCTGTTCGATGGAGAACTAGCCCAGCTGTTCACTTCAGATACAGAAGATGAGGACTTTGATGGATTTGTGGATGAAGACTAAAAAATAATGTGATTACATTGTTAAATACTTAAATAAAGTACAACCAAACTGATTTTTGCTCCTACTGCCTTTTTATAAACACGTTAGCATACGTGCTTTAAGCCGACATACTGGCATGTTTCACCATGGCCGCGCCCTTTAATCTGGTGCGCTTTATGTATATGCTAAATACAGAAATAGCGCCCCTAACTGAGACTGCGCCTTTTAATCAGGTGCGCCGTATGGTCGTGAAAATACGGTACATACATACACACACACATAACATCTTAAGCAGCTCTGGGGTTTTTTGTTGTTTTTTAAAAAAGCACATCCTATCAGATAACTAATTTGCACATGTAGTATAGAATGAGCCCTTAGGGACTGTTTATTCCTTCAGTTCATGTGTTACATTCTGTGAGGCGAGGAAGACATGGAAGGTCATGATAACTGACTGTTGGCTTTTGTTTCCACACATGGAAATAAGCTCATATACATCTCATCTGCTGGCTCCAGCATGCATCTTGTTTATGTTTTTCTACTGTAAAGTTAACTACATCACATTCCTCCATCTCTCATTTGCTTTTTCTGTCAGATTGTACATTAACTAGTTTTAACAGCAAAAGAAAAACATTCCTTGTGTGATTTTTCAACAAAAAAGAAGAGATGCCTGTGTTTGCATAGAGACACAGAGGTTTCAGATGTTGCCAGGGCCTAAATCACAGCTGGAACTCCATACATGTTAGCCGTATTATAAGATATTTTAGGAGAGACACTATTTAGTATGACCTTGTCAGGCCTGGGATGGGAAGCACTCTTTCATACCAGTGAGTAACCTAGTCTGACACTCCAGGAAAGGAAATCAGTAACTTCCCTCTCATCAATCACCTTTCTGCCAGCAGACAAGGGAAGATGCACAGTAGTTCTCAACATGCCGACTATCACAACAAAATAATCACATTATTAAGTGCAGTCCACCCTTATCTCACATGTTTTTGCGAGATGTAAGTGTTTGTCTTCCCCTTTCAGGAGATCCAGGTTACTGTAGTGGCCGATGGTACAGTGCAATGGTGGCGTCAATCGATGGACTAGGGGTGATGAATAGTCATTATGTTTGTTCGACTGTCTCGTTTCACTGTTAACTTGGTTCTGCTTGCTTGTCTCCTAGTTATTTACTGCGGTAGAGACGTGGGGGTGTTAGTGGCGGTCAGGAAGAGTGTTAAGAACGCGGTTTGAGATACAGATCTGAGGGATCTGGGAGCTGCAGACGTTTTGGACATGTTGAATAAATGCTGTGTTTACTCTGGATTATTCTGTAGTGCGGTTCACAAGTAACACCGATCGGATCGAGGGTCAGAGGGGTTTCTTTCGACTTTTGTTTACTGTCCTCCTTATGTTTTATGAGATCTGTTTGATTCTAACGGTTGTGTGCTCTTTAGGCATAGCAGTCTGTCTGTTGGAGGTGAGGCCTGCTGCGATCATGTTGTGTTTTGGTGGTATTTACTCCAATCATGTTTTTTTAATTTTTGCGTTTCTTCCTTTTATTTTCCTGTGAGATTCCATGCTTGTGTTACGTGGTGCTTAAACAAGTGATACCTCTTTTGCATAATAGGAAACTTGATTCTTTTCTGACCCTGCCCGACAGTCAACCAGCGCATAAAATTAGAATTTTTACCAAGTCACCCCTGGCTACCAGGTTTTTGAAGTTGGTAGCCAGCTAGTAATTTTGGTCGCCAGTGTTTTTCGTCGCCCCATACATCAAGGGTTAATATGGCACCAGCAGCATTGTCATTTATGAAAAACCCCTATTATCGTCTACTATCACTACATTTTAGAAGCATTTACAAGCATGAAAGCACATTTTATTCTGTTTCCATGATGCTTACTATGAAAACTAATATTATTTCTTTTTTGTTAACACCAGAAGCGCCAAGTAGGTCATTTTTACCTCCTAGCATTTTCAAATGTTTGTATTTCTGTTAAAATAAAACCCCTACATCTGTAAGTTCATGACTTTTTTTAAAATGGATTTATTATTCATTCAGTGAATTCTGGTGAGTGTGTGATAAAAAGAAAAATTAATATGACCACAGAGGGGGTCATTTTTACCCCCTCATATAAACACTGTATACAGCTGTCATTTTTTGCGCCACGCCCCTCCGCGCCCCACTGCCCGTTGCTTGGCAACGCTCAAACTTTATGGCGTTATCGGACTTTGACAGTTATTGTCATCACTAAATCTTTCAAACAAACAGCAAAGTTTAAGACATGAATCTAACAAAAACAACAGCCTGGCTGTTGTACCAGGATCTGAGTGAGGGAGAATCAGAAAGAGCGGAAATAACGGTAGATGTGAGTGAGGAGGAATCGGTGGGGGGGCGGACCAATGACCCGTCATTTTTACCAGGTGATTCAACATCAACTGAGGATGAGGAGGTGAATTTATGAAAAAGGCCCCGGCTTCTATAAGTGAGGGGTCACCGCCACATACATTCAGTCCTCAGACACCGTGGAGGCTCGTGGAAATACTCTGACGGGTAAATTCGGAAGTCAAGCGTTTTAGTTTCCTCTGGTTCTAATCATTTGGCATTTTAGCGAGGCTACGACTCTGACTGATCTTATCATAAATATTTACATTGTTCAGAGCTCAACCTGTATGTCAGCTACATGAGACGGCCAAGGACGGAACCGTTTGGAGACCCATAAAGCTGGGACTGCGGACCGGGAGTCCAAAAATGTCCCGGTGGAGAGGGGTGGTCCAACTGTATACGCGCGCCGCAACATTGACGACCCTATGAATGCGTTCATGTACTTGATGGTAGTGCTGGGCGATATGGAAAAAATCATATATCACAATATGGACTATTTTATATCACGATAACGATATATATCACGATATACCATAATAAAGTATGTTTTCAGTTATTCTCTGAAAAGTTTGACAAAAATTTCATTGCTTACTTTTCAACTTTATTTTGAAAGGACATTTAGCTGAACTGTCACAAACATACATTTTAGTGCAGCAAAAACAGGTAGGTACAGAGGTACAGTAGCTTTCACATTTTTTTTAAAGTGCACAACAGTTTCTGAGAGGAAAAACACATTTTTGCACTGAAGTTCAGCTATAAAAAATAAACACAAATTATTTTTCAACTTTCTGAAATCTGTAACCTTGTAGTGCAAAGTTTGAAACCAATATAAAGTGTCTAAAGTAAACATCAGGGTTGAAGAGAACTCTGTTTAAGGTATTAACCATGAATAAAAGTGCAAACATAAAAGGCTACTTTGTAGAAGTAGATATGATTCTATCAAATTTATCATTGCAGGTTATTTAATTACATATTTGCTGTAATAATTGATAAAATTAGGTTAGAAACGATAGAAACGATAGAAGAGAAATGGCACGATATACACTTTTATATTGTCCCCACGATATATATTGTCATATTGCCCAGCACTACTTGATGGACCAGGTGATACAGCATACCTGTGACTGTACGGTGGCGGAGCGGCGCCGGTGGAGAGGAGGGTTGGGAATGGAGTCATGTGTGCGTGAGGGGGAGCACGCAGCGTTAATCCATTTTTCCAAAATCATTAAAATATCCGTGATTTACATCTGAAATCTGTTGTTTTGTATTGTAAGTAGCTTGTCATTCGATTGATGTTGTTTTCATGTTTGTGTTAACATTTCTCTTCATGCTCTACACCTCTGACTTCCAGTCCAACTCTGAGTCCTGTCATCTGAAGAAATACTCTGATGACTCTGCAGTTGTTGGGTATATCAGCAACGGACAGGAAGCAGAGTACAAAGAACTGATCTGTCAGTTTGTGAAATGGTGTGATAACAATCATCCATCCATCCATTAGCTTCCGCTTATCCGAAGTCGGGTCGCGGGGGCAGCAGCTTCAGCAGAGAGGCCCAGACCTCCCTCCCCCCGGTCGCTTCCACCAGCTCCTCTGGGAGAATCCCGAGGCGTTTCCAGGCCAGCTGAGAGACATAATCTCTCCAGCGGGTCCTGGGTCTTCCCCGTGGTCTCCTCCCAGTTGGACATGCCCGAAACACCTCTCCAGGGAGGCGTCCGGGGGGCATCCTAACCAGATGCCCGAATCACCTCAACTGGCTCCTCTCGATGTGAAGGAGCAGCAGCTCTACTCTGAGTCTCTCCCGAATGACCGAACTTCTCACCCTATCTCTAAGGGAGAGTCCAGCCACTCTGTGGAGAAAACTCATTTCCCCCGCTTGTATCCGTGATCTCATTCTTTCGGTCACTACCCACAGGACATGACCATAGGTAAAGGTTGGAACAAAGATCGACCGGTAAACAGAGAGCCTTGCCTTTTGGCTCAGCTCTCTCTTCACCACAACGGACCGATACAGAGTCCGCACCACAGCAGACGCCGCACCAATCCGTCTGTCGATCTCCCGCTCCTTTCTCCCATCACTCGTGGACAAGACCCCGAGATACTTAAACTCCTCCACTTGAGGAAGAACCTCACTCTCGACCTGGAGGAGGCATTCTACCCTTTTCCGACTGAGGACCATGGTGCTGATCCTCATCCCTGCCGCTTCACACTCGGCTGAGAACCACTCCAGCGAGAGCTGCAGATCCCCACTCGATGGCGGCAACAGGACCACGTCGTCTGCAAACAGCAGAGACGAGATCCCGACACCACCAAATCGGAAACCCTCCGCTCCTTGGCTGCACCTAGAAATTCTGTCCATAAATGTTATGAACAGAATCGGTGACAAAGGGCAGCCCTGGCGGAGTCCAACTCCCACTGAAAAAGAATCTGACTTACAACCGGCAATGCAGACCAAGCTCCCACTCCATTTGTACAGGGACTGGACAGCCCGTAACAACGGGCCCAGCACCCCATACTCCTGGAGTACCCCCCACAGAACACTCCGAGGGATACGGTCAAATGCCTTCTCCAAGTCCACAAAACACATGTGGACTGGTTGGGCAAATTCCCATGTTCCCTCCAGGACCCTAGTGAGGGTATAGAGTTGGTCCAGTGTTCCTCCTGGATCTGGGATTCGACAATCGATCGAACTCTCTTCTCCAGCACCCCTGCATAGACCTTACCAGGGAGGCTGAGGAGTGTGATTCCCCTGTCATTGGAACACACCCTCCGGTCCCCCTTCTTAAAGAGGGGAACCACCACCCCGGTCTGCCAATCCAGAGGTACTGCCCCCAATTTCCATGCGATGTTGCAGAGACGTGTCAACCAAGACAGTCCTACAACATCCAGAGCCTTCAGGAAATCAGGGCGGATCTCGTCCACCCCCGGAGCCCGGCCACTGTGCAGCTTCTTAACTACCTCAGCGACCTCAGCTCCAGTAATGAAAGAGTCCACCTCTGAATCCACAGGCTCAGCATCCTCCACGGATGACATCTTGGTGGAATTGACAAGGTCCTCGAAGTATTCCTTCCACCGCCGAACGACATCTCCAGTCGAGGTCAGCAGCACCCCATCCCCACTATCCACAGTGTTGGTGAAGCACTGCTTTCCCCGCCTGAGCCGTCTGACGGTTTGCCAGAATCTGCCCCAGAGCTGATCGAAAGTCTTTTTCCATGGCCCCACCGAACTCCTCCCACACCCGAGTTTTTCGCCTCAGAGACCACGAAAGCCGCCGCTCGCTTGGCCTGCCGATACGTGTCTGCTGATTCCAGAGTCCCACAGGCTAACCAAGGCGGTAGGACTCCTTCTTCAGTCTGACGGCCTCTCTCACCCGAGGTGTCCACCACCGAGTTCGAGGATTGCCGCCACGACAGGCACCAACGACCTTACGGCCACAGCTCCGGTCAGCCGCTTCAGCAATGGAGGCGCGGAACATGGCCCATTCGGACTCAATGTCCCCCGCCTCCCCCGGGATGTGATTGAAGCTCTGTAGGAGGTGCGAGTTGAAGATCTTTCTGACAGGTTCCTCTGCCAGACGTTCCCAGCAGACCCTCACTACACATTTGGGCCTACCAGGTCTGACCGGCATTCTCCCCCGCCATCTGATCCAACCCACCACCAGGTAGTGATCAGTTGACAGCTCAGCTCCTCTCTTTACCCGAGTGTCCAAAACATACGGCCGAAGATCAGATGCTACGACTATAAAGTCGATCATCAATCTGCGGCCAAGAGTGTCCTGATGCCAAGTGCATTTATGGACACTCTTATGCTTGAACATGGTGTTTGTTAGAAGTCCAACAACAAAACACCACTCTGGTTCAGATCAGAGAGGCCGTTCCTCCCAATCACGCCCCTCCAGGTACCACTGTCATTGCCAACGTGAGCGTTGAAGTCCCCCAGCAGGATGAAGGAGTCCCCATTAGGGGCGCTTTCCAGCACCCCCACCAAGGACCCCAAGAAGACTGTCATTTGGCGCATAAGCGCAAATGACAGTCAGAGCCCGCTCCCCAACCCGAAGGCGCAGGGAAGCTACCCTCTCATCCACCAGGGAAAACCCCAACGTACTGGCTCAAAGCTGGGGGGCTATAAGCAAGCCCACACCAGCCCGTCGCCTCTCACCCTGGCCAACTCCAGAGTGGAACAAGGTCCAGCCTCTCTCGAAAAGATTGGTTCCAGAGCCCAGGCTGTGCATCGAGGTGAGCCCGACTATATCTAGTCGGTACCTCTCAACCTCACGCACAAGCTCAGGCTCCTTCCCCACCAGAGAGGTAACGTTCCATGTCCCAGTAGCCAGGTTCGTCAACCGATGGTCGGCAAGCCAAGGCCCACGCTTTCAGCCGCCACCCATACAACATAGCACCCGACTTCTATGGCCCTCCCTGCGGGTGGTGGGCCCACGGGGAGGCAAACCCATGTAACTCATTCGGGCTGAGCCCGGCCGGGCCCCGTGGGTAAAGGGGACCGGGCGCTCTCGAGCGAGCCCCTCCCCCAGGCCTGGCTCCAGGGTGGGGCCCCGGTAACCCTAATCCGGGCAAAGGACATCGAGCTCCTTGTTTTTCCTTTTCCATAGAAGTCCTTTGAATCGCTCTTAGTCTGGCCCGCCCCCCAGGACCTGTTTGCCTTGGGTGACCCTACCAGGGGCAAAAGCCCCCGACAACATAGCTCCTGGGATCATTCGGGCACACAAACCCCTCCACCACGTTAAAGTGGCGATTCAGGGAGCGTCGATAACAATCATCTCGCATTAATTACCAGCAAAACTAATATAAGGAGATGATTGTTGACGTCAGGAGGAGCAAGAATCAACACAGCAGTGTTTCCATGCTGGGAAAGGAGGTGGAGGTGGTGGAGGAATACAAGTACATTGGAATTCAGCTTGGCAACAGACTAGAGTGGAAATGCAACACAGAATACATCTACAACAAAGGTCAGAGCAGACTTTTTTTGCAAACATTTTATTTCAGAGGGTGCAATGGGAATGTGGAAAGGTTTTCAGTCAATATTGTAAAAAGTGTTGCAAAAAACAACACCTACCCCACCTTTAATTCCAAATTCAAAAAACATCATGTAACCGTGGCCAATGGTGAAAAAGACACCCAATGATCAGGTAGTGAAATTCTTGCACCTGGTTTTGGATGAGGCACCTTTCACACATAAGGTTGACATGAAAACCAGTAGAGCAGGAAAACTGTCCTTGATGCTTGATGGGCCAAGTCATGCATTTTTATCCATCCATCTTCTGTTCTTCCTTCTTCCTGGTGTGGTTCACAGAGGTTCTGCAGACTATGTTAGCTGTCATTGGGCGAGAGGCAAGGTACAGTTTGGACAAGACATCAGTCTCTGACATTGCTCACTGAGGCTATGGGATTATGGTCCACATTGGGGTCTGCAGGTTTTCACCCAGAAGGGGAATTAGTTCAAATGGTAGAGCACTCGCTTAGCATGTGAGAGGTAGCAGGATCAATACCTGCATTCTCCACTATTAAACTCTCTCTCTTGGATTTGACCAAAGTAGGAAGCACCCTGGTTCAATCTCAGGTTTCAGCAACACCACCTTCTCTTAGCATCAACCTCAAGTCCACCATTCAGTGTAAGTGGACATCATGTCCAGTCCATGGATGGAAATGCACATTCAAAGAAGATAAACCTTCACCCTCCACAAAGAAAGCAAAGCTCACTGCTTCAATACTGGCACCTTAACTTTATTCAGCCCATTTTCAAAAGGTATTTATGACACATTACGTAATTAGTGCACAACAGTCTGGATGACTGTGAGACTGAAAGGTTGTGTGTCTGAGATGGAGGTCAGCAGCATTGGAGCACCACAAGGAACTGTTCTCTCACCATTTCTCTTCACGCTCTACACCTCTGACTTCCAGTACAACTCTGAGTCCTGTCATCTGCAGAAATACTCTGATGACTCTGCAGTTGTTGGGTGTATCAGCAACGGACAAGAAGCAGAGTACAAAGAACTGATCTGTCAGTTTGTGAAATGGTGTAGTAACAATCATCTCGTATTAAATACCAGCAAAACTAAGGAGATGATTGTCGACTTCAGGAGGAGCAAGAATCAACTCAGCAGTGTTTCCATCCTGGGAAAGGAGGTGAAGGTGGTGGAGGAATATAAGTATCTTGGAGTTCAGCTTGACAACAGACTGGAGTGGAAATGAAACACAGAATACATCTACAAGAAAGGTCAGAGCAGACTCTACTTTTTAAGAAAGGTGAGATCTTTTAATGTCTGCACCAAGATGTTGCACATCTTCTATAGGTCTGTTGTGGAAAGTGGAATCAGCTTTGCAGCCATCTGCTGGGGCAGCAGCACCAGAACCAGAGACCTGAAAAGAATCAACAAATTGATCAGGAAAGCTGGATCTGTGCTGGGTGGAACTCTGGAGCCGCTGGAGCTGATTGTATAAAAAAGAGTGCTGCACAAGCTGATGAAGATGATGAAGGACTCTTCACACCCTCTCCATGAAGATGATGGAGGACTCTTCACACCCTCTCCATGAAGATGATGGAGGACTCTTCACTCCCTCTCCACGACACCGTGATCAAACAACAGAGCGTTCAGTGAGAGGCTTCTTCAGGTCCGTTGCAAGACAGAAAAATACAGAAGACCATGGGCGTAACCACGCAGTCTTTGGGGGGGTCGTGTAACCTTTTCACATTCCCATTGCACCCACTGAAATAAAATGTTTGCAAAAAAAAAACAAAATGTTTTGGTCCAGTCTAGAGGGTATAATCAGAGAAAAACTCTGACCAATCAAAAAAGTGATCATCACTATTTTGATTGGCTGCCTAATAAGTCCATCAAATATCAATGCACTCCCACCCACCCCTCCCTCCCTCCCTATGGTTCATGTAGTCGTGAATCATGTGAAGGTGTGGTTTCGAGGGGTGAGCTGAAGAGGAGGAGGCGGAGCCTTTGGGAGGAGGGAGGGAGTGTATATTTTCAAAATCTCACTTGAGTTGGATTTCTGGAACCATTTTTCAAACAACACCCACCCCACCTTTAAAAAGGGCTCAGTTAGTTAGTTGAGCTAGCTAGCTTGAAGTGAAGAGAGTGTATCATATGATGTGTCTTCCGTGTGTGCTGCTGTTTTCTCTCTCCGTGAGTCGTGTGTATGTGTGTGTGTAACGCTAGTAATAAAAACAAAATATTCAACGTATCAAATTAAAAAGATCCTCAGGGTCAGTTATTGTTCTTCTGGTACAATAATAATATCTGGTCATAATGCAGGCAGTACAGAGAGACAGGGAGAGGGATGCTGTAAGAACAGGCCAGACAGGGACAGTCTCTGAAAACATGGATGATCAGGTGAGACACTGGAATACAAGACTCAACAGCTTGATGACATTTGTTTTAACCTAAGCCTACGTGTTAGCAGTAAATAAAACTAGTAAGAAAAGCAGAATATTCTAAATAAAAATTTCCTCAGGGTCAGTTATTCTTCTGGTACAATAATAATATCTGGTCATAATGCAGGTAGCACAGAGAGACAGGGAGAGGGATTGTGTAAGGACAGGCCACACTATTTTTTTTTTATGTCAAATGAGTAAATCTGTATATATATTCAATTAACATCAATATTTTACATTTAATTCTTTGTACAAATCTATGATTTCATTCACATTAAACGTTTCAGTGTAAATGTGCAGACATTCATTTTGAGACAAATCAACAAAATACAAATTAACTTGGAATTAAAAGTCCATCGTGTGCTATGGACTTTTTGTTGTTCCAATCACAATATTTACATCAACATGCTTTAGGCATGTAATATTTCCCAGCTGGAAGCTATCCTATTCGCTACTATCTCAGAGAAATTGCAGACTATTCCTTTAAATGTGATTTCAGATGGTCAATAAATAAAAATCACAGAACTGTGGGAAATGCACCTTTAAAAAAAATTCTGGGGGAGGGCTCTCATTTGGACCCCCCCAATGTCTATACCATGGTTCGACCCTTGCAGAAGACCATTCCTGCCAGCAGCCATCAGCCTCCACAACAAGACATAAAACCTACTAATATTATTATCAATTAATATTATTGCTGTAATATTATTATTATTGCTGTCATTTATCTATTGTTGAAAAAAGAAAAAAAAAAAGAAAAGAGCCCTTGCTACAGTGTTGAATTTCCCTTCTGGGATGAATAAAGTATTTTTCATTTCATTTTAATTCAAAAGGGAGCAGGGTTATAATAGTTTTGGATTTTCCATTAGTTTTAGTTTTTATTTAGTTTTTAGTTTAGTTTTTCCAAATTCAGTTTTAATTCATTTTTAGAGCAGTTTTGCAAATTTTTATTCGTTTTCATTTTGAAATACTTAGTTTTAGTTTTTATTAGTTTCAGTGTTAGTTTTATTTTGTAAATTAGGGTTGTAATTTTGGTTGGAGTGAAGCACTGAACTTTTTGAAGGCTATCGAATCACATAGTCATGTTTACATTCCGGTCTCAACAAACATATTATCAAAGCATCTTCCCGCGTGTGGTGTTCCTGCGTATTTACTGACCAGCAGCTATTTGGTCGCCGGTGGAAACAGTCCATTATATTTTTCTCCCGTTCCTTCCCAACGCTGACTGGCCTGCAGCTGTAGCTTCTCTTTCCAGGGGGCTAGCTTAGGCTAGCTTATCCAGGTAGTCTTGGTTAGCCTTCTTGTGTGAGCTTTTCAAATGGACTTTCAGATTCATGGGGTTTTTCTCCTTCAGAAGTATTCCACACATTGTATCACCTAGGGCTGGGTTAAACGATTATTTTTGTAATCGATTAATCTAGAAAATAGTTTTTCGATGTATCGATTAATCTAACGATTCGTTTTTAAATCCGATTCGATTAGATTTCGATTCGATTATCGATTATCTCCCCATAATTTGACCTATATAGCAATTAATGCTAATTTATCTCCATGAATAAAACACAAATTTCTTCTTTCAAGTTCAAAAATGAATTGTATTGAACAATACAACAATAAAGTACACATAGTTGTAGTGCAATGGAATCCTATAATAAAAAAAATAATAAAATAAAACTTTCCTTCAATAAATAAAACTGCAAAAACACAATCTGAACCAAAATCTTATCAACATAAAATAAATTAAAAAAATAACAGCAGCGGTGACAGCTGCAATTTACAAAACAACACAATGTGTGACAGCAGCAACTTAGTCTAATCATTTAAATCTGTGAAATAAATAACAAATAAATTCAAGTATGAGGCCTATTACAGTAAAGTGAACAGTAGTTTAACTTTTAGTAGTTACTGGAGCTCCCAGGACTTTACAAAGAATAATAAAAGAAATAAAAATTTCTTTCAATAAATCAGGGGGTGCGTTTATTTTTCCATCTGATAGTAGTCCTCCAAACTTTTCTGCTTATCCCTGTCCCTGAAAACATAAATCAAAAACACAGTGCACAGGTTAATAAAACTATATACTTCTAAATGATCCGCCCATACCAATAAAGTATAATAATAATAATAATAATAATAATAATAATAATGATAATAATAATAATACATTAACCTAAAAGTTGAAAGTTAGAAAACAACAATGAATGTTGTATTAAAAAAAAAAAAAAAAGACAGACAAAGAAATAAAAAAAACTAACTTTAGCGTGTATTTGAGGAGTGTGAGTCTGTGTCAGTTAAAAAAAAGTGTGTCAGCAAGAGGCGAGTGTGTGAGGGGTGTGTGTGTGTGTTTAAGTGGGCACATGTTCTGTGTGTGCGAGGCTGGAGCACAAGTTACGTGGTGCGGTTTGGATGAATGACGGGGTTAATCATTGCAAACAAGGAAAGAAAAAAAAGTTGAAAACTTACGGTGTCTTCTCCTCCACACAAGTAGCTCCCGCGTGCCTCCTCTTAAGGTGCTGGTGCATCGCGTTAGTGCTTTTATGATATGCCATCTCTATTTTGCACAGACCACCGAATCGTTACCATTAGGTGTAAAGTACTACCATACTTTTGACATCCTGTTACGAGATAGCTTCTTCTCCCCCGACTCGCTGCTACTCGATGCCGCGGCCGCCGCCATTTTTTGATTCTGAGTGACGACGCATCGACGTGCAGTTTTGCGTCGACGTATTTTTTGTCCCAGCCCTAGTATCACCTGCTTCTACAACAAGGACAACAAGGGACTTATTTTTATCGTTAACACAGTCATAGTCAAAGAAATCCCAAATAGGACTGTGGCGCTTTCTCCCAACTTTGCCGCAGCCATCACTGCTGATCGCTTTTTTTTTTGCGGTTGTTGTTGTACGGCGGAGCGAAGTTAATAGATTTCAAACTTTTATGAGGAAAGAAAAATACAAACACGAAAACGAAGGACGTTCTTGACATTATTATAATTAATTTTAGTTAATTTTATAAACACATAATACAGTTTCAGTTAGTTATCATTTTTTAAAAACTCTCGTTTTTATTTTAGGGAGGAGTGCTGGGATATTCCGGTTGCTTGGAACATACGGCAGTGATTAGCCACCTCATCCATGAAGCCAAGAGGAAAAACAACATGCTCCATTCTCTGGTTGGATCTTGCAAAAGCTTACCTGAGTGTGCCGCACCATGAGGCATTGGAACACTACCAGGTCCCACCAGAGGTAGTGGAGCTTGTGATGTCACATATGGCATCACAAGCACTACGGATGAGGTTCACTTGTTAGTAGTGTTACCACCAGATAGCAAAGGCTTGAGAAGGGCATCATGGCAGAATACACAATTTCTGTGGTCCTTTTCATTGCAGCAATGAACTTGCTGCTGAAGGCAGGAGGAAAGCAGTGCAGAGTAGACGACAGCACCAGACACCCGGCCTGTCAGGCCTTCATGGACAACATGACGGTGATGACTCCATCGATCCAGGGGACACTAGGGTTGGGAATCGAGAAATGGTTCCTGTAGAGAACCGGTTCCATGTTTCAATTCCATGGAATTGTTTGGCAGTTTATCTAGCGATTCTCTTATCGATTCCAACCAGCACAAATCTCACGTAATTTACGCAAGTTACGCACAGTCAATTCCAAAAAGCACTTACGTGATTAAGTTACGTCAGTTTAGCACGCGCATTGGAGTTGTAAACAACAATGGCGCCCACCAGGTTCAAACGCTCCAAAGTTTGGCTTCACTTCGCAAAGAATGATGGCAACAAGGCAACTTGCAGTCATTGCCAAGTGGAGATAACAGCATCAGGAGCCCACCAGCAGCAGCAGTAGCCAAGCTAAGATCACCTCTGCGGTTACTACGGAGGGGAACTCTGGCAAGTAGCTATCCCACAGCCTATGTGCTTCTTTGTAAAAGACACTATAACATTAACGCTATGCTATTACATGAATGCCTTCTGCACTACATTTAGAAGATGACCGTGACGAGAGAGAGAATCTGGCTGGTTCAGAGGCTGGCAGACCAGTGGCGGCGGCAGAACATTTTCATTGCAGTTGCTTAGGGGTTGCTAAACAATTGTATGGAGTTGCTGGACAATTTACTGCAATACCAATTAAATAGTAGGGATGCACTGAAATGAAAATTTGTGGCCGAAGCCGAAGCCGAATAAAATTTAAACGGTTGGCCGAAGGCCGAATACCGAATAATGAATGCAGTTTTCACAATTTTTTTAATATTGCATAAATAGCCTAGAATAAATTTTTAGACATGTTTTTCAAATAAAGTACATTTTATTGAATATTGACATTATTTTAATATTCCAGTAGCCTTTGCTTTTCAAAAAAAGCACAAAGTTTTTCATTTAGGCCTTCAAACAAAATGTGCATTCCAAAAAATAATAATAAAGTGCATTAAAGTGGATAAACCCACAACAAATGAATTATTGTCCTTTTGGCAAAAGTCTGCTTAGCCACAGTAGATAGGCTAATAATGTAAACAGAACACAGGTAGCCTACACAACAGGCTAATAATGTAAACAGACGCCCCACTAAATCTCAATAAGTGTGTGCTTGTAAACTCAAACACTTTTACAGGTACACAACATATCCCAGGCCAGAACAGATTTGTCAATAACAGTACTTCAGCTTCAGAATAAAAAGTAGGAAACTAACTATGACATCTAAGACAAATTAAAATTGTTTTATACAGACAAAAACATCAACAACTGTGCCTGTATGTCAAGCCCCCTAAAAAAGGTGGAGAGGAGCTCGAGTTGTCTCGCGCGGGCTGTTTGTGGCTGTGCACTGTGCCCGACAGAGAGAGAGAAGCGCGGCTCGCTAGGCAGACAGCAGCCATCAGCAGCCAAGTGATGGCTTCAAACCTAGCGGTTTGAGTGCCAGTGAGTCGCTAAATCACCAGAAAAAGTCGCTAGATTTGTCGCTAGTCGCTTTTTACAAATTAAGTCGCTAGGGGGGGTCTGGAAAGCCGCTAGATAGAGCGACAAAGTCGCTAAGTTGGCAACACTGCGGCCACGGACGGGGTGGGCGTTCTCGTGCTGTGACCAGCTCTCCTTTCAGCTGCTGCATCCGCAGCTGTCTCTCTCTCGTACTCGGCATGCTTTTCTGGGTGTTTCGCTTTTAAATGATGAATTAAAGCTGTAGTGCTGAAGGTCTTTGCTGAGGCACCTCCTCGAGACAGTTTGGCTGAACATTCGTTGCAAACTGCAATTCTTTTGTCACTTTCCGACACTTTAAAATATCTCCACACTGCTGACATTTTTCCGAAGGCGCCGGGTTACAACGTCAATTGCATCATACGCCACTATTCGGCCTTGCTTTTGACTCATTCCACCGAAGGCCGAATGTGGCTTTTTTTTGCCATATTCGGCCGAATATATTTGGTTACCGATTATTCGGTGCATCCCTATTAAATAGCATAATGTATGTCATTACCGGCCTACTCATTCTAATCAGCGCTATCTGAAACTAGCGCGGATGCCATGAAACAGATAAAAAAAATCAATTTGAAGTTTGTTATTATAATTTTACCATATAGTCATGCCGCTTTTCACAGCAGTGAGAAATGCACATTAACAGCCTAGATTACAAATCATTTGACAATAACCTGTTCATCACATTTTAACCAGTTAATATTCACATAAGTACACATCAGAAGAGATCTGGCAGACTTACGCTTCAACAGATAGCGCTCCATTTTGATGTCACTTTTCTAACGGTTTAATTTTCCCAAGCTGACTTCGTGTGACCCCTGCAGGCCAGCTCTCGCGAGACGAGTCTCTCTCATCGTTTTTGTCTATCTTTTATTTTAATTTAAAACAAAAACACATGAAATTAATTTAAAATTAAATTGTCACCATTTTTATTTTATTTAACACAACCAAATTTTTTGCATTTTTAATAGTCTCCATTCTTGGGGTTGCTTTGAGGTTGCTAGGCCATATTTTGGGGTTGCTATAGCAACTGCAAGCTACCCCCTAGCGCCGCCCCTGTGGCAGACATGATTATTTTTCTCCAAAAGAATTGTTAATTCTTCATAGCGTTTGCAGATTTGCACTATGAACTGTTCCGTTGTATTTGATAGTATTTATCTTTCTTTATTATTATTTGAGTGCTTAGTGAGCTCATATATCCTATTAAAAAGGAGATTTTTTTATTTCTATTAGGAAAAATCATCTGTTAGTGAAATGTTATACATTCTTGTGTATTTGCACAGTTACATATTACAACAGTTAACACGTTATCCAGGCTTTGGGCCTCTTTTGACCTCGCCATTGAGTTTGTAAGCTCGTGACTTCAAAGTAAAGAAAAATTGATGCTAATAAAACTGTTCTCCTTTTTGCTCAAATTAGAATTGATAAGAGAATCGAATCCTCAAACAGTATCGATAATGGAATCGGAAAAATCTTATCAATTCCCATCCCTAGGGGACACAATGGATTTTGAGCACACTGGGAAAGATGGTGACTTGATCACATCTGCAGTATCTTGAGAGGGAAGCTAACAGGATACACCTTCAGCATCCAAGGCTCGGAAATTCCAACAATCCAGGAGCAAGGGATCCGGTGTCTTGGGAAGCAGTATGATAGCTCCCTAAAGGATGGCCACAATCTCACTGCCACTAAAACCCAGCTTAACTCCCAGCTCAAACCAATCAATCACAGTCAACTTCTTGGGAGATTTAAGGTATGGTGCTTCCAGCATGGCATCATACCTTGTCTACAGTGGCCCTTCCTTCTCTATGACTTTCCTATGTCTCAAGTGGAAGGAATGGAGAGAGGGTGCAGTAAGTATGTGCGGAAGTGGCTAGGAGTCCCCCATCCTTCAGCGCAGTTAACCTGTACAGCAGGACTTCGAAGCTTCCCTTGCCAATTTCATCTGTGGTGGAGGAATTTAAAGCCACCAAGGCAAGGGACACTGTAAGAAGAGCAGGTGGAGCAGAACTGACGGCAAAGCAAGAAGAGATCTGGTGGTGCA
This sequence comes from Hirundichthys speculiger, assembly GCA_018398805.1. Classification (NCBI taxonomy): domain Eukaryota; kingdom Metazoa; phylum Chordata; class Actinopteri; order Beloniformes; family Exocoetidae; genus Hirundichthys; species Hirundichthys speculiger. The sequence continues at coordinate 324,541 of JAGFBZ010000420.1, forward strand.
GAGAGTCCGTGAGGCAGCAGAAGAGGAGCGCAGGGTGAAAGCAGTCGGACTGGATTCTCGGGGTCGATGGATACAGTGGGATCAGACACAGGAGCGACCACTGTCCTGGAAGGAGTTATGGCAATCTGACCAAGAGAAGCTGAGTTTTCTCCTTCGTGCTGCAGAATGAGAACAACAGACAACAGACTAACCTGTTGCCTACCCCAAGTAACCTGAAGGTTTGGGGCAGTGAGGAAGATCAATCCTGTACTTGGTGTAGTGCTGCCACCTGTACACTAACCCACATTCTAAGGCGCTGGCAGAAGGTTGTTACAGGTGGAGGCATAACAAGGTGCTTGCAGAAATTGCCAACTGGGTGGAGCAGCAGCGTGTAAAAGCTAACAACAACAACAACCAGGCCCAACCTGTCAAAGGCTTGACTTTTGTGAGAGCAGGAGAGAAGATCCAAAAGGCCGTCACGAAGGCCGAAACCCTGCCTTCCATTCTGCATCGCAGCTCTGACTGGGAGCTTGATGAAGACCTGAAGTGGAGGCTTGTCTTCCCGCAGGATGTGGCAATGACTTCACTTCGACCAGACATGGATCTGCTATCCAGGAGCACAAAAAACATTGTAGTCGCTGAGCTCATGGTCCCCTTGAAAGAGAGGCTGGAGGTGTTGCACCAACTGAAGAAAGCTAAGTACCAAGATTTGGGTGATGAAGCGTCCCTAAAAGGCTGGCAAGTATCCGTTTTCCCGATCGAAGTCGGCTGCTGCAGGTTCCCGGCAAAATAGGCATGCTACTTCCTCCAGAAGATAGGACTGGAGCCAAAACAGCTGAAAGCCACCAGGGACATAGCCGCAACAGCCGAGTCCAGCTCAAGATGGCTGTGGCTCAAGAGAGCCCATAGTTGGAACCCTTCCGCAGGTAAAGCCTAGTCAGTCTTCACTGCCCCACTCACGCAAGGTGTACAGGTTAAGGGGCAAAATACCTGTGAACCTGTGAAGGTGTATGTTCCAAGTGAGACCATCTCGGAAAGCATTTCTGAGATTACCAGATTATCACGTACAGTGATCCCTTGCCAATTCGCACTTTAAGTTCCGCGGTTTTAGTTATTCGAAGACTTTTAAGAAATATATAATATAATAAAAAAATAAAAAAAATCACAGGATGTTGTGCGTGTTCTCTTGCGGCAAAGAAATGCTGTGAGCCAGCCTGGCCCCTTTTAGACGGTGGCCTTATGGGTAATGGTGTGGCCTTATGGATAATGTAGTGTGTGTGTCGTGGGACGGCAGAATGAAAATGGGGTTAGATGAAAAGTGTAGTGAGCATCAACAGCAGCCCACCGTGTATAGATTTACATTCTCTGTTAACCAACAGGAGCCCAACAATACAACCGGTGTGATGTTACAAGTTCCTGCAGTGCCAGAATAAAGTCCTCGTTCCATGCAGAGAAAACCGGACTGTTTCTTTTGTTGTTGTTAGCATGTTAGCCGCTAATTACGAGCCAAAAATAGCACAATACCAGCGGTTCCTTTATTACGGTTCGGAGACCAGAGGCTGTGAAGGTAACAGAAAGACCACAGTTGAGCCTTTGTCATGTTTCACTGCAGTGCCTCGATACTTTTTTTTCCTGTTTTTTAATATTTTAAACACATTATTTAGGCTCGGGGGAGGGGGGGAACGTCAGGTCATCTGCAGACAATGCAGAGATGCCCCCCAACCCTACGCAGACACTCCGGCGCACCTACCCAAAATTGTAGGTCGACGCAGACAGTGTCACAGAGAAGACAGAAAGGAGGCCTTTGATTGGTCAATTCTACTTCCGCGTAGAAAAGAGCGCATTGAAGAAATGAGGAAGTACCCACATCTGTACGATTCTGGTTCTCCACACCACAAAGACAGCACATATTCTAGTAATTCATGGAGGGAGATAGCAATGAATGTGGGTCTGGATACGGCCGAGACGATGAGGAAGTGGAAAAACGCAAGAGATAAGTTTAGTAAGTTTAGCTAGTTCCTGATTGTCGCTCTTGCGTTGTGGCGTAACATAGCGGAGACCGCGCGAGTATAAATCAAGTGACGGCGGCATCTCTGCGACAAGCTGACGGCGACACATAGCCGCGAGAGTATACACGGCCCTTTACTCTTACATCGCCCGTGTGGGGCAACTCTGGGCTCTACGTTTTTGGTCTGGCACATCCTTTCACCTGGGCACCTATGTGGGCATCTTGCGGGCAGCAGTGCAGGTAGAGGGGCTGCCCCCGAGTGGTGCCCTCCCTAGATTTTGCGCTGGTCTGCTCTCTGTCGAGCCTGGGGAGTGTTGGCTCATCGTTTAACTTTGCATGTATCCATGGGGGTGCTGGCTAGGCTGGATGGTTCCCTATGGGCTGGAGAGGAAATCCAGTGCAGGTGGAGGTCTGCTGCATGACACTGTCTCAACACACCAATACCAACTGCGATTCAACCTGAAATACTGTTTGTTGTCACCAGTTGCTGCTGAACAAGTGCTGGAGGTCAACATCACTGTTTTCTGCTGAACTGCTTCAGCTCTGATATGGAGAGGTGGAGGAGGGGGGTTACAACCAACATCACAACATAACCACGCAACCACCATGTATTAATTTACATCCACCATGCTACGCTACACAACACCAAATGCATCATCACACACCACACACCACATCTATCACTCTCTTCTGTCTCTGTCTCCCTTTTGTGTTTCACTGTCAGTGACTTTAGTCCTCTCAGAATCAATCTCAGATCCCAAAAAAGTAATTTGTCAAGAGGTCTGGTGGAGGACACATTCACCCTCACTCTCACACATGCACAAGAAAAGTTACAACTGCTGCGAGATCAAAATTGCATGTAAAAAAAGAAAAGTTTAACTAGGTGTGCACGTTAACTGTTTTTTAAAACTGATACCGATAACTTTCAGCTCCTAAACGCCGATACCGATAACACACACATATACTTAAGATCATCACTACTATGAACAAAACCAAAAACAGTTTTGACTCTTTAAATTAGATTAGATTAGATTAGATTATTAATCCCTTGGGAGGTCTCCGTCAGGGAAATTGTGGTTCCAGCAGCTACAGCACCGACAAAGCAGTAAAGAAAGCAAACACAGAGTAAAAAATATTATAGAATAGAATAAAAAAAAAAAATAGTACAGTATTAGAATAGTCTTAAGATAGTATTGCACACCCAGAGAATAAATAAACATCGATTGCACAACCATAAATATTTATATATTCAGCTTAGTGTCCCGACTTCTCCAGTCCTCTCTCTTCCTGCTACCCCTCCCCCTCCCACCTAGTGCAGAGTGCAGATGAACAGATATTTATTTTTTCCAATGAAAAATTATTGGCAAGCCTCTCAAACATTTTCATAAAGCTATCAAACAAACCTATTTAATATGTCACATCAACTTAAATAAGGTTCATTACTGACTGATATAAAAAATAAAGGCTCCTTGAACTGATGGAAATACATGCATCAGAATTACAAACTGAAAAGGTAAATTCCAGAAGTTTACAAAAAAATGAATATGCATAGAAAATGAATGCATTGACTCAAGTTAGATTCAAACATTTCTATGTAAACAAACTGAAAAAGAGCATTACTCAATGATAAAAAAAATAAAGCACAGTGCATAAAGTACTGACACAAGTTAGACTTGTCTGTGTAAATAAACTGAAAAAGTGCATTCCATAGTGACATAAAATTACGTTTAAAGGATTTTGGCTTGTGGTTTCATTCAAATGAATACCTTTAAAGTAAATGAGGTTCAGTAAGTTTTTTTTTTTCTTCTCATGGAAGCTTTAGATGAGAGAGTGAGCTCATGTTAGCGTCTTTAGCAGCCCGGGCGTCCTCATATGATTTCAAAACTCTGTCGAAACAATGGTTATGTTTCAGGTGGCAGGTCGGGTTTGACGTATTAAAGCTTGAACTATTTTTCCCTCCTTTGCTTGGAGCATTTGTCACAAATAACCAGCAAACTATCTTCTTTGGAAACTTTAACGAAGTTCCATACAATCGCCGCCATGTTGTTTGTTTTTATCAGCACACTGTGCTGCATGCCACATTTAAGGTGTAACGTAAATTCGCACGTTCCCTCGTTTGCTAGTCGTTCTTTCTCCCTTTTCTATTTTTTTATGTGTAACATGGGAAAATACTGCGAATATCAATTAAAGTCAGCAACTACCAAAATTATGACCGAGTTAACGAGTTGTTTTCTGGCATGAGGGGGTATTCTTGATTTTCCTGATTGAGTTATCGTTTTTCTGATTATGCCGACGTCACTTGAACATAACATTCACTGCCGGTCATTCAAGGCTCAGAGGGAGCGAGGCACTGCCGTGTTGACAAAAATAAATATTTTATCGAGGCTATTCTTCATGATATTGGACTTATCAGAATGAGGTCATAATTTCCTGTTATCGGCCCGATAATTATCGTGCACCCCTAAAAGAGATGTCTGCATGTTTCAGCAAAACAATGCTAAACCACAGTCCGCATCCATCACAGCAGCATGGCTTTGCAGGAGAACAGCCTGGGTGCTGAACTGGCCTGCCTGCAGTCCGAACTCTTCGTCAACAGAAAATATTTGACACATCATGAAATTAAAAAATCTGGCAACAAGGGACTGTGAAGCAGCTAAAATCCTGCATCAGACAAGAATGGGACGGCAATGCTTTCCTAAAACTCCAGCAAATGGTCTTTCCCCGTCTCAGACATCTACAGACAGTTGTTAAAAGAAGAGGGGATGCTACACAATGTTGAACATCACCTTGTTCAAACTTTTTTTAAGATGTGTTGCTGCCATCAAAATCAAAATACGCTAACATTTTCCATAAAATGGTGAAATGTCTCAGTTTCGGTACTGACATATTATTTATGTTCCACTGGGAAAAAATATGGGCTTATGAAAATTGCAAATCATTGTATTCTGTTATTTAGTCTTTACAAAGCATCACAACTTTTTTGGAATTGGGGTTGCACATACCATACATGTTTGGTCCTAATACAAGTTGCTTGATGACTGTCCTGAATGTATTGAGGGTACTTTTTTTTAATCTATAAAGATAAAGATTTTGTAAAGAGGAAAAAAAGCTTACCATTCAGCGGTTTTGTGTCATCACAAACTGTCCCTGGACCAGCTGCGAGAGCTATATAATAAAGAATAAAGTAAGTTGTTAAAATTAAGTTGAGAGCAGACTCTGATATCTATGAAAGTTAACTTTATAATGACAAATAAATAAGTACAAGTTTCTAAACAGTATATTCTGTAAGTAAGAAAATGTGGACAGTTTTAAAACAGGTGGTGAGCAATTCTTTAAAGTTCACATGCAAGAACAAGACGCAATATGGTGTATGTGCTCCAAAAATGACAATATATGGCTAGATCCAGAAGTATCTGGATAATGACAATGAATTTTTATGATTTCACTTTTATCCACCACTACAATGAATTAAAAAAACAAACATAAAAAAAAATCAGGATGTGATCAAAGTGTAATTTTAATTTAAGGGTTTCACAAACATATGTCCAACAGCATCAGAAGGCTTTGAACTCCACGGAAGACAGTTGAACAAGGTAATTACAGAATACTTTAGTTAGTGAAGAAAAAACTCCCTCACAACATCAACAGAAATCAAGAATACTCTAGAGAAGGTTAGTGTATCATTATCAAAATCTACAATCAGGAGACGCCTTTATGAAGAGTTGCTTTTATGAGAGTTTAAAGCAAAGTGCAAATATATTGCAGGAAAACCAGTTTAGACTTTCCCAGAAAAAAAATGCCTCTAATATTCAAACCAAGATAAACTTGCATCAGAATGATAGGGAGAGAAATGTATGGAGAAGGAAAGGAACAGCTCAACATGCATGAAACATAGTAGATGTAACATTATAGCACTGTAACGTATGGTAGCTTCACTGGTGTTGATTCATGATGTGACTGATGAAAGAAGCAGTAGTCCACCAGTGGACCGTAAAAATATAATAAAAGCAACTCAAGCCTTTTTGAAGGCAAAGAAATGTAATATTCTTTAATGACTAAGTCATTCTCAGCCTAATAGAGCATAATTCTCAGTTAATGAAGGCAAAATCAAAGGCAGGAAAGCCCACAATCAAGCAGCAACTAAATCCAGATAAGCATGCCAGAGCCAATTTGGGCTCCAGACTTCAGGCAGCCAATGACGACAAAAGGATTTTCATCCAAATATTAGAATTATGGTTATATTTACAATCATGTCACTCTGTCCAACTGCTTTTGAGCCTCTGACAATTGAGGTATTTTGCTTAAATTAGCTATAATTCCTCAATGTTCAATGCCATATTTTTTGATGACCTGCTCATTGCAACTATGTCCGATTCTCCAGCACCTCTTCAACACCAGTTTGAGACAGAGAACAGTTCCTGTGCTGTGGAAAACATCCTGCCTTGTCCCAGTGCCTAAAAAACCACAACCAGCTGAACCTAATGACTACAGACCAGTTGCCCTGACATCTCACATCATGAAAGTCCTGGAGAGACTCTTACTGGCCCACCTCAACAGCAGCTTTCAGGACCCATTACAGTTTACATATCGTAATGGGCTTGGGGTTGAAGACGCCATCATCTACCTGCTTCACAGAGCCCACTCTCATCTGGACCAATCAGGCAGCACTTTGAGGGTCATGTTCTTTGATTTCTCAAGTGCTTTAGATACAATTCAGCCTGCGTTGTTATGTGAGAAGCTCCATAAGTTCCAGGTGGAATCCTCCACAACCTCCTGGATTTATGACTACCTCACAAACAGACCACAGTTTGTGAGACTGAAAGGTTGTGTGTCTGAGATGGAGGTCAGCAGCATTGGAGCACCACAAGGAACTGTTCTCTCACCATTTCTCTTCACGCTCTGCACCTCTGACTTCGAGTACAACTCTGAGTCCTGTCATCTGCTAATACTCTGATGACTCTGCAGTTGTTGGGTGTATCAGCAACGGACAGGAAGCAGAGTACAAAGAACTGATCTGTCAGTTTGTGAAATGGTGTAGTAACAATCATCTCGTATTAAATACCAGCAAAACTAAGGAGATGATTGTCGACTTCAGGAGGAGCAAGAATCAACACAGCAGTGTTTCCATCCTGGGAAAGGAGGTGGAGGTGGTGGAGGAATACAAGTATCTTGGAGTTCAGCTTGACAACAGACTGGAGTGGAAATGCAACACAGAATACATCTACAAGAAAGGTCAGAGCAGACTCTACTTTTTAAGAAAGTTGAGATCTCTTAATGTCTGCACCAAGATGTTGCACATCTTCTATAGGTCTGTTGTTGAAAGTGCAATCAGCTTTGCAGCCATCTGCTGGGGCAGCAGCATCAGAACCAGAGACCTGAAGAGAATCAACAAACTGATCAGGAAAGCTGGATCTGTGTGGGTGGATCTGGGTGTAACTCTGGAGCCGCTGGAGCTGATTGTACAAAAAAGAATGCTGCACAAGCTGATGAAGATGATGGAGGACTCTTCACACCCTCTCCACGACACAGTGATTAAACAACAGAGTGTGTTCAGTGAGAGGCTTCTTCAGGTCCGTTGCAAGACCGAAAGATACAGAAGATCATTCCTGCCAGCAGCCATCAGCCTCCACAACAAGACTTAATACCTGTTATTATATTAATATTATTATTGCTGTCTGTTGTTTATAAAAAAAAAAAAAAAAAAAAAAAAAAAAAAAAAAAAGAGAGCCCTTACTACATTGAATTTCCCTTTATGGAATAAATAAAGTATTTTTCATTTCATTTTTCATTTTCATTTCATTTTCAATTTCATTTTTAATTTCATTTTCATTTCATTTCATTTCATTTCAACTTCATATGTCTATTTCTTCCATCCACTGTCCTGATAAGCAGGCAGCAAGGGAATCATAAATAAGTAGGAAACCTGCAGTAGACACCATGAGCTTCTTCTCCATGGTTTTTAAATAATGACTCAAAGTTTTCACACACTCATTCTGGTACAACTATTAATGTAGACCTGCTGTATTAGTTATGTGGTGGCACTATTTAAAATGGATATATAATGCTAAATTAATTGATTTACTATTATGAAATGAAAATAAAATTTCACTCACTGGAAAAACTGAAACAGAACTTTTTGATGGCCTGTTAGTAAAATTATTAGCACCATAAACTGTATTATTTTTAAAACAAAAATAGTACATAGTTCTTCTGTGTTCTGTTGTGGCAAGTTCAGAGGAATTAATAAAAGTAATGACAGCTCTGCATTTCACCACAGACCACAGTGTATGTCACTCAAGAAACCATGTCCCTAAATATGGTTACATTTAGGGCTGGACAATATGACAAAAATTTATTTCACAACATATTTCTTTTTTTTGGTGATACAAACTAAATCAAATATAGATATTAACGATATTTACACAAAAAAACAGAGAAACTGTCAGAAAGGATAACTGTACCCATATCCATGGCACTGTCATAATAATGTATGTCAAAATATTGGCAATGTTTAAACATTATTTTTAAAAAAAATTCATTGTGATATAAACCCTAGATGAATGTGGTTTTATAACATTTTGTGATGTACATAAGAAACTCACCTTCCAAACAGTTATCACTTATGTAGAATCCAGCTATGTGAACTAACAATCTTTTTGTACCAGGCCGTAAGCATGCTTAATTGTGCTGTGAAGTTGGATAATTTAGCATCAAACTAAAATCAACTCCCTTTTCGGGCTAGCCCTTGGTGCTCATTCAAGGAACTGCACATTTTACAACAAACTTCAAAAATAGATTTCAAATATACACTCAATGTGACAGGAGCTACTGCAAAAAGCTGACACTAGCGAAGTGAAACTTTTTGAAAAAAAAAAAAAAAACACAGATGGTGCTATTTGTAAACTAAACAACAACAACATGCTTCCATAGCATTTTTCTAATCCCGGGACCACTCAAGGCCCTTTTAAAAGACAAGCAGCTTTCTCTCACTGCCATATACACATTAATGCAACTGATTTATTTGTAAGACCGAATGACCTCTATAAATTCTCCTATAATTCCAATAATCAAATTACATTATCGTTAATACAGTGATCCCTTAGTTTTCACGGTTAATGGGGACCGGCGCCCCCCCCGCGACAATCAAAATCCGCGAACTGGAGCCGGGGTCGGGGCCGGGGCCGGAGCCGGAGGTAAGGCATTCCCTTTATACACCGGAGCCGGCTGGACAGAATGCCTTACCTCCAGCCGGGGCCGGAACCGGGGCCCAAGCCGGAGCCCGAGCCGGGGCCCGAGCTGGGGCCGGGGCCCGAGCTGGAGCTGGGGCCGGAGCTGGGGCTGGAGCCGGCTGGACCGAATGCCTTACCTCCAGCCAGGGCCGGGGCCCAGATTCTACAGTTCTGGCCCGTCTATGTTTCTCTGTTGCTTACAGGAGGCTGTGAGTCATTGTTTGATGTTTCTCTGGCAGCTGCAGTCTCTCGTCTGCTGTGGGGGGGACTTTCACAGAATTTCAGCCATTATTTCTTGATTTTTTTATGGCAAGGGATCACTGTATATATAAATCCTAGGGGGTGAATAGTGTCACCAATAGGCCCAAACCCCAGTGTAGAGCAGTTTCTACATGGTTGACCACCACATGGCTCTTTCAGTCAGTCCTATGAAGGAGGGCTGGCCTTTTCAACTGAAAATCTATTTTGTGGTTTTCTGAGTGAAATTTTTTCACTTTAATATAAATAATTGTGCTATGGCACCATCATACTATGCTATGGTTTCCAAGAGCATTCGTAATCCATCAGGCCTTTGGGTTTGTAAAGTCTGATTTCATGTCACTGTCCACCATAAAGAATCTGAATCTGTGGCCACTAAAGGTAGCAGCACAACTAAATTGTTACATCATCTTAAACAGTGGCAGACACTGAATTGGTGAAGTGTGTGGCACTCACTGATAAGATAAAGCAATTAAAATCAGATGTAATGTTTAAGAGAAATCTGCGGAGCAAAGAGTAGCAAAGATCTAACATGTTCAATCTGAAATTACTTGAAAGTACGACCCATTTCTACTCCACACTTACTAATAATTTAGGGATGTTCTGATTAATGATCAATTCTGGTAGTTTTGTCTGCAGTGTAAATTCAAATATATTTTTGATTAAAACAGATTTCCTTGACTTATTCAGCGAGTGTGTGTTCCTAGGAACACAGGATGATCTCAAGGAACACACAATCTCACCAGCAGTGTTTTCATCATGTTACTCAGCTCTGCTGTTACTATTTTGTTTTTCAGTTCTTAAAAAATAGAAATTCAGATAAAGTCAGCAGGAAACAACAGCATCATAACAGCACTCTAAATTAAACTGGCTCCTACTGAACTAGATTCAGTACAACTGAATATTTAATTTTGATGATGGGGGTGCGGTAATAGCAGATTTATAGGGTTTGATTGATAATTCCTGGATGTCTGTAAGGAAGAAGGGACTGTATCTGAGTAAAGGAGGGAGGGAAAGCACAGTGCATTAACATAACATGAAAACATTTAGCTCATTTTGTGATGTCAAAGGTAATATGAAAAGAAACAAATACAACAGGGTTATTTATTATGAGCCTGACTTCACTGATTTGTTTTGTTCTTTTAAGTAGGAGCTACTTTATTTAGTCTAACTCTAAAAATAGATCTGTTAGGGTTAGGGTTAATAATTGCTGGAGGGTAGTTTTTCCCCTCTCTATGCTGTTTAACAGAATATAATACACCTTACCCTCTGCCAGTGTGACGGTGGTGGTGGCGTTGACTGTAACAGGTAAAGTTATCTCAGCATCCGCTTCACCTGCAGGTAAACTGATGATGGTAGCCTCTCCCAGAAGGTTACAAATCCTCTGCTGCATAGCAGTGAGGATGACGGGAACTGGAGTGCAGTCGGTAGACGTCCCCTCAATGGCGGCCCGCGCCTGGGCAACTCTCCGGCGGACCTCCGTCTTCATGTCAGACCACTTCTTTTTCACCTCAGGTAACTCTCTGGGACAGGTGGTTACAGCATTCACTTTTTTCAGAATATCCACCCATGCGTTATTCTTTGCCATGTGGGTGACTCCAGCATTGAAGTGGTTAACCAGTGTGTGCTTCTGTTTCTCTATTTCTTCTACAATAATTTCTACCTCTCTCTCCGAGAAATTCATTTTTCTTTTTTTGGCTGCCGATGCCATGACAGTAGAAAACCCCCTTGAGGGGAGGTAATTGTGCGTATTGTACGCAAAAATAGTGGGATTTACTCAAATAATGTGCGCAACGTAATGGCTTCTAGAATCGACGTCTTCCTTCCTACTAACGACGCTTACGTTAGCCAGGCATTAGCCCCGCCCACGGAGCTCCATGCCTGACTAACGTTAGCCAGCCATTAGCACCGCCCACGGACGCCCATTGGTTGGATGTTCTCCAGTCATGCAACATTCCCCGTTGCTATTGGATTAAAAAAAACGCCGATCGCTCAAAATCATAGGCGTAGTTTGACTTTTGCGTCAGGGGGGGCAAAAATTGTTAAGCACTTTCAACAAACGGGCGCACTCTCACGCGAACCGGCGCGCATGCACGCGAACCGGCGCGCATGCACACATATGTGCAAACTCGCGCGCACATGATGGCACACAAGATACACTCACCACGAAACCATGAAGTCCAAGATTAGATGATGTTCAAAACCAGTAGTTGCAACAGGATACAGTACACAGTAGATGTTATAAATGTTAATGTTAATGATGTTAAATGTATTAAGAAACAAAATATAACATGATTCATTTAACTGTCACAATATACTGCAGTTTATTTTGGACTTAAAAAAAACATTACGGTCAAAAACATTTATTTATTTTTGCCACTTCGTTGACAATGCAATTACATATTTCAGCCACCAGGGGGAGCAATGCTCCCCCTGCCCCCCCCCCCCGCAAACTCCGCCCATGCTCAAAATAAATAAAACTTTATTTTCATTGGCTTAAATAAATAGTATTTATTTCTCCCAAGTAAATCAAATACTGAGTTACTGTTTTAACTCTTAATCTTAATTGTAAAATGGTAACAAAATACAAAACATATATTGTAGAGGAGCTCTCTCTCTCCCTCTCCCATTCTCTCTTATATTTATATATATACATATATGTATAATATATATATATGTATATATATATATATATATATATATGTATATATATATATATATATATATATATATATATATATATATATATATTATATATATATAGATATATATATATATATATATATATATATATATATATATATATATATCTATATATATATATATATATATATATATATATATATATATATATATATATATATGTATAGATATATATATCTCTATCTATATATATATCTCTCTATATACATATATATATATATATATATCTATACTGTATGTGTATCTCTATATATATATATCTATCTATATCTATATCTCTCTATATATATGTCTCTATATCTCTATCTCTATATATATCTAATATATATATATCTCTCTATAATCTATAGTATATATATCTCTATATATCCTCTATATATATGTATATATGTCTATATCTATATCTATCTCTATATCTATCTTATCTGTCTTCTCTATCTATATATATATATCTCTGTGTATATATATGTATGTATATATACAGTCATGGAAAAAATTATTAGACCACCATTTTTTTCTTTACTTTCTTGTTCATTTTAATACCTGGTACCACTAAACGTCATCATGTGACTAAAACAGACAGAAAGAAAACACTGAATGCATAAAAGCAGTGTTTTTGGCAGTACAACACCATAGCTATTGATGTAAAAACTTAAGTGATTTAGGTTATAATCAAGAAAACCATGGAAAATGGTAAGATATCAGCTCTTAAATAAAACTCTTATGAGCAATCTTTGTGGTTATCGTTATGTTTGTCAAAACAAATGTACCTTTAGTTGTACCAGGCATTAAAATGAACAAGAAACTGAAGAAAACAAGGGTGGTCTAATAATTTTTTCCATGACTGTATATATATATATATATATATATATATATATATATATATATATATATATATATATATAAAAGCTAAAACAGATATGAAGGGTGGTAAAGATACAGAACTTCCACATGGACATTTTCATTCTAAAGTTCTCCCAGATGGCGGATTCGACAGAAACAAGGTTATTTGTAGCAACTGCCTAGTTGAACTCCGCATCAAAAGTTCGTGACGTTCCCTCAGAAACTGCCTGTTTTATTGTTATAATTGTGCCTCAGGATTTTGTTGGTAGACTTTGTTTTATTTTTCATAAAAAAAAAAACATTATAACATTAATACCTTAGCAGTGGCAAAAGCTTTATTTCAGTTTACATTTTTAAATATGAGATTTACACTAAATATGTGTTATTGACAGTGCTGATGTTAAAAGTGTTTGCACAACAAATGTTATGTCACTTTTTATTCATATGGCAGAGTGATTAATCATGGAAATCATGTGATTAATCAAGATTGAAATTTTTAATTGTTGTTCATTATATATATACAGTGTATATATATATATATACAGTGTATATATATATATATATATATATATATATATATATATATATATATATATATATATATATATATATATATATATATATATATCTATATATATATATATATATATATATAGGGGAGAGTGAGGTAATGTGAGACAGTCTTTACTCCCCCCTGCCCTCTAAGCAAGCTAAATTGATGTGTCAATAAAATTAACACAGTTTTCTTTAATTTAGGATGTTTCCTAAGGACGGAAACGATCAGAATGTTTGCCGGACTAAAGACGGTGAAAATGGGATCATTTTTATAAAAAGAGGTCAAGTGTCTCATTTCACCCCAGCTATGGGGTAAACTGAGACAAGGCCCAGATTTTAAGGGTTTAAAGCGAGCCAGCCTGGGGTAAAGTGATCCCCTTTCTTTTTCCACCACTCTGGAGGTGACTGAACAAACACAAATAATGGCAAGTATCATTAAAAAAATGTTTTATTCAACTTAGAGAAAAGAACCACTTCCACAGTAGGGGAAACTCAGATTATGACCCCCACTCACGTCCTCGGGATTAGCTCCGATTTTTAACCCTTCTTTTACAGTCCCTCATCAGTCTCTTACGTGTCTTCATAGAAATCTTGTCGACCTAGACCATATCCGCTGGATCCGGGCTGCAGCGTCGACTGGGCAGGGATGGGAGCCCCCGGCGTGGCAGCAGCGGCATGGCCATGGCCGGCAGGCAGCTGCTGCCTCTGTCCAGCGGTCTGCACTCCGGGGTGAGTCGGATGGCCTGGCGGGGGCCGTCTGGAGACCTGGTGGGGCCCGGCACCACGGGGGGAGACGCCGACCTGGTCCACGTGATGAACTGCCACGGTCGGCTCCGTCGCTCACCGGACTGAAGGAGCTTGGTCTGGAGTTAGCACTCGGACCACAGAACTGGGACATGAAAAGGAGCACTGGATGCCGGCAGCTCCTCAAGTACACCAGACTGGACAGTACTGAAACCTGAATTTCCCCCTTGGGGGATCAATAAAGTATATTTGAATTTGAGTTTGAATTTGAATATCTTTCCGACATAGTGGTAAAGTCTATGAGTTGCCGGTTGTCAACCAGCAGACAGAGTGCTGTAACTCCCTTGCTCACCCATTGGGCAAAGCTACTATCATTCATGGCCGGCCTAAGGCTCGGGTCATAGGCTGACCACAATAACAATCGAGTTTCTCCGTGAACTTTAAGTGTCTTCACCAGACCAAACCAGATTTCTATTGAAAATTTAACCCACCAATTCTGGAAATTATGTTTTGTAACTGGGGAGTATCCTAATAAACACTGAGGGGGCTTATCTGAAAGAGAGAGCTCAATAGCTTTCCATTTTGCAAAATATTCTTGATTGCACCAGCCATCCATGATAGTTCCAGATACCCTGTCAGCGGCAAAAACTGTGTATTGGATACAGATGAAGGAAGAGTCCAATCTGAGACAAAAATGGAACCAATGGCAAATGTGGGTGCAAAGCCAATTCGCTGAAGCAAAGGAACCATGCATTGTACACTCAAATATGATGGACAACAGGAAAGTGTGGACTACGATGACTGCTGGCAGGAAATGATTAACAACAAAATGTATGATTTTAAATTCTGAGATGTATATGTTGGTCCTCAGGGAGTAGCCTTGATGGAAAGAGATCTTTTTAGTAGAACCTATAGTTAGTCTCAACAATAGTGTGTTAGGGCAATAGATATAGCTACAGGTACAGGAATGGCTTAAGACAAGACAAGAGCAGGCTGGTCTGAAACACAGGCTCATCATAGCTATGCTGCTAAAGGTCTACACTGCGGGAGACACCAACATGATCCATTAAGTTGTGTCCTCACCTTTTCTCTTCCAACTTTTACCTTTTTTATTTAGCTGTTTCCATAGTTACTTTTTTAATCTCATATCACTTATGTAAAATGTCAATAAAAGGATTTCTGTTAATTTAGATTTCTAGTTAATTACCATATTTGCCCAAATATAGGACAACTCTGATTATAAGATGACTGCTTTTTTTCAAACATCATTTTGGGAAAATAAAAATATAATGAAGACAATAAGGTAATTCCTAAAATAAATAAAATACATTTTAATAGAAGAAATAGACAGGGTCATCTCCTCCCTGAAATCTTGTAAGTCCCCAGGGACGGACGGGTTTCCAGGAGAATGGTATAAATCGATGAGGGAACAACTACTACCTATGCTACATAAAAGTTTCAATTATACATTCAAGGAGGGAGTGATCCCCCCCCCTCTTGGAGAGAGGCAACATACTAAGCCACTCAGAGGCAATCCCGAATGACTGAACTTCTCACCTTATCTTGAAGGGAGAGTACAGCCACCCTATGGAGAAAACTAATTTCCGCCGCTTGTATCTGTGATGTTGTTCTTTCGGTCACTACACACAGTTCATGACCATAGGTGAGGGTTGGAACAAAGATCAACTGGTAAATAGAGAGCCATGCCTTTTGGCTCTCTTCATCACAACAGACCGGTAGAGTCACCACCACAGCAGACGGTGCACCAATCCGTCTGTTGCTCTCCCGCTCCTTTCTCCCATCAGTCATTAACAAGACCCCAAGATGCTTAAACTCCTCCACTTGAGGCAGAACCTTACTCCCAACCCAGAGAAGGCATTATACCCTTTTCCAACTGAGAACCATGGTTCCAGATTTGGAGGTGCTGAATCTCTTCGCTGCCACTTCACACTCGGCTGCAAACTGCCCCAGCTAGAGCTGAAGATCCCCACCTGATGGCGCCAACAGGACCACATCATCTGCAAACAGCGGAGACGAAATCCTGTCACCACCGAACTGGAACCCCTCTGCTCCTTGGCTGTGCCTAGAAATTCTGTCCATAAACATTATGAACAGATTTGGTGACAAAGGGCAGCCCTGGCGGAGTCCAACTCTCACTGGATACTAATCTGACTTACAACAGGCAATGCAGACCAAACTCCCACACGATTTGTACAGGGACTGGGCAGCCTGTAACAATGGTCCCGGCACCCCATACTCCTAGTGTACACCCCACAGAACCCTCCGAGGGACATGGGGAATTGCCTTCTCCACGTCCACAAAGCATGTGGACTGATTGGGCAAAATTCCCATGCTCCCTCAAGGACCCTAGTGAGGTTATAGAGCTGGTCCAGTGTTCCATGACCAGGATGGAACCCACATTGTTCCCCCTGGTTCTGGGATTCGACAATCGATTGTATTCTCTTTTCCAGCACCCCTGGATAGACCTTACCAGGGAGACTGAGGAGTGTGATTCCCCTGTAATTGGAACACACCCTCTGGTCCCCCTTTTTAAAAAGGGGAACCACCACCCCCAGTCGGCCAATCCAGAGGTACTGCTCCCAATTTCCATGTGATGTTGCAGAGACGGGTCAACCAAGACAGTCCTACAACACCCAGAGCCTTCAGGAACTCAAGGTGGATTTTGTCCACCCTCCGGAGCCCAGCCCAGCTTCTTAACTACCTTGGCGACCTCAGCTCCAATAATTGATGAGTCCACCTCTATGTCCACAGGCTCAGCATCCTCCACGGAAGACATGTTGGTGGGATTGAGGAAGGTCCTCAAAGTATTCCTTCCACCACCAAAAAACATCTCCAGTTGAGGTCAGCAGCACCCCACCCCCACTATACAGTGTTGGTGACGCACCGCTTTTCCCACCTGAGCTGTCTGACGGTTTGCGAGAATCTCAGTGGAGGCAATTGAAAGTTGTCTTCCATGGCCTCACCAAACTCCTCCCACACCCAGGTTTTCGCCTCAGTGACCACCAAACCTGCAGCCCATTTGGCCCGCCGATACCTGTCTGCTGATTCCAGAGTTCCACAAGCTAACCAAGCTCGGTAGGACTCCTTCAGTCTGACGGCCTCTCATACCCGAGGTGTCCACCACCGAGTTCGAGGATTGCCACCACGGCAGACACCGATGACCTTACAGCCACAGCTCCAGTCAGCCACTTAAGCAATGGAGGCGTGGAACATGGTCCATTCAGACTATGTCCCCCACCTCCGTCGGGTTGTGATTCAAGCTCTGTCGGAGGTGCAAGCTGAAGATCTTTCTGACAGGTTCCTCTGCCAGACATTCCCAGCAAAGCCTCACTATATGTTTGGCCCTACCAAGTCTGACCAGCATTCTCCCCCACCATCTGATCCAACTCATCATCAGGTTAGTGATCAGTTGACAGCTCAGCTCCTCTCTTTACTTGAGTGTCCAAAACATACGGCCAAAGATCGGATTATACAACTATAAAGTTGATCATCGATCTATGGCCAAAAGTGTCCTGCTGCCACGTGCATTTATGGACACCCTTATGCTTGAACATGGTGTTCATTATGGACAAACTGTACTAGCACAGAAGTCCAACAACAAAACACCGCTCAGGTTCAGATCAGAGAGGGCATTCCTCCCAGTCTTGCCCCTCCAGGTACCACTGATGTTGCCAACGTAAGCACTGAAGTCCCTCAGCAGAATAAAGGAGTCCCCACTAGGGGTCCTTTCGAGCACCCCGCCAAGGACTCCAAGAGGGCTGGGTACTCTAAAATGTCATTCGGCGCATAAGCACAAATGACAGTCAGAGCACATTCCCCGACCTGAAGGCAGAGGGAGGCTACCCTCTCATCTACTGCGGAAAACCCCAATGTACAGGGTCCAAGCTTGGGGACTATAAGCAAGCCCACACCAGCCCGTTGCTGCTCACCCTGGGCAACTCCAGAGTAGCCTCTCGAAAAGATTGGTTCCAGAGCCCAGGCTGTGCATTGAGGTGACCTCGACCTCATGCGCAATTTCAGGCTCCTTCCCCACCGGAGAGGTGACGCTCCATGTCCCAGTAGCCAGTTTAGTCAGCCGGGGATCGGCACGCCAATGCCCACGCTTTTGGCTGCCGCCCAAAATACATTGCACCTGACTCCTGTACAAAAGGCCCAATTATGTTTGTAATGTTTGTGAGTTAGAACTGTTCGGTTACCACTCAGAATTCCCACACTCTTGGTGGTCAGTGAAGTACTCACCAGACGAGCTTTCCGGTGAACAGTAAATAGTCAGGCTGGAGAGAAACGCGGTGAGACGCAGCTAATCAAGTGTGCCAACTCCAACCTGCCAACAGACTGTTAATGTGCTCAGAAGGTGTGCGTTTGTGACTAAAGTAAGTTCTGTAACTTTGTGACTGTCTTAACCTGTATATTGAACGTTGATATGACTGTATGTTTGAGGTTAGCAGTCGAACTTTCTGATAGCTTCTCAGCTCGTTAATTAACATGACCCAAGGTGTTATTTCTTTGCATGTGGTTATGCTGACACACATATGAATATTGTGGGTTTCAGTTGTATTCCATGTATATATATTAGTTAAATGAGGGAGTGGAGTTATATGTATCTAGCTGCTTAAGGCTGTATAGAGGCTTTATAAGATTAATGCATGTATTTTGGTACATGTAGATTTAAGTTGTATTTAGTCTTTCCTTTCTCTCATTGTGCAGAGACCACACACACCCATACCCACATAGATACCTACCTGATGACTCCCTCCCATGTATGTAACCAGGGTACATGTTAATGCTGAGGATTTACTGTTCAATACACCGAGTGAAAGAGTTGCCTCTGTCTCCTCGTTGCCTCCATCGTGGGATTAGCTCATACTGACTCCACCATGTACCCCCTGAATATCCTCCTGGCTTTAAAGTGACAAAACACGTTCCAGCGCCTTACAGTTCACCGATCAGACTTATCTCTCCAACATTAAATGGTCCTTTGAGCCGGATGAGAGCTGTTTCTACCCAGTAAAGATGGATGATATTCAAGATTTTACAGCCCTTGGTGCAAGACCCCGGTGCCATGTTCGTCCACCCCTCCGCTACGAGGATTATGAAGTCGACTTCCCAAGACCCAATACACACAGCCATGGGGCTAGAGAGGCAAGTCCACCGTTAGCAGGTGCTAACTATTCCCCTCACCATCTCATATATGGGCAAAATGCTGAGTGGCCACAGGACTATGCAACACCAGGCCGCAGTACATACTACCAATCAGATCACGTCACGCCCCTAACAGCTGAGTTAGAGAGCATCCAGCACGAAAGGCTTCTGCTTCAACAGTCCCAACAGCACATGGCAGCAGGATTAGCTGACCTGCAGGTACTTCGTGCAGACATGCTGGAGCTGATGGACCGTCCCCATAGCCTACAGCTTCCTCCACCACCAGAGGGTGTCAAAGGCCACAACGAGCCATGCCCCATAAATGAAGAAGAGGACTGGCCTCCACCCCCTCCTTGGCCAGCTGACATCAAGGAGGAACCAGTCTCAAGCCACAGCCCTGTATTAGAGAGACTTGAGGCAATGATGAACGAGATTCAGATCCTGAAAAGAGACTCTTTAGCTACCCAGCAGAAGCACACAACAAACCCGGCATATGGGTTTAAGCCACGGCCAACATTTGCTTCATCTCAGCTGAAGACCACATCTACACCATGTGAATCTCCAGTTAATCTTTCTACATTACATCCACAGCCAGAGGTGCAAATCCCCCCTTCCTCATCCTCTCACCATGTAATGGGACAAACACTATTAGGCCAGAGATCCTTCCCTCCAATAACAGCTCCAGAGATCACCTATAGGGGGCCTCGTCCAACATTCCAAACCTCACACGGCGAGACCCAGGGGATTTTGCCTGCCTTAAAATTGCCCTAGGAAATCTCCTGCCTGCAGACAGTACAGAGCTATTCAAATACCAAATCCTGCTAGATTATCTACACCTAGAGGAGGCCAAACTAATTGCTGATACATACCTCCATTCCCTCACCCCATTTACGGACACCATGAATGCCCTCAGCGACAGACTTGGCCAGCCTCATCAGCTAGCCCTAAAGAGAATCGCCACCGTCATGGACTCACCTGATATTCGCAGAGGAGATGTAGCTGCATTTGATTAGTTTGCCCTCCAGGTCCAGTCACTCGTGGGCATGTTAAAGACTCTGGGTCCTGAAGGTGAAGTTGAGCTGCAGTGTGGGTCCCATGTGGCTCGACTATTAAGTAAACTCCCTCCGGATCTACGAGCTGAGTTTCGCAGGTGCATGTACACTCGCTCCGGTAAGACCTACACCCTAAATGACCTAGCCACCGGGTTAAAGTACAAGTGCTGGTGCCAAGACTTTGATGGTCAGCTAACCCCCAGGGGTATAAAGGAGAGGCCTGAAATTAGACCAACCAGGCGCTCCACTACAGTGCTACATGGTGTGGATAGTACGCTC
This sequence comes from Hirundichthys speculiger, assembly GCA_018398805.1. Lineage (NCBI taxonomy): Eukaryota > Metazoa > Chordata > Actinopteri > Beloniformes > Exocoetidae > Hirundichthys > Hirundichthys speculiger. Next base: position 345,354 of record JAGFBZ010000420.1, read on the forward strand.
AAGTCCATGAATAGTTCTCCAAATAAAGCTAAGCAGCAGCCTTACTGTGCTTTCTGTGATAACCGAGCTCACCACCTCAGCCAATGTTCAGCCATCACCAAGCTTAACAAAGAACAGCTAACCGACTGGATAAAGACTAATAAGAGGTGCTGGTGCTGTGCGCGATCTCACCAAGCAGCTCATTGTAATCTCAAGAAACCCTGTAACTTGTGTCAAGGCCGTCACCTCCAGCTTCTCCATGATATGAACTACAGGACCCTAAAGGATCCTCGGTTAGCCATCGAGCCGCAAGGAACAGGCGAGAATCCTACTGGCGTCCTGTACCTGGATCAACCAACAGAGAGTGGTCGGGTCCTGCTAAAGGTTGTTCCAGTCATCCTCCACTATAACGGCAGAACACTAGACACTTATGCTGTATTAGATGATGGGTCAGAGAGAACCATGCTCCTGCCCACTGCTGCCCACAAGCTTGAACTTCAAGGCACCCCAGAGATACTTCCTCTACACACCATAAGGCAAGATGTGCAAATCCTCCAAGGCTCCTGTGTTACCTTTGTCATCTCTCCTAAGGCAAAGCCAAGGTTAAAGTATTAAGTAAATAAAGCCTTCACCGCAGCCCGTATTGATCTGGCAGACCATACCTAACTGGTGGAGTCACTTCAGAGGAAATATAAGCACCTCAGAGGCCTTCCACTACAATCGTTCAGGAAAGTGAAACCTCTGCTACTGATTGGCAGCGATCACCCACAGCTTCTCACTCCAACTGAGCCAGTTCACCTCGGTCCTTCAGGAGGTCCAGCTGCAATACGGACCAGGTTAGGGGGGACATTGCAGGGCCCCTCCAGTCTCGTCGGTTTGCCTTCACAGCCTCAACAATGTCTGTTCACCACAACGATCTCCCCCCAAGTGAGTGAACTAATGAGACATGTGGAGAAGCTCTGGCAGGCAGATGTTATCCCAGTTCGGGAGAAGAGGGTAGTGACTCGCTCAAGAGAAGATAGCCAAGCCATGGACCTGCTCGAGACAAAAACAGTTCGCATAAAGGTGGAAGGTATACACCGCTATGCCACACCCCTACTTCGACGTAGAGATATGCCATTTCTTCAGGCTAGCCCTGATGCTGTTATGCCTAGTTTGAGAAGCGTAGAGAGATGGCTCCAGAGAGACTCAGAACGTGCTAGAGTATACTGTGCCGAGATAGAGAAGTTGGCCTAGGCTGGTTCTGTGGTCAAGTTAACTCCCTCAGAGGTAAGACAAGCCACTGAGTCCTGGTACATTCCGCACCACCTAGTCAGTCATAATGGCAAGCATCGTCTTGTATTTAACTGTTCATTCCAGCATCAGGGCCAAACCTTAAATGAGCATCTACTGCCTGGTCCAACCTTGGGGGCATCCCTCCTCGGTGTCCTCCTTAGATTCCGAGAGCAGGCAATAGCAATTAGTGGACACATTAAGAGCATGTTCCACCAGATCCATCGTCTTCCCGAAGACCGCCCTCTCCTGCAATTTGTGTGGCGTGACCTGCACCCCAGCAAACCTGTTTGCAGCTATGAATGGCAGGTTCTGTCTTTCGGTACAACTTGCAGCCCATGCTGTGCAACCTTTCCCCTGCAGCGTCTCACAAGGGACTGCAGTCAGGCTGACAAACAGCTACGCCAATCTGTGGAGAGGTGCTTTTATGTTGATAACTGCCTCCAGAGTCTATCAACCCCAGAAGAAGCCCAGAATCTAGTGGACAAGCTAATAGCCCTCCTGTCACCTGCAGGATTTGTCCTTCGCCAGTGGGCTAGTAATGAGCCAAGTGTTATTAGCCACCTACCTGAAGAGCTCAGATCTACCAGTGCTGAACTTTGGCTCGCCCAAGATAAAGCAGACACCTCTGAGCCAACTCTAAGCCTTAGCTGGCACTGCCCCACTGACACTTTAGGATACAAACACCGTCCAGTTAGTTATGGTGTACCCACCATGTGAAACATCTATAAGGTGCTTGCGAGTCAGTACGACCCCTTAGGTTTTATTTTGCCTTACACTACTAGGGCTAAGATGCTGGTGAGGCATCTCTGGAACCAGCATAGAGGTTGGGATGACCCCCAGCTACCCCCAGAATTACTCCATCAGTGAAGAACCTGGGAGGAAGAGTTGCAGTTCCTCCCTCAAGTCCGTTTATCTCGCCCGTATACACCAAAGTATACCACTGACCCCATTAGAAAGCGAGAGATTCACATATTCTGATGCATCAGAACAGGCCTATGGTGCAGTGGCCTATATGAGGATAGTGGCATTTGATAGCAGCGCACACCTGGCATTCCTGATGGCTCGTTCCCGGGTTGCTCCTAAGCGCATGCTTTCTATGCCCCGACTGGAACTGTGTGCCGCTCTCACTGGAGCTCAGCTCTCCAGTCTCATTGGAAATGAGCTCACCTTGGGTATTAAGGGTACAGTGCTGTGGTCTGACTCTACTACAGTACTTACCTGGCTAGTTCCGAGTCATGCCGTTTTAAAGTGTTTGTAGGCACCCGCGTAGCCGAGATCCAGGAGCTGACCCACCTTCACACCTGGCGTTATGTTGATTCAGCTCAGAATCCTGCTGATGACATAACACGAGGAAAGTCACTTCAAGAGCTGACAAAACCCAACAGGTGGAGTCAAGGGCCCTCTTTCCTGCTCCTGGACCCAAACCAGTGGCCTGCAGATCCGACCTGTGCCCTGAAGGAGCCCCTAGATATTACAGAGCTCCGTAAAGAAGCCTTTTGTGGTGTTTCCACAAAAGGTGTTGTTATGGACTCAGACCTAAACTTCAGTAGTCACATCAAGACAGTTGTGAAGTCAGCTTATTATCACTTAAAGAACATATCCAGGATTAAAGGACTGATGTCTCTGCAGGATTTAGAAAAACTTGTCCATGCATTTATCTTCAGTAGACTAGACTACTGTAACACTGTCCTGACAGGTCTCCCTAAAAAGACCATCAGACAGCTGCAGTTAGTCCAGAACGCTGCTGCTCGAGTCCTCACTAACACCAAGAAAGTGGATCATATAACTCCAGTCCTCAGATCTTTACACTGGCTTCCTGTTTGTCAAAGAATTGACTTCAAAATCCTGCTGTTAGTTTACAAAGCACTGAATGGTTTAGGGCCAAAATACATTCAGGATCTTCTGGTTCGTTATGAACCCACCAGATCCCTCAGGTCATCAGGGTCAAGTCTACTTTCTGTTCCCAGAGTCAGAACTAAACACGGAGAGGCAGCGTTCAGTTTTTATGCTCCTCAAATGTGGAACAAACTCCCAGAAACCTGCAGGTCTGCTGACACTCTCAGCAGTTTTAAATCAAGGTTAAAAACTTTTTTATTTGCCACATTTTATCATAATAATTAACTTTTATTTCTTGCATTTTATCTACATTTTTAATTCCTAAATCAAAAATAACTGTTGATTAACTTTTTGCATTTTTATTATTATTTTATCTATTTATTTTCTCCTGTTTTAATCTAATGCTTTGTAATGCTTATGTACAGCACCTTGAATTGTCTTGTACACGAAATGTGCTATACAAATAAACTTGCCTTGCCTTTCCACTGTGGCAGATGCAGTCACTCCAGGTTACACAGAATATGACACCTGGATGCAGTTATTGGAAGTTACCATCCAGCAACTGCATAGGGCCACGGGAGATAGACCTTCCTCTGCTGAAGACTACCATCAGGCAGAGACCCTTGTGCTAAGAAGGGCGCAGCAGGACAGCTTTCCGGAAGAGTATCGCCTGCTTAAAGCTGGTAAACCTATCCATCGCAGCAGTTGCCTCTTAGTTTTATCTCCAGAGTTTGACCAAGTTAGTGAGGTCATTCGAGTCGGTGGTCGTCTTTGTCGCTCTGTAGATTTAGCTTACAGCAGTCTTCCTCCTGTAGTTTTAGACCCAGCGCATCCAGTCACCTGTTTGCTCATAAAGGACTACGACAGCCATCTGCAGCATCCAGGACCTGAGAGAGTCTATGCAGAGCTCCGCCGTGTCTATTGGATATTAAGAGGGCGGGAAGCGGTTCGCCGTTTCCAGAGAACCTGTCCTGAGTGTTGTCGGTGGAGATCCCAGCCTAAAGTCCCCAAGATGGCAGATTTGCCAGTTGCCCGGCTCCGCCTGTTTAAGCCTGCCTTTTATTCTACAGGCATGGACTGCTTTGGGCCCTTCGAGGTCAAGATAGGGTGCCGTAGAGAGAAAAGGTGGGGTATAATCTTTAAGTACCTTACTATCAGAGCTGTCCACCTTGATGTGCTGACCTCTATGGATACCGACTCTTTCTTGATGGCACTCCAGAGGTTCATCGCCAGAAGAGGAACTCCCGCTGAGCTCTACTCAGATCAGGGTACCAACTTCCGGGTTGGAGAGGGAGAAATACGGGATGCCTTTGCATCAATGAGCTCAGACCTGCAGAGGCTCCTTGCTCCACAGAAGATCCTCTTCCATTTCAACCCTCCAGCAGCTCCTCATTTTGGGGGGGCATTGGAACGGGAAATCCGATCAGTAAAATCAGCCCTCTACACCACAGTTGGAGCCCAAGTCCTGCAAGAAGAAGTTCTCCACACTGTCCTAGTGGAGGTGGAGAGCATTCTTAACTCCAAACCTCTAGGCTACGTCCCTTCCGATGTCAGTGATCCTGACCCTGTGACTCCAAATTGTCTTTTGATGGGGCGGCTGGACGGATCACTGCCCCAAGTGGTCTACCCCAAAGAGGAGTTATTGAGTCGCCGGAGGTGGAGGCATTCTCAGGTGCTTGCCGACCACTTCTGGTCCCGCTTCATCCGGTTGTACCTACCTGGCCTTCAGCTCCGCCAGAAGTGGAGGTCCTCCTCTTCAACTGATGTCACGGAGGGTTCTGTGGCGATGATCGTAGACCCTCAGCTGCCTCGTGCCTCTTGGCTTGTGGGCTCCATCTCCAAGGTACACCCTAGTCCCGATGAACACATCGGGTCTGCTGACGTCAAGGTAAAGGGCAGGACATTTACACGGCCAATGGCTAAACTGGTGATTTTGCCAGCCCTCCCAGCTGAAGATGGACAGTCAACTTAAGTCATCATCTGAGAGATGGTTTATTCTATAGCCTTTTGTTGTGAGCAAATGTACTACATACATTTGGGGGCGGCTGTACAAAAGGCCCAGTTATGTTTGTAATGTTTGTGAGTTAGAACTGTTCGGTTACCACTCAGAATTCCCAACACTCTTGGTGGTCAGTGAAGTACTCACCAGACGAGCTTTCCGGTGAACAGTAAATAGTCAGGCTGGAGAGAAACGCGGTGAGACGCAGCTAATCAAGTGTGCCAACTCCAACCTGCCAACAGACTGTTAATGTGCTCAGAAGGTGTGCGTTTGTGACTAAAGTAAGTTCTGTAACTTTGTGACTGTCTTAACCTGTATATTGAATGTTGATATGACTGTATGTTTGAGGTTAGCAGTCGAACTTTCTGATAGCTTCTCAGCTCGTTAATTAACATGACCCAAGGTGTTATTTCTTTGCATGTGGTTATGCTGACACACATATGAATATTGTGGGTTTCAGTTGTATTCCATGTATATATATTAGTTAAATGAGGGAGTGGAGTTATATGTATCTAGCTGCTTAAGGCTGTATAGAGGCTTTATAAGATTAATGCATGTATTTTGGTACATGTAGATTTAAGTTGTATTTAGTCTTTCCTTTCTCTCATTGTGCAGAGACCACACACACCCATACCCACATAGATACCTACCTGATGACTCCCTCCCATGTATGTAACCAGGGTACATGTTAATGCTGAGGATTTACTGTTCAATACACCGAGTGAAAGAGTTGCCTCTGTCTCCTCATTGCCTCCATCGTGGGATTAGCTCATACTGACTCCACCGTGTACCCCCTGAATATCCTCCTGGCTTTAAAGTGGTGTTCTGGCCGACACTCCAGGGTAGTGATAGTGACAAAACACGTTCCAGCGCCTTACAGTTCACCGATCAGACTTATCTCTCCAACACTCCTATGACCCTCCTTGCAGTTGGTGGGCCCACGGAGAGGAGCTTGGCCATTAAGGGCCTTTATATGCGAGTAGGACAATTTTGAATTAGATTAGAAATTTTACAAGAAGCCAATGAAGAGAGGCTAACACAGGAGAGATGTGATCCCCCTTGCTGACTGTTGTCGGTACTTGCAATACACATTGGATCAGTTAGAGGCTATATAGAGAATTTTTTGGACAAGCATCTTATAACACATAACAATAATCCAGTCTCATGTGACAAACGCGTGGTTTAGTTTTTCTGCATGACCATGACCAACATATGCTGTTTAAACAACATATCCTGTAAGATGAGAGATTCCAGACCAGTTTTTTGTTTTCATACCTTTGGACTCAAGTTGGACAACAACTTTTATCCTTTCCTTCTTATCAGTGAACAGAATTATCTCTGTATTATATCTCTGTATCTCTTTATTCCCAACTTGCTTGGGAGGGTGGTGGACAACTGGGAGGGGTGTTCATCATGAGCTGAAGCTGTCTCATCAGACACAAAAGTGTTGTAGTTAAGTAGTTAAGTCTTCCAATTATAAAGACTGGATGTACTTTTGTAAATCTGCTCAGGACATCAGATCTCTCACTCTTTATATTTGCTCAAGATAATATAAAGCTGTTTTAGTTACAGCCTTGATATGGCAGCTTAGAACTCAGCTGTGAGTCGACTCCTAACCAGTTTTTCATTTTCATACATCTACAATTTCTCAGATTCCTGCTTATATAGAAGTAGTTAGAAACATGTCTGGAAATGGGCTTCATTGTAAACTACAAGATGGCAGCTCTTCCTGAAAGTTAAAGTTCTTTTTAGATCCAATGCATTACAGGTAAGCCAGGGTAACCACAGATGTCTGTTTCAGAAAAATGTGACCTAATGAAGCTTCCCAACAAATTCCAAAACATCCCACAGTATATGGATACACAAATATGAAAGTGTATTGGAATATGACAGCTTTCATTTTAAATAAATTTAAGATTTTCATTACTGATTACAACAAACAGACATCTACTGAGTTTCAACTTGTAAAATATATTTCCATTGAGGTTCATGGTAACAAATGAAACATTTACAATTAAAGACACAATGTGTTTGTATTATGTAACTTTTGATATTCCATTTACAGTGTATAGATTTTAAGTGGGAAAAATTAATTCTAATGCTAAAAATAACTGGAGTTAATTTTCATCAGAAATTTAATTTAAAACTTATCTTTATTTTGTTTTGTGAAAGGTGTATCAGCTGAGTATCTTTTATTATAAGACACATGCATGCAAACATCAACATCTGCATGTCAGGTTTTGCTCATTTAAGTGAAGGCTTATATAAATGGGTCTGGAATTCCAGTATGAAACTGATTATACTGAATTTGGCAGTTATTGTAATCATGTCATCATGAATGCAGGATTATATGTTATTGAGCACATTATCATTACCTCCGCCAAGGAGGTTATGTTTTTTCCAGCGATTATCTGTCTGTTTGTTTGTCTGTGTTCAAGATAACTCAAAAGTTATGGATGGATTTTGATGAAATTTTCAGGAATTGTCAGAAATGTGAAGGAAGAACTGATTTCATTTTGGGTGTGATCCAGAAGAAATCCTGGATTCTGGATCACTTTCAAATTTTCGATAACATTGCAGTCAGTGGGGCCGAAAATTTTGTTTCTCAATATCTCTGTTAATTATTGGCGGAGGTCTACACTCTCCGAGTGCTTTTCAGTTGTAAAATGGATTTATTGTTAAAATAATTTTTCAAGTATTTCAATAGAAAGGACTGAAACTGAAAAGTAGTTTTCTTCCCAACTTATCTGACCTGACCTTAATCCTATTAAACATCTATGGAGAGAGCTGAAGCTGAGAGTTTCCAAGTGCAAGCCTCAAAACCTTCAGGATTTGGAGATGATCTGCAGAGAGGAGTGGATGAAAATTACTCCTGATGTGTTCAAACCTAGTAAGGAACTACAAGAAACGTCTGACAGCTGTGCTACCAACAAGGGTTTTACCACCAAGTATTAGATCATGTTTTGCTAGGGGATCAAATACTTATTTCCCTCAATGACTTGCAAATTCATTTTTATTTTTCATTTCATGTCATTTTCTCAATTTTTTTTTCAATATTCTTTCTATAACTTAAAATAAAGCTGCCATAGAAATCTGAGACTGTTCATTTATTTCTTAGGATGACAACTGTCAAAATCAGCGGGGATCAAATACTTATTTTCTCCACTGTGTATATATATATATATATATATATATATATATATATATATATATATATATATACACACACACAGACATATCATTTGCAAATGGTGTAAACATTTGGCTTTAAACAAGGCTGAAGATATCAGCTCTACATGTTTCTGTGCTCCTTTTTAAGGCTTATGGTGAAGTTTGAGCTGCCTTGGTCATAACTAGCTGGATCTTCTGTCACAGTGGTGTGGAGCTAATCGGATTCAAATGGAAATCTAAAGTTACTGTCAAAATAAAGTACACTAAAAAAGAAAACCCAAAGAAAAAATAATCATCTGTGTAGATAATCAATTATTTCCCTTATGGGTAAAAATGTACCAGCAAGGTTAACAAAATCTACTATTTCAGTGGTCGGAAGGGACCTAATTCACATGTCCTGTTTACATGGAGGATGCTGAGTCCAAGTGCTTCAGAACTCCTCCCACCAGGTGGAGGCTTCCAGTGATAAGAACATGGATTGCAGCTGCTTCACAGAGAGGGGCAGGTTTGGTCATGATGCTGGATTTAACTGCTAAGAGTTTCTTAGCTGGGTCTGTGAGCACTGAATCCTTGCCCTGAGTAATCCATTGGAGAGCACTCAAGATACAGGGAAAGACAACAGTATCCGCTTTTTTTTCTGGGACCAGTGGCAGGCGGTCCTTGATGAGCATCTCTGGGCTTTTATCCCCCTGACAGTTATGGAGACGCCAAATTCTTTCATTTTCCAAGCAGCGTGTCAGCATGTTTTCCACTGACACATTGAAGTTCTGCTGATCTAAGAAGAAAGAGAGAGAAAAGATGAATGAGAGAAGATGGAGGGGTATCTTTGGTCAGGCAAAACAAAAACTAGATTGATTTCAGAGTTGAGATAAAAGTGAAAAAATACCAACACTCCTGTGTGTGCTAAATTAAAGAATCTGAGGAGAGACTCAAGTTGGTTCCACACACTAACAGTGTCCAGTTGTACACAGAAAATTGTTATGCTGGACCTCAATGAGAACTTTTGTCTATTTCCTGAAGGCGATACACAGGCGATAGGGTTGCAACAAACAATTAGTAGTCAACTAATTTGTCCATTTAAATTACTCTTATGTTTAAACAATAGTCGATGATAGTCAATAGTGAATGATTGTCTGTCACCAAACACCTTGTTGTAGTGCTGCCGTGAAATGATAACTGTTAACACTGCACACAAAAGCATCTCACCACTAGCAGACAGACCATGGCCAATACGGTCAGACGCTGGCACTGCAAGGCCTTGGAGGCATTACCACAGTCACAGAGGCCTGGCATAGTTGGGCACTGCAAGGCCTTTGTGGCGTTACCATAGTCGCAGAGGCCTGGCATAGTTGGGCACTGCAAGGCCTTGGTGGCATTACCATAGTCACAGAGGCCTGGCATAGTTGGGCACTACAAGGCCTTGGTGGCATTACCAGTCACAGAGGCCTGGCATAGTTGGGCACTGCAAGGCCTTGGTGGCGTTACCATAGTCACAGAGGCCTGGCATAGTTGGGCACTGCAAGGCCTTGGTGGCATTACCATAGTCACAGAGGCCTGGCATAGTTGGGCACTGCAAGGCCTTGGTGGCATTACCAGTCACAGAGGCCTGGCATAGTTGGACACTGCAAGGCCTTGGTGGTGTTACCATAGTCACAGAGGCCTGGCATAGTTGGGCACTGCAAGGCCTTGGTGGCATTACCAGTCACAGAGGCCTGGCATAGTTGGGCACTGCAAGGCCTTGGTGGCATTACCATAGTCACAGAGGCCTGGCATAGCTGGGCACTGCAAGGCCTTGGTGGCATTACCATAGTCACAGAGGCCTGGCATAGTTGGGCACTGCAAGGCCTTGGTGGCATTACCATAGTCACAGAGGCCTGGCATAGTTGGGCACTGCAAGGCCTTGGTGGCATTACCATAGTCACAGAGGCCTGGCATAGTTGGGCACTGCAAGGCCTTGGTGGCATTACCATAGTCACAGAGGCCTGGCATAGTTGGGCACTGCAAGGCCTTGGTGGCATTACCATAGTCACAGAGGCCTGGCATAGTTGGGCACTGCAAGGCCTTGGTGGCATTACCACAGTCACAGAGGCCTGGCATAGTTGGGCACTGCAAGGCCTTGGTGGCATTACCATAGTCACAGAGGCCTGGCATAGTTGGGCACTGCAAGGCCTTGGTGGCGTTACCATAGTCACAGAGGCCTGGCATAGTTGGGCACTGCAAGGCCTTGGTGGCGTTACCATAGTCACAGAGGCCTGGCATAGTTGGGCACTGCAAGGCCTTGGTGGCATTACCATAGTCACAGAGGCCTGGCATAGTTGGGCACTGCAAGGCCTTGGTGGCATTACCAGTCACAGAGGCCTGGCATAGTTGGGCACTGCAAGGCCTTGGTGGCATTACCATAGTCACAGAGGCCTGGCATAGTTGGGCACTGCAAGGCCTTGGTGGCATTACCATAGTCACAGAGGCCTGGCATAGTTGGGCACTGCAAGGCCTTGGTGGCATTACCATAGTCACAGAGGCCTGGCATAGCTGGGCACTGCAAGGCCTTGGTGGCATTACCATAGTCACAGAGGCCTGGCATAGTTGGGCACTGCAAGGCCTTGGTGGCATTACCATAGTCACAGAGGCCTGGCATAGCTGGGCACTGCAAGGCCTTGGTGGCATTACCATAGTCACAGAGGCCTGGCATAGTTGGGCACTGCAAGGCCTTGGTGGCATTACCATAGTCACAGAGGCCTGGCATAGTTGGGCACTGCAAGGCCTTGGTGGCGTTACCATAGTCACAGAGGCCTGGCATAGTTGGGCACTGCAAGGCCTTGGTGGCGTTACCATAGTCACAGAGGCCTGGCATAGTTGGGCACTGCAAGGCCTTGGTGGCGTTACCATAGTCACAGAGGCCTGGCATAGTTGGGCACTGCAAGGCCTTGGTGGCGTTACCAGTCACAGAGGCCTGGCATAGTTGGACACTGCAAGGCCTTGGTGGTGTTACCATAGTCACAGAGGCCTGGCATAGTTGGGCACTGCAAGGCCTTGGTGGCATTACCATAGTCACAGAGGCCTGGCATAGTTGGGCACTGCAAGGCCTTGGTGGCATTACCATAGTCACAGAGGCCTGGCATAGTTGGGCACTGCAAGGCCTTGGTGGCATTACCATAGTCACAGAGGCCTGGCATAGTTGGGACCTGCAAGGCCTTGGTGGCATTACCATAGACACAGAGGCCTGGCATAGTTGGGCACTGCAAGGCCTTGGTGGCATTACCATAGTCACAGAGGCCTGGCATAGTTGGGCACTGCAAGGCCTTGGTGTCATTACCATAGTCACAGAGACCTGGCATAGTTGGGCACTGCAAGGCCTTGGTGGCATTACCATAGTCACAGAGGCCTGGCATAGTTGGGCACTGCAAGGCCTTGGTGGCGTTACCATAGTCACAGAGGCCTGGCATAGTTGGGCACTGCAAGGCCTTGGTGGCGTTACCACAGTCACAGAGGATGCTGAAAAGCTGCAACACATCCACTGTCTGGCAATACTGACCATTTTCTCCTTGCGTTCCCCTGTTTCTATTTTTGCCATTTATGTTCTTCTACTTAAGTGAGTTACATGTAGTCAACTTGGCAGACAATGCAAGCAACACTTCCTGTAGTACATTGTAATAACAAATGAGCAGCAAAGGCATGGGACCTCATTTAAAAACATGCCCTGAATGTTGCGCACATCACTTTCCACACAAAGGTTGTGATCTATAAAAACAAACTTGATGTGTGCAAACTTTGATCTATGCGCACAAACATTTTTGAGACGAAGGAAGCAAGCAGTGCAGATGATGAGTTAGTGAATTGAAGCCATGTTCATCTCATACACTTCTTTTCATATCATACTTGTAGAACTGCATAATCAAAAACATCCAAGTGTGTAGTATTACAGATGTATTCCTGTTGTAAGCCATTACTACTCCATAAAGAGCACACTATGTTGATATATCATACTTCTATCTTTAAATTATATACAAGAGTGTTAGATAGCATTAATTAATGCAACAATTGTCACAAGGTGTGTAGCAATTAGTCCAGATTTTTTTTACAACCACTACGACATTGAGCTGCACCAAGTATCAATCAGAAAGATTTTTTGACATGCACGTAGATTTTACTTTACTTGATGCACTAAGTCTTCAGCCTTCCCATGACCCAAGAACTGAGACCCGAAGTATCTGGACCGAACCTCTCCATCCTCCCAAAAATGAACATGGATGTCCAGTTGTTTCTTTTTGTTTGATCGTTGAGGCTTTCGTCGAACATAATCACAAAGGCCCCAGCCTGGCTGGTGTTTTTCGTCAGCTCCTTTTTAAAAAATGCCCCAAGGCCAGATCCCCATTCGATGGCACCAACAGGACCACGTCATGTGCAAACAGCAGAGACGAGATCCCGACACCACCGAATCGGAACCCTTCCGCTCCTTGGCTGCGCCTAGAAATTCTGTCCATAAACGTTATGAATAGAATCAGTGACAAAGGGCAGCCCTGGCAGAGTCCAACTCGAATGGGGATCTGCAGCTCTCGCTGGAGCGGTTCGAGTGTGAAGCGGCAGGGATGAGAATCAGCACCTCCAAATCTGAGACCATGGTACTCAGTCGGAAAAGGGTAGAATGCCTCCTCCGGGTCGGGAGTGAGGTTCTGCCTCAAGTGGAGGAGTTTAAGTATCTCGGGGTCTTTTTCACGAGTGATGGGAGAAAGGAGCGGGAGATCGACAGACAGATTGGTGCAGCGTCTGCTGTGGTGTGGACTCTGTACCGGTCCGTTGTGGTGAAGAGAGAGCTGAGCCAAAAGGCAAGGCTCTCTGTTTACCGGTCGATCTTTGTTCCAACCCTCACCTATGGTCATGAACTGTGGGTAGTGACCGAAAGAATGAGATCATAGATTCAAGCGGTGGAAATGAGTTTTCTCAGCAGGGTGGCTGGACTCTCCCTTAGAGATAAGGTGAGAAGTTCAGTCATTCAGGAGACTCAGAGTAGAGCCGCTGCTCCTTCACATCGAGAGGAGCCAGTTGAGGTGGTTCGGGCATCTGGCTAGGATGCCCCCTGGACGCCTCCCTGGAGAGGTGTTTCGGGCATGTCCAACTGGGAGAAGACCACGGGGAAGACCCAGGACCCGCTGGAGAGATTATATCTCTCAGCTGGCCTGGGAACGCCTCAGGATTCTCCCAGAGGAGCTGGTGGAGGCGGCCGAGGGGAGGGAGGTCTGGGCCTCTCTGCTGAAGCTGCTGCCCCCGCGACCTGATTCCAGACCAAGCGGAAGTTAATGGATAGATGGATGGCCCCGAGGCCAAATCGAATAATGTAACCAGTTTTGTCCTCGTCACAGGTGAACGACTTGGCTACATCTGAGTAGTCATTGTGCTTGGTAATATACAAGATGACCAACAATTTAAATGTGAATTTTAAAAAGTAAAGGTTATTAATTTTATTATTAATTTGTACAAGAAAAAAAAAAAACTAATTGCAACTTCATAATTTTTGTTCAAAACAACGGCAAATTAATTTATAGGAAATATAGTGCCTTGCAAAAGTATTTGACCCCCTTGAACTTTTCAACTTTTTTGCCACATTTCAGGCTTTAAACATGAAGATTTTTTGTCAAGAATCAACAAGTGGGACACAATTGTGAAGTGGAACAAAATTTATTTGACATTTTAAACTTTTTTAACAAATAAACTGTAAAGTGGGGCATGTAATATTATTCATTCTCCTTGCATTAATACTCTGTAGCGCCTCCTTCTGCTGCAGTTCCAGCTCCAGGTCTCTTGGGGTTTGTCTCCATCAGTTTAACACATCCAGAGACTAAGTTCTGGTCCATTCTTCCTGTAAACCAGCTGGAGCTCAGTGAGGTTGGATGGAGAGCGTTTGTGAACAGCAGTCTTCAGATCTTTCCACAGATTCTGGACTGGATTCAGGTCTGGACTTTGACTTGGCCGTTCTAACACCTGGATACGTTTATTTGTGAACCGTTCCATTGTAGATTTGTCTTCATGTTTTGGATCATTGTCCTGTTGGAAGATAAATCTCCGTCCCAGTCTCAGGTCTTCTGCAGACTCCAACAGGTTTTCTCCCAGAATGCTCCTGTATTTGGCTCCATCCATCTTCCATCAGTTTTAACCATCTTCCCTGTCCCTGCTGAAGAAAAGCAGGCCCAGACCATGATGCTGCCACCACCATGTTTGACAGTGGGGATGGTGTGTTCAGGGTGATGAGCTGTGTTGCTTTTACTCCAAACATATCGTTTTGCATTGTGGCCAAAAAGTCTGATTTTGGTTTCATCTGACCAGAGCACCTTCTTCCACATGTTTGGTGAGTCTCCAGGAGGCTTGTGACAAACTTTAAACCAGACTTTTTATGGATATCTATGAGAAATGTCTTTCTTCTTGCCACTCTTCCACAAAGGCCAGATTTGTGCAGTGTACAACTGATTGTTGTCCTGTGGACAGACTCTCCCACCTCAGCTGTAGATCAGTTCATCCAGAGTGATCATGGGCCTCTTGGCTGCATCTCTGATCAGTCTTCTCCTTGTTCCAGATCAAAGTTTAGAGAGACGGCCGGGTCTTGGTAGATCTGCAGTGGTCTGATACTCCTTCCATTTCAGTCTGATTGCTTGCTCGGTGCTCCTTGAGATGTTAAAGCTTGGGAAATCTTTTTGTAGCCACATCCAGCTTTAAACTTCTCCACAACAGTATCTGGGACCTTCCTGGTGTGTTCCTTGGTCTTCATGATGCTCTCTGAGCTTTAACCAGAACCCTGAGACTATCACAGAGCAGGTGCATTTATACGGAGACTTGATTACACACAGGTGGATTCTATTGATCATCATCAGTCATTCAGGACAACATTGGATCATTCAGAGATCCTCACTGAACTTCTGGAGTCAGTTTGCTGCACTGAAAGTAAAGGGGACCAATAATAGTACACGCCCCACTTTTAATTTTTTTTTTATTGTTGAAAAATATTTAAATATCCAATAAATTTAATTCCACTTCACGATTGTGTCCCACTTGGTGTTGATTCTTGACAAAAAATTGAAATTTTATATCTTTATGTTTGAAGCCTGAAATGTGTCAAAAGGTTGAAAAGTTCAAGGGGCTGAAAACTTTCAGAAGGACCAGAACAATCCATTGGGTCTAGACTCGTCTCCTCTTTAACATGTGTAGTTGCAGAGGCAATTATTAGATTATTAGATATTATTCTGGATGCATCAGTGAACCATTACATTCAGTATTTTTTTTCCATGTTTTGGGTGGTTGATTCAACAACATTCAGAGAAAACGTCTATACTTGGAGCTGATCAGACAGATGTTTCTAGAACTCTGGAGCTGTCATGTGTGTTCATATAACTGGCCTGATGAGTGGAAACGGACAGATTTGTAAAGCGTTTTTATTAACGCTGCTTTTTTTTTTTTACACGGATCTACAGCTGTTGAGCGACCGTTAATGATCAGTCGCGTTCCACAGTGAACGAGCACGCGCGTATTTTTCAAGTCGGAAATAAAACCGGTCATCGGGGCCGCTACGTCCGCAGCGCTGTGGTTGTTGCTCCGAGAAACCAGCTGTCCGGGGGCTTCGACACACGGCGCCCGCGGACAACTGCTTTATACCCGGCGTCTCCTTCGTGACGGCGAAGAGCTTTTTTTCTTTTGCTGCTATAGACTAACTTCATGGAGCACAACACATAGTCAGGTAGCAGGTAGCTTCTGGCAGCAGCTCCCAAACCAGCTCTGTCCCCTGTTCCTCTGTCCCCGCCCAGAGACACTTGAATTTTGCCTCCGTTCTTCTGATTGCGGGAGAAAAAACCACCGGCTCACCTCGCCTGCATTTTAAGACCACTCAGAAATAACGTGTTTCTGTGCATGTTTTTTTTTTCCCTAAATCAGAGTCAAAAGCCGGAGATCCGGCACGCCTGAATACTTTAACCCCTGCGCATTCGTTTTTGAAGTAGTGGTGCAAGCAAGAAAGGATTTATTTATTTTATTTTGCCTATTTCATAATAATGAAACAGTCATTGCCCAAAAGAAAAAAAATACCTATTCTTTAAAAATAATACCTTTTGACCAAATTTATCACTTTTTAAGGCCATTAAATTTTGCCTTTTTCATTTATCACTTTTTAATACTTTTTAAAACCCCGCGGACAGTCTGATATTGTTCCTTCTGATTTTGCTTCATCTATATTATTAATTTTTATATTTACTATTGTTTTTTATATAGTTTTCTTTTGTCTTAATGAATTTTAGTCCTGTTTTTATTTTTTTTCAATGTTCTGATTAATTACTCCTTTTTAAACCACTCTGAATTACTTTAGTTTGAAATGTTCTATATAACCTTTCTTACTATATCCATAAAAAAAAAATGCATAAAATGATGAATTAAATTACAAACTTTGGAAAAATATTTCACCATAAAAAAAGAACATACTAACAGAACCTGGGAAAGGCATGCGCAGCACGTTAAAGGAATCAGAAGCAGGTTTCCAACTACATTTTAAGCCTGTTTTCATGCATTCATGTCCAGTGATTAACTCATTGACTGCCAGACAGCTGCACAGCAGAGAGCTCCATACTGCAAGCGTTTTGGAGCATTTTCATTGATTTTCTAAGACCCATAGAATATTGTGTCCTATGACTCTGTGAACACTGAAACCACCAACATAAAGGGTAGACTCTCTTCTTTCATCAGGAAAAAAAAAAAGTTTGTTTCTACCTTCTTCCAATCTTAAATTATCAGCAGTAGAACAAGGGGAAGTTTCACCAAAATCACCTATTTCTTACCAAACAATTGAGAAAACGGCCTTTTTGTGAAGAGAAGCAAAACAATGAGTTTAACACAAATATTTGTTGTTTTACTGACACGTCAAACATCTGAACAGTGGTTTCCTTCTATAGAACCAAAGAAAAAAAAGGCAGGTTTTTGATGGCAAAAATAATGATTTATTTACACATATAGAACATTATATAACACATTTTGACATCTTCATGCCAGACAGTCTTCCCCACAAGACCTGGATGCACAACCTATAAATTACAGAAATATATACAATCAGCATAAATATATTTTTGATATGCCCCCCCCCCCCCCCCTTTTTTTTTTTACACTCACCTTTCTTTGTTGCACCGCCAAACAGGTGTAGAACCGGGATCTTTGCTGGATGCATGAACATTTTTTCAAGAAAATATACAATTTTGATATCAAGATTTCAAAAGGCTCTAACTTTAAAGCAGTTTGAGATAAAGGTATACTGTCAATGAGATAATATCTTCAGATCATCTACACAATAACCAATGGGCTCATCAAAATTTGGGCTTCACATTTGATACCCTTCCTCTTCTCTAAGAACTCTCAGCGCCACCATCATCATCACCGGGATTTCTGGTGCGCCATCAGCGGCGTTTTTACCCCGGCTCCTCCCTCACTGAACTGTTTCATCCCTGCCACATTTTTCCATATTATGTTATGTTCCGTGTTATGAGCCCGTCTGACACCTGGAACCTGCTTGGCGATCGCAGAATGCTTTTTACTGCGGCAACGCTAAAGCGAAGCAGCCGCTATACTGTCTGATTGTGGATTACAGTGCGGACTCTCAGTCACTTCTGCTTCAGCAGACAACTGCATGTCTTTTCCTCTGAATCAGAGTCTGGCTAATCGGAGTTAGCCACTGCGGTCAAGCCAGCCGTCTCTTCTTTTTGCGAAGTCAAGCGAGCCGCTCCAACATTTCAAGTGCTCATGTGTTACAGGCTTTACGGAAAATTGACGGCTGCGGGTGAGAAAGTCAACGCTAGGAGGCCACAGCGTGTATCAATATCCGATAAAAATAAAAAATGTGGGTTATTGAAAGGCGTGTAAGTGTGATCTTTACTAGTTTTGAATCAATATGTCACATGACCTAGAGGCTATTGAAATAAATTAATGATCAGGAATGTTAAAATGGAATAAAAAGAGGTGTATCTCAACCAGCCAGTGTAGTACTGTGATCCTGCACTGATTTTGAGTCATTAGGTCACATGACCTGGAAGCTATTGAGCTAAAATGCTAATATTTTTAGGGGCTCCGATCGATCGGTGACCTGATCGGATCGGCCGATATGCATATGATCGGGATCGGTCAGAATTGTCATTAAACGCCGATCAAAAACGCTCTATTCTCCTGCGCATACAGTGTGTATAGACCTTTTCGGGCCAGCCCCCCGGAAGTACCCCGTCCGCCATTGCGGGGTTGTGCTACAGAGCGACACTTTCACCGGCTCGCAGATTAACCAGTGTTTTTCTCTTTCTACAAATAGAAATTTTTATAATGTCGAGTCGGTCGAGTGGTGTTATGCCAAAATTTGGGCATATCTTACTCATTAGAATACACTCAAATTATACTCTAATTGTGTTCTGGTGATGCAGTCAATTCGGTTGTTAAACAAAGCACTGACAACCAACGGAGGTGCAAAATGGAGTTATGTCAGAAATTGCATTTTCAGCTAAAGTGCTGTGTCATGAGTCCATGACTTCTGGTCTCGATTCCTGCGTGTTCGAAGGCCACAGTTTTGTTATCGTTCTGGCTCCGACAAGTCCGCTAAGTTTTGACGCGTAGACGTCTAGAGAACTTATCCAAGGTCCTGATGTTTTCATGTGATGTTTAAAGCCAACTGTTTCCTACTGAGACTGGGTCATTCTGAACCATCCAGCATTCTGTAATGACCTCTCTGAATTTGCATGCGGACTTGGAGAATAAAACTCCGTTTTGCACCTCCGTTGGTTGTCAGTGCTTTGTTTAACAACCGAATTGACTGCACATCACCAGAACACAATTAGAGTATAATTTGAGTGTAAGATATGCCCAAAGTAAGATATGCCCAAATTTTAGCATAACAGTGGCGTCCCTTTGGCTTTTCCTTGTTTTTCGGTGCTTTGTCTGCTGGTTCCACTCGCTGCGGTCCTGATCGGTGAGAGATTAGCTCTTTTTGGCCGCAAATTCCATAGGTTTTGAGGAATCCGGTCTCGTGATGGACAGCCGCAGCGGCTGGACGGGGACGGATGAACGACCGGACCACTGTTCTGGTGAGTGGTAATTATTTTGTCTGTCTGATCACTGAGCTGCGGCGGAGCGGTGCGGAGTTTTGTCTGTTTGGGGTACCCCGGGAGGTTTGTTTTGTGTTGTGTTCGTCTGCGTGGTGTTTTCCGAGCTGTTCTGTGCCCTGTGAGCCGCACTGCCTCGTCTGTGGGTCTCTGGTCCGTGGGGTGCGAGCACCGGAGTTTTCTGTCGCTGTTGGGTGCCGACCCCTGGAACAGGTGTCGTGTTGGACAGCCTGTCAAACTGCCGTTTTCTGGTGTTACTAGCCGGTGAGCTAGGCTGCTTGAGTGTGCGCCGTGGGGCAGCACCTCGATGACAGAAGTGGGAGAATATGTGTGGAGAAGTGGAGCTATCTATAGCTCTATAGGCAAAGAGATGGAACATAAGCAGTTGCCGCGATCCGGTGACGATCGGATCTAGTGTGAGCGGATAACGAGGTCTCGGAACCAGAAGTAGTGAGCAGTTGCGGACTTAAGTTTGTGGGTTAAGTTTTAGCTGTGTTTGGACCGGACGGAGGCGCTGGGCTCATGGGGGCGGGCTGTTTGTGGAATAATTCCTGATTTAAAGTATGATGCTGGTTAAAGCAATAGGCTATGGCTTTAGATGAGTACCTGTTTGATGTTATGAGGTTTGGCAGTTGAGTGTACAAACATGAATTAAAGATTATTGACGATGCGCGTTCTCAATGATCTGGGGAGACGTTGCGCGTGCGCGAAGCGAAGAGGCGGCGGTTAAAGGGACAGATTAGCGCCGCGGTCTGAGCAAGCACTGGGGAACCAGAGGCCCTGTAGTTTTTTTGGAAAGAGGCAAGTCTATTCTTTCAGAAACTTAGACATTCTCCTCCCCGGCTGAGAAACGGTTGTGGCAGCGGGACGGCTGTGGTCTGGTTGATGGCGTGTGGCGTGCAGGTGACTCAAGGCCGTGTTTGCCTAAACATTTTTTCTCCCACTTTGCTAGGCTGATGCACGGGCTGGACCACGCATTCCCGAGGGTCATGCTGTCGACCTTGGCTAAGTACTGGTTCACGAGGGGTTTTTCCTCTTATGCGCAAAAGTACTGCGGGTCCTGTGTGATCTGTGCTGTCCACAACGCAGGAGGGGGGGTGAAAATGCCACTGGCTGCCCATACGCAGCCTGACAGACCGTTTGAATACATCATGCTAGATTATATTGAGCTCTCTCCTTGTGAGGGGAAGATGTTTTGTCTGTTCCTTGTTGACATCAGTGTTGACGTGTTTTAAAGGGGGTTGAGGTTTTCCCTTTTCTAAGGATGTCAGCTCCACAGTGGCGGAAGCTTGGCTGAAGGAGATCCTGCCACGGTGGAATTCCATCTGAAATCTCCAGTGACAACAGCACTCATTTTGTTAACGAAGCCCTGGTGCAGGTAGGGGAGGTTCTGGGGTTTGGCCTCAGGGGACACTGTGCCTACCATCCTGCCAGTGGGGGTGCTGTTGAGAATGGTGTCTTGACGTTTAAGTTGGTAAGGTGTTGTGCAGGAACAGGGTGTCCTGGCTGAAGGCTCTGGAGGCTACCTGTCGTGCTGTGGACTTGAGGATGCGAGTGGGATCGAGGGCTACTCTGAGTCCGTTCGAGATCCTCTTTGGCAGAGTGGACGCACC
The DNA here is from genome assembly GCA_018398805.1 of Hirundichthys speculiger. Lineage (NCBI taxonomy): Eukaryota > Metazoa > Chordata > Actinopteri > Beloniformes > Exocoetidae > Hirundichthys > Hirundichthys speculiger. The sequence continues at coordinate 366,326 of JAGFBZ010000420.1, forward strand.
AGATGAGTGTTTCTCTGAATTCATCTGAATTTCATCTGAATTGTATGAGAATTCTGTGTTGTCGTATTGCAAAGAGTTGCACTCTATATTGACACAGATTAACTCACAGGTGAAGGAGCCCAGCCTGTACCAGCCAGTGGACCCCTGCACGGGACTCGGCCAGGAGAGTGGGTCCTGGTGCGAGACCTGCTTCAGAGGCGCTAGAGGAATGGAGCAGTGGAAAGGTCTTTTCCAGGTTCTGCTGACGACCCACACTGCTGTTAACATAGCGGAGCGGGCGACCTGGATTCACACCAGCCACTGCAAGAAGGTTCCTGATCCAGCTTCTGGATCGCTGGATCCCCAGGCTCTTTGGTCTCTCAGGCATCTGGAGCCTGTTTGCACCTCTGAGCACACACACACGTACACACACATACACACACACACCCACTGAGCTTGGACAGGAAGGAGGTACTAGAAAATAAAAATGAGGAAAAAGAGAGACTGATGTTTTTCCAACCAAAGGCTGTTACATCACATATTCTTCATCTCACCCTGCTGATCAAGAAGAAGTTGGATCCTCCGAAACTTCCACGACAGGGGAGGGGGGGGGGGGGGGGGTCCGGGAGGGGTGAATGTAATATGAAATATGAATATAATATGGATTTTGATTTTACATTCATTTATGTTGTTTATTCATTTATGTTTTATGTTCTCATTTTCCTGTGTTTTTGGTTTCATACTCATGTGCCAGGAGCATGTGCGTCAGCCATGGTCGGCTTGAGACGTGTCCATTCTTGATTATTCTGGGATTTGATTTATAATATGAAATTCAAATGTTGCATGTCAGCTTCAGGATCAGAGAGTTTTGCATCTTTGTTTACAGCAAATCCTTCGTAAAGTGCAACACTTTACGAAGCTCCTGTTGTTTTTCTCGTTCGTGTTCTCCACGTGGGCGGGTTCTTTGGAAAAGGGTTTGTGGTCTCACTAGGAATGCCACGTGCGGAGTTCGACGTCGGGACGATAGTGAGTGGTGTCTTCATCAGGAGAGGGTCCCTTACTTGTCATATGTAAATATCTCTGAGCTTCTCACTTAGGTTAATAATTTGGGTGTTACTGATAATCCTAAGGTTTATCAAAACCTCTTCCAATGTGGGTATTTATGATTTGGTGACTCATCACGTTAAATCATTATGTTAATTATCCCTGTTATCTGTTTCCAAGTGTGAGGTCTGGTCTCATGTTAATCGCGTCTCAGTGGGGCGAAGTTCTTAGGGGTTTGGTCCCTCGGAGGAGTACTATAAATTTGGCCGACCAGGTCAACAGTCTGGGGTTGAGTGAACCTTTGAACCGTACATCCTTAGCCTCAGAGGGGGTTTGGGATGTCACAATGGAAACACAGCATCACAGGGGCTCAGCGGAGCCCTGGGGGTTTGATCTGTGGACATGGCTGACCTCAGGCTCCTGGTACTCAGTGTTTTTGAAGGTGTTTACTCCATTTCTGATTGTTTTGGTTCTGTTTTTTTATTTTCATGTGTGATTCCATGTTTACGCCACATGATGCTAAAAGCAATAATAACATCTTTCTTGCATGATCAGAGGTCTGATTTGTTCCCCGACATCAACTGGGGGGGTGCACCTGCGGGTGCTTCTGAGAACTGAATGTTCTTCTTTGCTTGAGATAGTCTTGTGGCCTTTTTTCCCACTGGGTTTTTGGCCTAGTCTAGAGTAGATAGTCTCTAGGGGGTCTTTTGCCGTTCCCCTTATTTTCCCCTTATTATCTAAATTGTACTAAAATTCAAAATTCAAACTCTAACTTCATCACTTTAATCATTTTAACCAATCAACTGATTCCAATCTGAGCTGCAAACCCGTGAAACATAGCTGGGGACGGGTGTTTGGCCACTAGAGGGTCACATTCAATAGAGTAGACTGCACTTCATTATTCCCTGTTTAGCTCGCAGTTGTAGGCTGTGCCCTTTGGGCGGGAACCGCGCTCTACTGCTGTGATCTAGATAAGCTTTTCATATATGCAAAGAAAATGAGGTGCAAATACAAAAGTAGGGATTGTTATGTCAGAAATTGCATTTTGAGCTAAAGTGCTGTGTCATGAGTCCATTACTTCTGGTCTCGATTCCTGCGTGTTCGAAGGCCACAGTTTTGTTATCGTTCTGGCTCCGACAAGTCCGCTAAGTTTTGACGCGTAGACGTCTAGAGAACTTATCCAAGGTCCTGATGTTTTCATGTGATGTTTAAAGCAACTGTTTCCTACTGAGACTGGGTCATTCTGAACCATCCAGCATTCTGTAATGACCTCTCTGAATTTGCATGCGGACTTGGAGAATAAAACTCCGTTTTGCACCTCCGTTGGTTGTCAGTGCTTTGTTCAACAACCGAATTGACTGCATCACCAGAACACAACTAGAGTATAATTTGAGTGTATTCTAATGAGTAACATATGCCCAAATTTTGGCATAACAAGTGGGAATACATGTTCCGTCATAAACTGTGCCAACAATGGCGTGAAAATTCAACAATGGAAGAAGAAAGTATGAAACACACAAGCCTTTACTGCACGAAGACTGCCTTGTTTGCAGCCATACAGTTTCCACCGATTTCCTGGGCGCACCGACAACCAAGAAGTTAGGAAGACGTGGGTGAAAAATATCAACAGAAAGGACTTTGTTCCAAATGAATACAGCCGGGTGAGTTTTCGTTAACATTCAATCTCGTACTACTCAGTCTCGCTGAGAGTGCCGGACGATTCTGGCCGAAAGAACAGCAGTATGACGCTACTGTAGCCCTCGGCACTAGCAAGAGCCTATAAAACAATGAATGAATGAATGACTTAGGAGAATGATTAAATAAATTAAATATAACATTAACACATAGCCTAATTTACCGCTAGCGTTAACGTTACAGTAGCATAATCTTTATGGCTTGTTGACATTAGTTATAGCCAGCGTTGCAGCGTTCCACAGTTTTTAGTGTTTGATTATGGGAATAAATCATGCTATTTCCATAACCAATCATTAAAAACAGCGATAAACTACCTTCATCTGTAACTGGAGGCTACTGCCTAACATCATCAATCCAAGACATGTCTGCGTTATCCGTAACAAATGCTCCACGCTGCTGTGTTTGGGTTACTAGGTGGAGCACCGCACACTCCAGTTATGTCTGGGCCACTAGGGGGCGCATGTCCACAATTTTTAAGTCGAAAAGGTCTAAGACAGCAAGAAACAAAGGGAAATAAATACAATCGGTGATCGGATCGGCCGATATTGATTTCAGTGATCAGTGATCGGCCCCAAAAACCCTGATCGGAGCAACCCTATAATATTTACATTAAAAAATTATTATAAAATCTCAATAAATGTTAAAGTGTAATAAAAAAAAGGTGTATCTCAACCAGCCAGGGGAGTACTGTGATCCTGCACTGATTTTGAGTCATTAGGTCACATGACTAGAAAGCTATTGAGCTAAAATGCTAATATTTGCTTAAAAAATTAATATAAAATATTAGAAATGTTAAAATGGAATAAAAAGAGGTGTATCTCAACCAAACAGTTTCATACTATGGTCCTGCACTGATTTTGAGTCATTAGGTCACATGATCTGGAAGCTATTGAGCTAAAATGCTAATATTTACATTAGAAAATGAATATAAAATATTAGAAATGTTAAAATGGAATAAAAAAGTGGTGTATCTCAACCAGCCAGGGGAGTACTGTGATCCTGCACTGATTTCGAGTCATTAGGTCACATGACCTGGAAGCCATTGCGCTAAAATGCTAATATTTACATTAAAAAATTATTATAAAATCTCAGAAATGTTAAAGTGGAATAAAAAGAGGTGTATCTCAACCAGCCAGTGTAGTACTGTGATCCTGCACTGATTTTGAGTCATTTCTTATATTTTATAATAGTTTCTTAATGTAAATATTAATTTAATTAATTTAATTAATTAATTAATTTTAGCTCAATAGCTTCCAGGTCATGTGACCTAATGACTCAAAATCAGTGCAGGATCACAGTACTCCCCTGGCTGGTTGAGATACACCTCTTTTTATTCCACTTTAACATTTCTTATATTTTATATTAATTTTTAATGTAAATATTAGCATTTTAGTGCAATGGCTTCCAGGTCATGTGACCTAATGACTCAAAATCAGTGCAGGATCGCAGTACTCCCCTGGCTGGTTGAGATACACCTCTTTTTATTCCACTTTAACATTTCTGAGATTTTATAATAATTTTTTAATGTAAATATTAGCATTTTAGCACAATAGCTTCCAGGTTATGTGACCTAATGACTCAAAATCAGTGCAGGATCACAGTACTACACTGGCTGGTTGAGATACACCTCTTTTTATTCCACTTTAACATTTCTGAGATTTTATAATAATTTTTTAATGTAAATATTAGCATTTTAGCGCAATGGCTTCCAGGTCATGTGACCTAATGACTCAAAATCAGTGCAGGATCACAGTACTACACTGGCTGGTTGAGATACACCTCTTTTTATTCCATTTTAACATTTCTTATATTTTATAATAATTTTTTAATGTAAATATTAGCATTTTAGCTCAATAGCTTCCAGGTCATGTGACCTAATGACTCAAAATCAGTGCAGGATCACAGTACTACACTGGCTGGTTGAGATACACCTCTTTTTATTACACTTTAACATTCCTGATCATCAATTTATTTCAATAGCCTCTAGGTCATGTGACATAATGATTCAAAACTAGTAAAGATAACACTTACACGCCTTTCAATAACCCACATTTTATTTTGAAAACCGGATATTGATACACGCTGTGGCCTCATAGCGCTGACTTTCTCACCCACAGCCGTCCATTTACCGTAAAGCCTGTAACATATGAGCACTTGAAATGTTGGAGCGGCTCGCTAGACTTCGCAAAAAGAAGAGACGGCTAGCTTGACCGCAGTAGTTAGCCAGAACCTGACAAAGTACTCTTGTGGACGGTAAACGGCAACGCTGAAGCGAAGCAGCCGCTATACTGTCTGCTGATTACTGCTGGATTACGACGCACCGACTCTCCGTCACCACTACGGTCAGTTCTGCTTCACTGAACGAATGCATGTCTTTTTTCCTCGGAATCGGAGTTAGCCAGAACCTGACAAAGTACTATTGTGGACGGTAAACCAGCCTCTCAGCATCGTTAGTACAGTAAATAAAAAAAAAAGAGACTCATTCGCTCTGCTTTCGCAGCAGCGCCCTGCATCCTCCCTCCGCCGCGGGTCTGTGCCGGAGGGCGGTTACAAACTCATTTTACGCTAAAGTTTTCAAACATGGTTCTCAGATTACACACGTCCACCGTCTCCTGGTGAAAAGTAATAACTAGATTAGGCACAACTAGATATTTCAGTAAATGAACTGGTGGGAGGACATGGCGCTCACGTAACATGGACGGTTAGAAACAGCTGCAGGGAGGGAGGGAAGGGGGAACAGCGGGAACAAAGCAAAAGAAAAAAAGTTATTTCTTACTTTATCTCTGGCACGAGTCTGTGCTGGCGTCTCTGCTGCTCTCGGCCGATCCAACCGGCAGCCATTCGTCCGACGAATCTCCGTCGAGTTCATTAAATCCGTCAGAACTTTCTCCGGAGCAGGGCTCAGACAACACGGGCAAGTCTGCCATGAGCGTGGCCGAGCTCCACCTGGACTTGCTTGGTGGTCCGCGGCTTTCACTCTTCTCCTTCGCTCCGATCACCTCCATCATCTTTTTTCCGTTCACTCGTCGAACTACCGACACGCTGTTCGAGTGTGAGCTGCTTGTACTCCTTCTTGCTACTAGGCTGCGCCGTCTTCTCAGACAAATCTGCACCGCGGCAGACTTTTATAGGAAGTGTGGACGCTGCCCCTTGGAGGATCTAAACACTAACTACGATGTTTAGAACTCTAATATTCACAGAGATGCACCGCCAGAGTGTTTCCTAGCAACCCCCGTTAAAATCAATCAATCAATCAATCAATCAATGTTTATTTGTAGAGCCCTTTACAACATACAGGTGACCAAAGTGCTTTCCATTAAAATCCACATTAAAACAAAACAATTTAAAATCGACATAACAATACAATTAAAATTAAATTAAAAATATCTCACATCAATACTGTGTATTAAAAGCCAGTCTAAATAAATAGGTTTTAAGTCTCGATTTAAAAACCCCAAAGTCAGTGATGGTGCGCATTTCAGGGGGCAGCTTATTCCAGAGTCTGGGTCCAGCAACTGAGAAGGCCCGATCACCCCAGAGTTTAGTCCTTGTTCTGGGGACTTCCAGCAAGAGCTGGTTTGAGGACCGTAGGCCTCTAGTGGAATTCTGAACACGCACTTGTTCACATAAGTAAAGAGGGGCAAGCCCATTGGGGGCTTTAAAAACAAAGATTAACATTTTAAAATCAATTCTGAAAGAAACAGGAAGCCAGTGAAGAGAAAATAAAACTGGGGTGATGTGTTCCTGACGTCGGGTATTAGTTAAAAAGCGTGCAGCAGCGTTCTGAACAAGCTGAAGACGGCCAAGTGATGACTTGGAGAGACCAACATAATAAGCATTACAGTAATCAATTCTAGAGCTTATAAAGGCATGAATGGTTTTTTCCAAGTCTGCACGATTTAAAAATTGCTTTACTTTTGTTAAAACCCGTAACTGATAAAAACTGGCCCTGACCACGCTGTCAATTTGCTTGTCAAATTTTAAGCTGCCATCAAAAATAACTCCAAGATTCCTAACAGAAGATTTCACTTTAAACGATAGTTCACCAGAGTGTGCTGAATCGCCAAAGAAGGCATACTCTGTCTTATCGTCATTTAGGTGCAGAAAATTTTGCCCCAACCACATTTTAATTTCTGCAATGCAGTCAGAAAGGGTTTGAAGAGCACCACTTTTTTTTGGGAGCACGGGAAGATAAATTTGAAAGTCATCTGCATAGCAGTGAAAGGCTAGGTTGTGCCTAGCAATGATAGAGCCCAGAGGCAACATGTAAAGCGAGAACAATAACGAGCTCAGTATGGAGCCTTGGGGCACGCCACATATCAAAGGAGCAGCAGAGGAGAACAAGTCGCCAATCATTACAGAAAAACTTCTGTTTGTCAGGTACGATTTAAACCATTTCAGCGCTGTACCATGAATACCAGCACACTGACTAAGGCCAGACAAGAGGATTGAATGATCCACTGTATCGAATGCTGCTGTCAGGTCTAACAAAACTAAAACAACAGGACATTTGGCATCAACAGAAAGGGCAATGTCATTATGCACTTTCAACAGTGCAGACTCAGTGCTGTGCCTTGTCCTGAACCCAGACTGAAATTTTTCAAGAACACAGTATTTTCTAAAAACGATTGCAGTTGGGTAAAAACAATTCTCTCAATGACCTTTGAAATAAAAGGCAAATTAGAAACAGGTCTAAAATTGGACAGAACACTGGCGTCAAGATGTGGTTTTTTAAGAAGTGGTCTCACTATGGCATGTTTAAAAGAATCAGGGACACATCCTGAGCTGAGACAAATGTTCATTAAGACCAGGAGGAAAGGCCCAACAGTGGAAAGCACCTCTTTTAACAATTTAGTTGGAAAAATGTACAGAGGACAACTTGTAGTTTTCATATGTACAACAATATCAGTGAGGGAGGAAAGAGAAACAGGATCAAAATGGTCGAACACAGCAGAGTGTGAGGCAGTAACAGGCTGGTCCGAGCCTATACTGCCGCTGCTCAGTGCTCTCACCGACTTCACTTTATCAATGAAAAGGTGTAAAAAGTCCTCACAGGTGGAAACAGTGGCGTCACTCTGTTGTGGGGGTTCACAACAGAGTTTATAGTGCTAAACAACACACGAGGACAATGTCCATTAGTCGAAATAATATTGGATAAATACTTGAACTTCGCCTCTTTCACAGCCCTCTGATACTGAGCGAGACTGTCCCTCAGTATTTCAAGCGATACATGTAATTTATCCTTCTTCCAGTGTCGCTCTGCCTGTCTGCAGTGCTGTCTGAGGGTCCGGGTATAGCCATTCAACCAGGGATCAGCCTTAGTTCTGGAGGACCTGCGCCTAAAAGGAGCAATAGTGTCCAGGATCCCAGTGCATGTAGAATAAAAAGATGACAGAAAGCTGTCTGGGCATTCAGGAGGAACACTATTATTAAGGGTAGAGAATTCAGAGTCCACAAAAGCAGCAGAAAACTCCCCAGCTGTTGAAGAAGTAATAATCCGACGGCGAGAACCTGGAGCCGGAGGCTTACTGACAGGTGGAGGAGCAGGAACACTGAAAATTATGGGCAGGTGATCTGAGATGGGAGTCTCAGAAATTTCCACCATTGTGACAGGCAGCCCATGAGAGATGATTAAGTCCAAAGTGTGCCCAGCTTCATGAGTTGGCCCATCCACAAACTGAGTCAAGTCAAATGATGCCAGAAGGCGTTTAAAGTCGTTTGCCATTTGATCAGAACAGCATAAGTGGACATTGAAATCCCCACAGATCAGGAGTTGATCATTGTTATATTTAGGTGGACGGTAGACAACAGCACATAAGATTGGACAAGCACACTCTATTGTGAATAACTGCAGTTCGAAACAAGAATAGTTATTCACACACAAAGGCTTGCATCTAAAGTCATCCCTGAATACTGTAGCGACTCCGCCTCCACGGCCAGATGATCGCGGTGAGCTGAGGAAGGAACAGCGAGGAGGGAGGAGCTCAGTGAAGGCGCTGTCATCACCTGGTTTAATCCACGTTTCCATCAACAAGAGAAAATCCAACTCACGTGTTGAGAAGAAGTCATTCAGGATGAACGTTTTATTTGCCACAGACCTCGAGTTAATGACAGCAAAGCGCATCGGTGTGCGGTCAATTTGCTCAGATGCACGAGCAACAGGTCTCAGGTGTTGCTGCACGGAGCCTTGTCTGCAGACGCTGACCCGCCGCGGGCGGCGGGGATGTTGGTGGCCGGTGACAGGTGAACGGAGCCAGCTAATCTCCGAGGAGCACCGCACGAAGAAGCCATCGTACTTCCAGGAAAGCCATACAAGCCGACGAGGATCATGTGCTGAGGGCCGCACCAGGTAGGCTCTCAGTCTGACGAGTGCACCGCTTCGTTTCCCCCGCTTTCTGTGGCAACGCTTGCGGGGCAGGTGAACAGGTAGACGCCGCAGGTAGTGGGGCACAGACGCCAAAAACGGTGGGAGCGTCTTTGATTGTCCCCTACAGCCATAGATCATAGGCTTAATCACCGAATCCTGTATATTTAGCAATGGCTGCGGTTACATGATGTTTTTTAATTCGGAATTAAAATTAGGAATTAAATAATTCCGAATTAAACAATTTTCCTTCGAGTTTACATGGAAATAGTAATTCCGAATTAAGGTTTACATGGAAAACACGTTAGTTTGGCTTTATCCAACTCCGCTTTAGGTCTGGGGGTTGGGAAGGGTTCTGATTGGATGGGGGGGGGGGCGGACGTCTTTACATCTACCGGAAGAAAACAAACTTAGCTAACTGGTTAGCAACAACATTCCACTTATTTTTGACCTGGGTGGCGTCTCTATCTGCGAAACCTCCTTCATTTAACCTGGAGGCTTTGAAAAGCTCACAATTTTTATGTTTCCTGCCATCTGTTCTTTTAATTATTTCCAGTTCCTCCAAGCTATTTATTAAATAAATCGCCTCTGCTCTTGAACACCGTTTACTGCGTGCTGCCGGAATATAAGCGTCATCACGACAGACGGGCAAGAGAACGAGCATGCGCAAAAAGACGGGAATTAATTTAAAGAGGAATGAGTGTATACATGACCGCGGAATTACTTAATGCGGAATTAAAATGGGAATAAACCAGCCACTTACTTCGGAATTAAGTTAATTCGGAATTGACATTTTCATATGGAATTAAGTGTTTACATGGTAACTTTTATTCGGCTTTAACTTTAATTCTGAATTAAAGAGGAATTAAACTTCCCATGTAAACGCACCCAATGTCTGGCGATCATACATCAGTAGAGGTGACACATTCTTAACAAAGACTGTTATTAACAGCAGCAGGAGCAAAACAGAGAGCAGAGGTAGACGGCCTGCCATGCACAGAGGTGCCATCTTAGTTCCTCCACAAAAAACATACATAAAACAAAAAACATAAAAAACATATTTTGCGCAATTGACGTCTATAGACGTCAATGGCAGTGAACGTTCGGATTTGAATTGACGTCTATAGACGTCAATGGGAGTGAATGAGTTAAGGGTGACCTGTGATCATGAAATTCAGATCTGAATTCTCAGTGACTTCAGACACTGAGCTGAGACACAAATCACTTATGTTTTTAAAACTAGCGTCGTAGTGAAAAAGAACAAGTGCAGCCATAGACTCAACCTCCTCTGACTGTAACAACTTTACAGTCTCAACATCTTTACTGCTCAGATATAGATCAGTGTCCAGTTTAAAAGCCAGTGGGCCATAAGCGCACCTGCTTCTTTCTTTGAGTCCATAAAATATAAATTTAAGATATAAAATAAAGTATATAATTAAAGTGACGTACAAAGTAGAGAAAATAACAACAACATTCTTATATAGCGCCTTTCTAGTCCAAGGACTACTTAAGGTGCTTTTACAAGCTCTCTCTCACTGCCACACATACATTAATTAAATCAATTTATTTCATAGATCAAATCATCCCTATAATTACTAGTTTTATTCCTATAATCAAATAATATTATAGTTAATGTTTATGAAAACAAGGCAGGATTTGTTACCTATTAGCCTAAACAGCATGTTTTTAAAACATAACGTAAAATAAAATGTTTGCGTCACTTTTTTTCCCTCTCTAGTGCTGTCCCTGCCAAGATGCCACTTTGGGTGACTGCCCATGTCACTGGTGTCAGAAATTGCTACTTATAACAACTGAACAATTATTTGAACTATATATTGAATTCATCATCAGGATATTTCTAGCTTTTGTCACTGCAGTGTATCTTTTCAGGTTTCTGGAAAAAACCAGGGCTACTCAGGTTGCTACTCACAGTAGAGTAAGTGTTACCATTTCCACCACCCTGGAAGCATTTACAGAACACATATTTTAGCCTGTTTTTGAAGTGGTTGACACATGTGACGATGTACACGCTCTGTCTGCTAGTGGGAGTGTGCACGTGCCATATCATGTAAATAAGATACAGCTGAAAAAAGTAGTTTACATACACTGTATGTGCACATATTCTGGGTTTACTCAAGTTGTTGAAAAGCATAATAATCGTAGTGTCTGTATACTTCTGATTTCTGAAAAGGTTAATTAAAAAAAAATCTCTAAAATAATTTCTCTCTCATTCTGACATTTTTCAAATAGAAATAATTTTGGTAGTCATAGCTGACCTAAATCAGAAAAGGTTTAGTCTGATTTAACCGTTACAAATTCATAGTCAGCTATGCCTTAGCTATTGCTGAAGGAGGTGGAGGAATTGGAATTAAAATCCTCTGTGTAGCCAGCCTTAGTTCCCTCATCACCTCAAGCATGTCTTTTAATTAATTGTCCTTTTTTTTTTTCTATCTCATAGAGAACCTTTAGTTAACAATGAGGTCAAAAACTTTCACTAATATGCCATCTTACTGTATTTACCTTATACCTTTACTTACATGCCAGTTTATCTCCTTTTACCAATTGCGTAAACATTAACCAATCTTTACTTCTGGTCTTTTTCCCAATCAGGGTGTTCCAAACAACAAAATTAATGTATAAAAACAGATGGTACTTTGTTTTTGTCTGCCCTCTCTTTTTTCCTGTGTCAATTGCTTGATGAGGGCTAATTAGTGTGTGGCTTGGTTCTAGCTTGACACTGGCCATCTGATGGCTCAGATGAGCTGCACCTAGCGGCTCTGCTTAAAAGGCAGCTCAGTGCACTCACTCAGGAGGCTACTTTCATACCTCTGTCCTCTGCTCGGTTGTTCTGTGACTGGATTTAGATGCTGCAAAAGTCATGTATGTGGTGGGCGGTATGTGGACTAGATATTTGGGGTACCCTAGACATTCTTGGAAATAGTATAATTCATGTTTAGTTCACTAGTGCTGCGGTTGGTGCCACCCTTTTGAATATATTTTTGTACACCACTTTTTAGATAAGGAAGTTAGGTTTTTGTTGTTTGATTTGAATTGAATTGAATTGAATTGAAAATACTTTATTAATCCCTTGCGGGAAATTCTTTCGTTGCAGTGCTCCATCCTATAAAAACAACAATACTCTACATATAAAATAAGTAAATTAACACTTTAAATACTACACCTTACCAAGAATTTAATATATAAAAATAACAAATTAGACAAAATAACTCTGGCCCACATGTGCAAGCCCCAATGTACAAAAAATTACAAATTTACAAATAACAAATTAGGGATTTCAAAATACCCTGTCTAACAGTAAAAGAAAAAAAGAAAAAAGTAACCTAGTGTAAACAGACATACAGAGATAATACAGATTTTACAGATTTAGAGTGATTGGTTGTATATGACCTTTAGCTTTAAATGGCTAGTTGGTCCTTTCGTGTTTATTTCATCTGTTTGTTCCCCTACAGCTAAAACAGTAGAGTCTTTTTCCCAGACCAGTCAATAAAATCATATTAAACCATTTTAATTCATGTTATCTTTATTCATTGGTTCTTGGTACGTTACACCCTCTTGTGATTTGTAACAAAATTCAATAATCTCACCTGCATTACCAACGGCGATCACTTCAGTGATGTTCGGACAGAACACAGCAAAATCAAAATGACATGGCTGAAAAGACGGAAGCCACGGAGAAGCTGTGTTATTTAACTGATATTGAAATGCATCAGTTTCCAGAATCAGGTAAGAGTCATTTGACAAGGTGGAAATGATCACTCAAAATACTTAAAGAACAACATTTGGCCTGTTAGCTTCACAGAGGGTGGCACCACTTTGAAGTACTGATGAGTTATACTTACACTTAGCAGTTTAAGCATGGCAGCAGAGTCCCTCTCTCCTGTGGCATTAAACAGCAGCACTCTGACCACGAGTCCACTAAAAAACAAGCACAATTTGTCTTGTTAAACAAGTGTTTGGACTACATAAGCTGTGCCCAATAGGTATCAAGCAACATGGAGGACCCCTGGTAGACACACTGCAATTTTGTGTCTTACAACTGTTTTGTAATACATGTGATGTACATTGGGGGGGGGGAAAGGTACGTCAGGAGTACTTAACCTTTTGTATTTGGTCAAACTAAATTACTGGAAGGCAACATAGTGGATATTCAGGACAGCTACAGATACCAGGGGATCCCACAGGCAAACAGCAATCACGAGGAGGCCAGTTATGGGGGTGACAGATCCAGGCTATTAGCATCCTGGCCAAGAAAGAATATTGAAAAAAAAATTGAGAAAATTACATTAAATGAAAAATAAAAATTAATTTGCAAGTCATTGAGGGAAATAAGTATTTGATCCCCTACCAACCTTGACCAGTGTTGGCTCCCACAGACCACTGGCATACTCCTAATCTCACTGAAGTCATTACCTGCATGAGAGACACCTGTTCCAAATAGTCACGTGTATAAAAAGCCATCTGCCCACAGACTCAGTAATACTCCACCATCTCCACCATAGGCAAGACTAAAGAGCTGTCAAAAGATGTCAGGGACAAAGTTGTTGAACTCCACAAGGCTGGAATGGGCTACAAAACCATAAGTAAGAAGCTGAATGAGAAGGTGACAACTGTTGGTGCAATTATTTGGAAGTGGAAGAAGTACAACATTACTGTTAATCAACCTAGGCTGGGGGCTCCATGGAAGATATCACCTCATGGGGTCTCAATGATCATGAGAAAGGTTAGAGATCAGCAGAGTACTACACGGGAGGAGCTGGTTAATGATCTCAAGGCAGCTGGGACCACAGTCACCAAGAAAACTATTGGTAATACACTGAGACGCAATGGTTTAAAATCCTGCAGTGGTCCAAGGTCCCTCTGCTCAAGAAGGCTCACGTCCAGGCCCGACTCAGGTTTGATAACGAACATATTTATGACTCAGAAAGGGACTGGGAGAAGGTGCTGTGGTCAGATGAGACTAAAATTGAGCTCTTTGGCCTCAACTCGATGTGTTTGGAGGAAGAGAAATGCTGAATATGACCCCAAAACACCATCCCTACTGTCAAGCATGGCGGTGGAAGCCTTATTCTTTGGGGGTGTTTCTCTTCTAAGGGGACATTGACTTCACCGCATCGATGGGAAGATGAACGGGGCCATGTACTGCAGAATCTTGGGTGACAACCTCCTTGCTTCCACAAGGACATTGTAAATGGGTGGTGGATGGGTCTTCCAGCATAACAATGACCCAAAACATACAGCCAAGGAAACAAAGGAGTGGCTCCATAAGAAGCACATCAAGGTCATGGAATGGCCTAGCCAGTCTCCTGACCTTAATCTAGGGCTGGGCGATAAATCGATTTAATCGATTAATTCGAATTTGTACTTAATGTCGATTTGTTTTAATGAAAATCGATTTTCTCATTAACATCCGCCACCAGCGCCTGCCTGCTGGGCTCCCGTAGGTCAGAGAGCGCGGAGTGCGTGCCCCCCTCGCGCGCGCCCCCCTCGCGCGCCCCCCTCCCCACCCGCGCTAGGTACACAAACAAGCAAGCAGTGCTGTTCTTACACCGAATAAAAGAAACGTATCCTCGGTTAATTGGTTCGGGTTTGTGGCGTCAGACACAGAACAAACAGCACCTCACTGCAAAGTCTGTTTAAAGGCTGTTGCTACCAAAGGTAGCAGTACTAGCAATTTACTGCAGCACCTTAAACAAAAGCATGCTGCTGAGTTGGAGAGGTGTTGCTCCCTACGAAAAGAACGACCGCGGCAGCCCAAGCACCGCCACCAGAAAACTACCTACCATCTTGGAAACGTTGACAAACTGTATCCCGTATGATGAGAAAGGAGCCCGGTGGAAAGCTGTCACGGATGCAGTCGTGATGTATATTGCAAGAGATATGGTGCCCATATACACCGTGGAAAAGCCGGGGTTTATTCACCTGCTCAAAGTTTTGGATCCCAGGTACGTGCTACCAGGCCGCAAATATTTTTCTGACGTTGCCTTGCCTCGTAAACTACAATGGAAGCCTAAAATTTAATTTTTAATTTTATTTGATGCAGATGTTTAAGTTAACATGATTCAGGGAATCAAAATAGTGCCCAAATACTTTTTGTTTACCACACAAGCACCTCCTTATTATGCAAAACATGTTCAGGTAACTGAGTTTTGTTTGCACTTTATTTTGTCAACCTCAAAAAAGGGGTCTTATAATACTATGTTTTACTTATTTTTTGTGTCATTTCGAAACTAGATTACTGAAAAGTTACATTGTCACTGTTCACAATGGCAGGCAGGGCTTGCCTTCTCTTTTTTTGTGACTTGTTTATGTAACTGAAACCCCAGAAGGGAAACTTTAAACAAAATAAAACTGAAACTTGTTTTGAACAATTTCTTTGTCATCTACAAATTGATTTTAGGTAGGGGATGAAAAAAATGGATTTAAATCGTGAATCGGGATTTTTTCTGAAAAAATCTGAGATTTTTTTTTTAGGCCATATCGCCCAGCCCTACCTTAATCCTATTAAACATCTATGGAGAGAGCTGAAGCTGAGAGTTTCCAAGCACACGCCTCAAAACCTTCAGGATTTGGAGATGATCTGCAGAGAGGAGTGGACGAAAATTACTCCTGATGTGTTAAACCTAGTAAGCAACTACAAGAAACGTCTGACAGCTGTGCTGCCAACAAGGGTTTTGCCACCAAGTATTAGATCATGTTTTGCTAGGGGATCAAATACTTATTTACCTCAATGACTTGCAAATTGATTTTTATTTTTCATTTCATGTATAAATTTTTTTTTCAATATTCTTTCTATAACTGTTAAAATAAAGCTACCATAGAAGTCTGAGACTGTTCATTTATTTCTTAGTATGACAACTGCCAAAATCAGCGGGGGATCAAATATTTATTTCCTCCACTGTGGGGGTATATATATATATATATATATATATATAGATATACATATACACACATACATATAGATATATATATATATATATAGATATATATATATATATATATATATATATATATATATATATATACATACACACACACATATATATATATATATATATATATATAAATATATACACACACACACAAATACACACACACTACATTGCCAAAAGTATTTGCTCACCCATTCAAATTATGGGAATCAAGTGTTCCAATCACTTTCATGGCCACAGGTGTATAAAATTAAGCACCTACGCATGCAGACTGTTTCTACAAACATCTGTGAGAAAATGGGTCTCTCTCAGGAGCTCAGTGAATTCCAGCGTGGAACTGTGATAGGATGACACCTGTGAAACAAATCCAATCGTGGAATTTCCTTACTCCCAAAGTATTCCACAGTCAACTGTCAGCTTTATAAGGAAATGGAAGTGTTTGGGAATGACAGCAACTCAGCCACGAAGTGTTGGGCCATGTAAACAGCGGATGCTGAAGTGCATTGTGTAAAGAGGTCACCAACTTTCTGCAAAGTTAATCACTACAAATCTCCAACCTTCATGTGGCCTTCAGATCAGCTCAACAACAGAGCAGAGAGCTTTATGGATGGGTTTCCATGGTGGAGCAGCTGCATCCATCCAGACATCACCAAGTGCAATGCAAAGCGTCGGATGCAGTGGTGTAAAGCAGCCACCACTGGACTCTAGAGCAGCGAGGAACGTTCTCTGGAGTGCCGAATCACACTTCTCCATCTGGTGATCTGATGGAAAAGTCTGGGTTTGGCGGGTGCCAGGAGCATAGTATTTGTCTGACTGCATTGTGCCAAGAGTAAAGTTGGGTGGAGGGGGGGTTATGGTGTGGGCTTGTTTTTCAGGAGCTGGGGTTGGCCCCCTTAGTTCCAGTGAAAGGAACTCTGAATGCTTCAGCAGACTAAGTCATTTTGGACAATTTCATGCCCCCAACTTTGTGGGACCAGTTTGGAACTGGTCCCTTCCTCTTCCAACATGGCTGTATACCAGTGCACAAAGCAAGGTCCATAAAGACATGGATGACAGAGTCTGGTTTGGATGAACTTGACTGGCCTGCAGTGAGTCCTGATCTCAAGCCAATAGAAGACCTTTGGGATGAGTTAGAGCGGAGACTGAGAACCAGACCTCCTCGGCCAACATTAGTGTGACCTCATAAATGTTCTTCTGGAAGAATGGTCAAAAATGGTCCCCATAAACACACTCCTACACCTGTGGACAGCCTTCCCAGAAGTGTTGAAGCTGTTCTAGCTGCAAAGGATGGACCCATGTCATATTGATTAGGAATGGGATGTCAAGGCAGGTGAGTGAATACTTTTGGCAATATAGTGTATGTAGATTGTACACAAAAAAAATGTGAGAATTTAACGCCATCTCTTGGAGGTGTTTGTTTATGTATGACACCTGGGAATAACCAAAATACTGAAAAAAATTGCACATTCAATTGAAAATACAGGACATCTTCTTGGATTTAGAGCATGGGCCCAATAGTTTTTGGAAGGTCTTAGTAGGGTCTGTTTGTCTAAGGGCAATCAGGTGATGCACCACCAAAGGGAAAAAAAGAGGAATTTCTTTTTTGTGTCATATTTTTCTACAACCTTACGGTGGTTGTTCTAGGCAGTTTGGTTTGCTCTGTATGTCACTGTCCAATCACCGTAAGGCCGATTGAGGATTTTTGTGGAGCTGGTATGAGCAGAAAACTTGGCTAATAGGCTGTGAAACAGCCAATGCTTTATTCTGCTTCCCCTGCGCGCTGTTTCACAGGACAGCAGACGCCATAGCTTGGACGACAGGAGTCACCGACATGCACCATGTGTCAGAAAAGGTGAAGAAACATGAGTCATCTAGGACCCACATGGACAGTTGTCTCAAGTTTTGTGTGTTGAACATCACAACGTTGCTGGATGAGAGCTACAGGCTGGCAGTCCGTCGTCCCAATGGTGAGGTCAGCAGGAACAGGCACATCCTAGTCCATCCTAGTCACCTTATCGACTGTGTCAAATTCTGCAGCGTGTTCAAGCTAGCTCTGTGAGGCAAAGATGAAAGCGAGGGGTCCAACAACCCCGGTGTTTTCCGTCATCTTGTAGACATCGTGTCCAAGGAGTACCCAAAAACTGCCACGGTTTTTAAGGGCACATCTAAAACATGAGCTGGTGGTGCAAAATGAGCTCCTGGAAAGCATGCAAGCATACTGGACCAGAGCGTCATCCACAAGGTGGAACTTCAGTAGCAGGATCGTCACGGTGTATGAGAACCGAGATGACCTCATGTTTTAAATCCATCAGAACATCGGGGTTCATTTGACAGCACTACAGTAAGGGGGGCATCTGACTTTCTGAGGATGCTGCAAAATGAAAACTTTGTGTTTTTTCTATGGCCTGTTTGATCGGATTATGCCCCACGTTGACATACTGTACCAGCAGCTGCAGAAGAACATCACTGCAGTCTTCATCAAGTGTGCCCTCCAGAGCTTTACCAGCAGTATGCAGGCCATAAAGTCACCCCTTTTCAATAAAGCTACATATGTGCAGTCTAATTCAATACAATATAAAAGCTCTGACATAATTCTACATTTATTAGGTGTATACATTTACAGTTTTTTTGTTAACATTATCAAAAAGTGATAATTCTACTTCGTCTCCGCCAAGGAGGTTATGTTTTTGCTGGTGTTTATCTGTTTGTTTGTTTATCTGTGTTCAAGATAACTCAAAAAGTTATGGATGGATTTTGATTAAATTTTCAGGGGATGTCAGGAATGGGAAAAGGAAGAACTGATTTCATTTTGGGTGTGATCCGGAAGAAATCCTGGATTCTGGATCACTTTCAAATTTTCGCTAATTGTTGCACTCGGAGGTCTGCGCTCTCCGAGTGCTTTTCTAGTTTATTTCTGAGGTAACAGTGGGTGATAGTGACGTATTACTGTGAACCTATATTGACTGGGGTTCTGAATATTTTGTCCATTAACAGCTTCTCAAAATAATATTCTCCAGTAAATATAAATAAATATGAAAAAAACTTTGTAAAAGCAGAATTTGTACACACATCTGCAGCTAATTAAGTGGCTGATGGTTTATGCAGTTAAGCTAGATACTACTACGATTATTAGCTAGATAAATATTAATGTTTTAAAATGAGCACCTTCTTCATTTTTGTAAATGCTACTAGGCACCCATATTTCCATGTATTAACAAATACTGTTGGTCCACTTGCTTCCAGGGACTCATCTCAACAGCAGCAGGAAGTGCTAATAGGGATCACAAGACCCAGGAGAGCCTTGGGAGAAGAGGAGAAGCAGAGGCTTTCTAAGAAGATCTGTAAGACTATCCTGACTCACACCAAAGAAAGGTTCTTCTTCAACGACCAGAGGTTTGAGTAGCAGTGTTGCTGCCTACACCTGTTTTTACAGTAATCTCTGTGACGCATGTTCTAACAGTGTACTAGTTACAATATATGGACATAGAATTCTTAGTTCTCCAGCTAACGCAGTGTTTCTAAATCCTGGTCCTCAAATACCACTGTCCTGCATTTTTTGGATGTTTCCTTGCTCCAGCACACCTGGCTCAAATTAAGGGTCATGGACAGACTTGTTCAGACCTTGATGCCAAATGAAGGAAGTGGTCCAACCATTTAAAACAGGTGTGTTGGCACAGGGAAACACCCAAAACATGCAGGACAGTGGTACTCGAGGATCAGGATAGAGAAAGACTGAGCTAATAGATAATTAATGTTAATAAATTTTGTCCTATATAATATTGCCAATATATTACATTTTAAATACCTTTTAAAATGTAATCATTTGCAAATGAATCAGCTCTTATGACAATTACACCTCTAATGAACTAACAATATTACATGAAGTTTTAATGTAAAATTAGGGAGTGACATTCACCTTGTGTTCCTTTCATGCTGGGCTGCAGTCTCTCTGAACCAGTGTACACAGGCCTGCATACTACGAATAGTGTGAGCTCCATCCAAAAAGTAGGTGACAGCTCCGTGTTTCAGAGTTTGATTCCGACCAGGCCACTCTGTGTTTGCCAGTCCTGAGACGAAGTACACATACAATATGTTGGGATGTGGTCAGTAAGCCTACAAACTCTTAAAACTACTACTAGAAATAGGGGACACCCAAGTACAATGAAAATGATATCCACTGGGTGGCAGAACCAGTCGAAACAGATCATGTAAAGGTTTTGAAGAATCCATGTGAACTCCCCCTGACTCGGGGGGGGGGATTTAATGTGAGGGTAAGAACATAACAGTGAAGACTATCAATGTACTGAACCTCACAAGAAATTATGGGATATGTTCTCGTCAACTTGGTAAGACAATGATCAACATTGCCTGCCAGATGCTTTGACCCTGCCTTTTTTGCCTGGAATAACTGCAGAAAGTCCTGCCCCCTTACACATCAAATTCCACTGTAGTCAGGTTGCCCCTTTTGTGCTCTATTAAAAGCATCATGACTCTCTTTCACGTTTCCAGTTTATCTGTATAATTAGTTCAGTGAAGACAGTGTATTTCTTTGTTAAATAGATTATCGGGAGTGGATGGCTCCAGACTCACCTTTCACCATGATCGGACTGGGCTTGAATGGAATCGCCTGTGATCCACCGATGTTTTCAGGACTGGCCATGCGAGAGCTTTTATCTATTAAATGCAAACAAATTGTAATAAGGAGTAGGGATGGGCATTTGGTTGAGATTTATTCGTCGATCGTCGGGAGAATTAATGATTAATAATCGATTAATCATTAACATTTTTATATTGAAAACTATCACAAATATTCTCTATATCGGCGTGGCGTTTGTTTTCCCCTTTGGCCTGGTTGCTATGGCCCGCGCATGCGCAGATGTGTTCAGTGGCTGGATGAACCGCCTCCACCGTCCTTTACAAGGCTTGGATGCGCGTTGTTCAAGTGATACATCATTGTCGTTGTCGATTAATTGTATTTGTAATTTGCATTGCAGTGATTGCAGTACACTTGGTCATTTTCTAAACGAAAATGGTCCTGCGCCACACTTCACCACGACCGCTTCATGATTAGGTGATGACAGAAGCTCGGATGTAACAACTGAGCCAAGCCAGGATAGGGTGATGGTGAAATGTTGCCCCCTGCTGCCAAATTTCTATCGGTGGCACAGCGGAATGCATCGTATTGTTTGAGGACGTGCACTGATAATCTACATTCAGATTGTTTAAAAAAAAACAAAACAAAACGTTTGGTTCATCGACGAAAATTAATTTCTTCAACCAAATTCTTAATGATCAATCATCGATTAATCGATTAATTATGCCCATCCCTAATAAGGAGATATAAATATATGTATGTATATATATATATATATATATATATATATATATATATATATATATATATATATATACAGTGGAGGAAATAAGTATTTGATCCCCCACTGATTTTGGCAGTTGTCATACTAAGAAATAAATGAACAGTCTCAGACTTCTATGGTAGCTTTATTTTAACAGTTATAGAAAGAATATTGAAAAAAAAAATTGAGAAAATTACATGAAATGAAAAATAAAAATCAATTTGCAAGTCATTGAGGTAAATAAGTATTTGATCCCCTAGCAAAACACGATCTAATACTTGGTTGTAAAACCCTTGTTGGCAGCACAGCTGTCAGACGTTTCTTGTAGTTGCTTACTAGGTTTAAACACATCAGGAGTAATTTTCGTCCACTCCTCTCTGCAGATCATATCCAAATCCTGAAGGTTTTGAGGCTTGCGCTTGGAAACTCTCAGCTTCAGCTCTCTCCATAGATGTTTAATAGGATTAAGGTCAGGAGACTGGCTAGGCCATTCCATGACCTTGATGTGCTTCTTATGGAGCCACTCCTTTGTTTCCTTGGCTGTATGTTTTGGGTCGTTGTCATGCTGGAAGACCCATCCACCACCCATTTACAATGTCCTTGTGGAAGCAAGGAGGTTGTCACCCAAGATTCTGTGGTACATGGCCCCGTTCATCTTCCCATCGATGTGGTGAAGTCGACCTGTCCCCTTAAAAGAGAAACACCCCCAAAGCATAAGGCTTCCACCGCCATGCTTGACAGTAGGGATGGTGTTTTTGGGGTCATATTCAGCATTTCTCTTCCTCCAAACACGTCGAGTTGAATCCAAAGAGCTCAATTTTGGTCTCACCTGACCACAGCACCTTCTCCCAGTCTCTTTCTGAGTCATTAATATGTTCGTTGGCAAACGTGAGTCGGGCCTGGACGTGAGCTTTCTTGAGCAGAGGGACCTTGGACCACTGCAGGATTTTAAACCATTGCGTCTCAGTGTATTACCAATAGTTTTCTTGGTGACTGTGGTCCCAACTGCCTTGAGATCATTAACCAGCTCCTCCCGTGTAGTTCTCAGCTGATCTCTAACTTTTCTTATGATGCTTGAGAACCCACCAGGTGATATCTTCCATGGAGCCCCCAGCCTAGGTTGATTAACAGTCATGTTGTACTTCTTCCACTTCCAAATAATTGCACCAACAGTTGTCACCTTCTCATTCAGCTTCTTACTTATGGTTTTGTAGCCCATTCCAGCCTTGTGGAGTTCAACAACTTTGTCCCTGACATCTTTTGACAGCTCTTTAGTCTTGCCCATGGTGGAGATGGTGGAGTATTACTGAGTCTGTGGGCAGATGGCTTTTTATACAGGTGACTATTTGGAACAGGTGTCTCTCATGCAGGTAATGACTTCAGTGAGATTAGGAGTATGCCAGTGGTCTGTGGGAGCCAACACTGGTCAAGGTTGGTTGGGGATCAAATACTTATTTCCCTCAATGACTTGCAAATTAATTTTTATTTTTCATTTTGTGTAATTTTCTCAAATTTTTTTAAATTTCTTTCTATAACTGTTAAATCAAAGCTGCCATAAAAATCTGAGACTGTTCATTTATTTCTTAGTATGACAACTGCCAAAATCAGCGGGGATCAAATACTTATTTCCTCCACTATAGACATATATATATATAGAGATAGATATAGAGATACAGAAAGAGAGAGAGAGAGAGATAGAGAGATATATAGATAGAGAGAGAATAGAGAGAGATAGATAGAGAGATATAGAGAATAGATAGATATACACACACACACACACACACATATATATATATATATATATATATATATATATATATATATATATATATATATATATATATATATATATATATATATACACACACACTGCTCAAAAAAATTAAAGGAACACTTTGAAAACATCAGACCTCAATGGGAAAAAAAATCATGCTGTTTATTTATAGTGATATGGACTGGGTGATGAGTTAGGAACAAAAGGATGCCACATCATTTGATAGAAATGAAAATTATCAACCTACAGAGAGATGAATTCAAAGACACCCCAAAAATTACAGTGAAAAGATGATGCGGCAGGCTAGTCCATTTTGCTGAAATTTCATTGCAGCAACTCAAAATGGTATTCAGTAATCTGTATGGCCCCCACGTGCGTGTATGCATGCCTGACAACGTAGGGGCATGCTCCTAATGAGACGACGGATGGCGTCCTGGGGTATCTCCTCCCAGATCTGGACCAGGGCATCACTGAGCTCCTGGACAGTCTGAGGTGCAACCTGGCGGCGTCGGATGGATGAAAACATAATGTCCCAGAGGTGTTCTATTGGATTTAGGTCAGGCGAGCGTGGGGGACAATCAATGGTATCAATTCCTTCATCCTCCAGGAACTGCCTGCATACTCTTGCTACATGAGGCCGGGCATTGTGGTGCACCAGGAGGAACCCAGGACCCACTGCACCAGCATAGGGTCTGACAATGGGTGCAAGGATTTCATCCTCATACCTAATGGCAGTCAGGGTGCCGTTGTCCAGCCTGTATAGGTCTGTGGTCCCTCCATGGATATGCCTCCCCAGACCATCCCTGACCCACCACCAAACCGGTCATGCTGAACGATGTTACAAACAGCATAACTCCACAGCTTCTGCAGACCCTTTCACGTCTGTCACATGTGCTCAGGGTGAACCTGCTCTCATTTGTGAAAACCACAGGGTGCCAGTGTTCTGTGCCAAATGCCAATCGAGCTCCACGGTGCCGGGCAGTGAGCACAGGGCCCACTAGAGGACGTCGGGCCCTCAGGCCACCCTCGTGAAGTCTGTTTCTGATTGTTTGGTCAGAGACATTCACACCAGTGGCCTGCTGGAGGTCATTTTGTAGGGCTCTGGCAGTGCTTCTCCTGCTCCTCGTTGCACAAAGGAGCAGATAGCGGTCCTGCTGATGGATTGTAGACCTTCTACGGCCCTGTCCAGCTCTCCTGGAGTAACTGCCTGTCTCCTGGAATCTCCTCCATGCTCTTGAGATTGTGCTGGGAGACACAGCAAACCTTCTGGCAATGGCACATAGTGATGTGCCAACCTGGAGTTGGACTGCCTGTGCAACCTCTGTAGGGTCCAGGTATCGCGTCATGCTAACAGTAGTGACAGTGACCCTAGCCAAATGCAAAACTGGTGAAAAAGAGTGAGAAAAGATGAGGAGGGGAAAAAAATGTCAGTGGCCTCCACCTGTAAAACCATTCCTGTTTTGATGGTCGTCTCGTTGTTGCCCCTCTAGTGCACCTGTTGTTAATTTCATTAGCACCAAAGCATGTATATGTATATATATATATATATATATATATATATATATATATATATATATATATATATATATACACACATACATATATGTTATTGTCAGATGGATTTAAGAGAAGATTTTTGTCATAGGAATCTCAATGAGATTGAGAGCATAGAACACATGCACAAAATTTAGCACCTGGCTACTACTGATTTTACACAGACTGACGAAACAGACGACAGAACAAGATGAACATTTGTTTCTTTGTGTATTTAAAACTGGGTTGCTAGAACCTTCATCTTTTCAGATATATCATTAGTAGGCATGCCACGATTCACCCAACTCACGATACAATTCGAGTCATGATTCGAATCATGGACAACACAGAAATAACTTACAGGCAAATCACTGATTTTTTTTATTATTATTATTTCTCTTAGACAAATCCAGCCTTTTCCTTTTAAACAACACTGTAGTGTTTTCTCATTCGCATTTTTCAATACAGTAGATTAGAACTAGCAGCATATGAGCAGTTCTCTTCTTTTTTTTTTTTTAAATACTGTTTTTTTTCTTATCCTCTTTTTACATGCAATGCAAATGGCTGGAAAGTGGAAACTACTTTATTAACTCTCAAATCTCTCAAATCCTCTCTTTTTTGGTTTTTTTTTTTACAATAAAAAAGAGGGCAGTCGGCCCTCTTTTCAAAAAAACAGTACAGTATCAAGATGTTTTCCTTTAGTACATCACAAGTCAACTCTACTTTAAGCCAGGACCAAACAAAGGCATATTTATTTTTGTCTGAACAAAAATTGGAGTCAACCCCCGCCATGACTCACGTTTTTCTTTTCTCTCGTTGCTCTCTGCGCGCTGGCTGCGGCACTGTTTGTTTTAAATCTGCATCGGGTGCTGTGCACCCCGCCTTCCTTAGCTGGAGCTACGTTATATGTAGCGAACGTAGCGTAGTGATGTTGAACAAGAACATAGTTTAACTATAGTGCGCCCTCTGCTGGCCTGGATCACAATTCATGGCTTAATTAAATCGATTCGAATTGTATTTAAAGAAATCGATTTAAATTGATCTTTAAAAAATTGTGGCATGCCTAATAACTAGCTTTGACAAGTTTTGATAAAGTGACCTTGAGGCATTGGAACAGTATATTAAGAAACTCCAGATTTTCAGGGTTTTTCATGACACAGTTTAAAATGTTTATATGAATAAACTACATGTACAACCTGAAACACATCTTTTCTTGAGCCACGTGTGACTCAGCTGAAGGGCCAGGGATGCATTCAATTGTTGATGCTGCCCTGCCAAGCCCAAATGCAAAGGTCCGCCGTCTGTTGGGTAGCCCTCTAACTCTGGGCAGACCCATAGAGGACACTGGAACAACAGGTTAGATTGCATTACAATAACACAGTCAAAGGCAACAATGTTTTTCCCACGAGACTTCACAACACAATCTGAAAATGGAAGTTTACTTTGATCTCTTTGGCTCGATCCTTGAGTACAGTCATCGCATTCTCTGGCTGTCGGACTGTGAAGGCAGGAACTCCTGGCTGAAAAAACATGATCAAGAAGTTAAAAAGTTCAAAATTAAACATCAGGATCAATATCAGAAAGTTCATGGTTACAAGTCAATATATTTCAATGCAAACTGGAAAGGAAAAAAAAATCCAACATACTAGGGCTGGGCAATTTTCGATTTGGCGATATATATTGATATTTCAGCCGCGGGTATCGATATTCTAAGCTCCCTTCAAAACCCCCGTGTCTCTCACGGGTGCTCTTCCTGCAAGGTGCCATTTAGTCCTCCAGCCGCTAGAGTCGCTGTAGAGCGTTTCTAACAAGGTATCCAGAAGCAGCTTCTTACTCTTCCAGCTAGAGCTGAGCCAGTCAGGAGGATGGCGGCGAGTATAAACGCACCGCCCGCGTGCTTAAAAGCAGATGTGTGGCAGCAGTTCGGGTTGAAAAAGAAAAAGGAAAGCGAAGATTTAAATAAAAGTATGGCGGTTTGCAATCTGTATCACACAAACGTGAAGTACTCTGGAAATACCACCAACCCACGAGGCGAGCCCACCTGAAACGTCACCACCCGGACAAGGTAATGCTTACTGAGAACTAGCCAAACTTTATTTGTCAGGATTTGAGACCGTATTCAGTGGTGGAAAACGCCGGCTTTAAGGACTGTGTTTACTCTCGCGGCAACGTGTCGCAGTTATCTTGTCCCTGGTATGCCGCAGTTATTTTTCATATATGCTCAATGTTGAAGCGCGTCTGCGCTGTTATTCAATGCCACAACGGAGAGGGACAATCACAAACTAGCTAAACTTACTAAACGTATCTCTTGTGTTTTTCCACTTCCTCACCGTCTCGGCCGTATCCAGACCCAGATTCATCACTATCTCCCTCCATTAATTACTAGAATATGTGCTGTCTTTGTAGTGTGGAGAACAAGAATCGTACAGATGTGGGTACTTCCTCATTTCTTTGATGACGTGGATGTAGAATTGACCAATCAGAGGCCTCCTTTCTCTCCTCTCTGCGACGTTGTTTGCAGTCACCTACCTTTCAGTTCAGTTAATTCAAACAAATTGGAACACTCACAAGATGTCACCAAAATTACTTTGTCCTGTTAAAATCTTTCAGAAAATGATGTAAATGTATTGTTAGAAAAATATCTATCTAATATCGTATCGTGAGCCAGATGTATCGTATCGCATCGTGAGATTAGTGTATCGCTACAGCCCTACAACATACACTTCTAGGCTATCTCACTTGTCTCACTCAATCCAGGAAGGGAAGGTCTTCAACTCACCTTGATTCATGTGACCAAAACCAGGTAATTGTAACACAACAGACAGAAGAGGAAGTAAATATTTATTTAGCACATCAGGTAAAATTACATAAAGCTATGACTGTATGCGTAATTAGATGTGCCTTTTTTTTTTTTTTTGGCACTAGTAGCCTTTATTTGACAGTGAAGGAGAGACAGGAAACAGGGCAGAGAGAACGAGGAGAACAAGCGGCAAAGGGTCATCCGGGCCTGAAGTTGAACCCGCGATCAGCCGCAAGGACTGTAGCCTCTGCACATGGGCCACCTGCCTAACTCTAACCACTGCGCCACCGGGCGGCCCGATATGCAACCTTTTGACTGATCCCTGCCGTAGCCAATGGCTAGATGCCGCCATCACTTAATTTAGCCCTTAGCACAGTTTTGACTTGACTCCTCAGCTGTGAATAAAGACCTAACAGACCATAGTCACTTTTTGGAGGCAAAACTTCACAAAGCAGTCTGAAGCAACTGCACTACACTTCCAAAAGTATTCGCTCACCTGCCTTGATTCACATATGAGCTTTAGTGGCATTCCATTCCTAATCAATATGACGTGGCTCCACCCTTTGCAGACAGAACATCTCCAACTCTTCTACGAAGGTTGTCCACAACGTTTAGGGGTGTTTTTATAGGGATCTTTGTCCATTCTTCCAGAAAAACATTTGTGAGGTCAAACACTGATGTTGGACCAGAAGGTCTGGTTCCTCAGTCTCTGCTATTATTATTTATCCCAAAGGTCTTCTATCAGGTTGAGGTCAGGACTCTGTGCAGGTCAGTCAAGTTGATCCACACCAGACTCTTCCATCCATGTCTTTATGGACCTTGCTTTGTTCACTGGTGCACAGTCATGTTGGAAGAGGAAGGGTCCAGCTCCAAACTGGTCCCACAAAGTTGGGAACATGGAATTGTCCAGAATGTCTTGGTCTGCTGAAGCATTCAGAATTCCTTTCACTGGAACTGAGGGGCCAAGCCCAGCTCCTGAAAAACAACCCCACCCCATAATCCCCCCTCCACCAAACTTTACACTTGGATCAATGCAGTTAGACCAGTACCGTTCTCCTGGCAACCGCCAAACCCAGGCTCTTCCATTGCCAGATGGAGAAGCGTGATTGGTCACTCCAGAGAAGGCACCTCCACTGCTCCAGTGCCGGCGTCCACTGACCCCGCTTCATCAGTTTAAGTGGCCTACCACTTTCTGGCTGAGTTGCTGTCTTTCATTTCCATTTCCTTATTATACAGCTGACAGCTGACTGTGGAATATTTAGGAGAGAGGAAATTTCACAACTGGATTTGTTTCACAGATGGCATCCGATCACAGTTCCACCTGGAATTCACTGAGCTCCTGAGAGAGACCCACTCTTTCACAAACGTTTGTAAAAACAGTCTGCATGCCTAGGTGCTTAATTTTATACACCTGTGGCCATGAAAGTGACTGGAACACCTGATTCTGATCATTTGGATGGATATGGTCGTATTTAGTCATCTGTGCGCTCTCCTCTCTCTGTCCTCCGTCCTCTCTCTGTCCTCCGTCTTCTCTTTGTCCTCCATCCTCTCTCTGTCCTGTCTCCCCTCTTTTTCTTTCTCTACCCGGCTGGCCTTCAGCAGGAAGGTCCCCCCATATGATCCAGGTCCTCCTCAACATTTCTTCCTCTTAAAGTGGAGTTTTTCCTTGCCACTGTTTGGCTTAAAGGTTTTTTACTTGCCATTATCATTGATTGGATTTAATATTATAATTTTAGTTAATGATATTTGCTCGGGGGTCATGATCTGGGTCTCTGTAAAGACCTGGAGATAATTGACATTGTCACAGATGCTATACAAATAAAATTGAGTTGAATTGAATTGAATAAGCAAATACTTTTGGAAAGTGTATCTTAGTGTATCTTCACCCAGAGTTGAATGCTGCTGGGAAAGGCTAACTGGGCGGCAGCTAGACATAGTCGTCATAGCTATGCTGCTATAGGCCTACGCTGCAGGGCGACGTCAACATGATCTGCTGAGTGGTGTCTCCACTGCTCTTCTCTCTTTCCTCCTCCCTTCCTCCTCCTCCAGCTCATTCCACAGTTAATTAGCAGCATCTCGTTACTGTAACTGTGCTCAATTTTCTTTCCTGTGGTTTGTTGTGCTATTTTGCCCCTTTTTTCTTTCTGTATGTTTGCAGGCCAGAGTTTCCTGGGTTGCATGCTGACTTGCAGTTTCATCCTCTGTCCATCCCAGCATTTACCTCCACCTGTGTGTGTACATGTGTTCAGGGTGACGATTGCCGTGGTGACCGGTGATCAAGTCCTCTGACCATCTCACCTCAGTGCTGCTACCTGCATCTGCTTATGGAGTCATCTCATTCAGTCTTTTGTGTGCTCTCCTCTCTCTGTCCTGTCTCCCCTCTTCTTTTTTTTTTTTCTTTCTTTACACGGCTGGCCTTCGGCAGGAAGATCTCCCCATATGATCCAGGTCCTGGTCCAGGTTTCTTCCTCTTAAAGTGGAGTTTTTCCTTGCCACAGTTTGGCTTAAAGGTTTTTTTTCCTCCCACTGTGGGAGTTTTTTACCTGCCATTGTCCTTGTTTAGGATTCAATATTATATTTTTAGTTAATGATATTTGCTCAGGGGTCATGATCTGTGTCTCTGTAAAGCACCTAGAGACAATTGACATTGTAACAGACGCTATACAAATAAAACTGAATTGAATTGAATTGAATAGACAGCCTCATGGACCTAGGAGTGCCTACATGGCACAGAGACGGAAAAAGATACTTAAAAGTACTCTTCAGAAAACCTCTGACTGAACACCTACCGTTAAAATTTGTGCCCAAATGCCTAACTGATTGGATGTGGCCTTCCCATTGCAAATAAACACAAATGCCATTTCCACTTCCAATAACCTAATGTGTTTTTATCTCTAAACAGAATAGGCCAGGGGTATCAAAGTCCAGTCCTCGAAGGCTGCTATCCAGCATGTCTTGGATATGTTCCTGCTTCAGCACACCATTTTCAAATGAATGTACCATCACCAAGTTCTCATTCAGGTCTGCACACGTCTGTTAATGACCCATTCATCTGAATCAGCTTTGTTGAACCAGGGAAACATCTAATATATGCAGGACAAGGAGTGGACTTTGACACCCCTGACATAGGCAAAAGCTGGAAATAAGTAAGCAAAAAAAAAAAAAAAGAATAAGTTGAGGGCGCTGTAGATGATTCACCATAAACCTTTTCCCTTCACTTTCCTCAGAAAAGGATATGTGCAAGGATTAAGTTGTATACATTAACAGGAAAGCTCAATCACAAACACAAAGAAAAAAACAGAAGAACACAGAGCTTTAGTATGGTCATTTGCTCGCAAAGTCATGAATAAATTCATCACCTAAGCCCCTTGACACCACATTAATATGGCTTCCTTAAATCTGTCCAGAGTGCTTGCATGTTCAGACTAAGCAGAAAATGTGAACACAAGTGTCCCAGAACACCAACAAACATGTTCTGAGTGATCGGATCTCTGTGCTGCATTGGTGTTGGCCATTTGTGATTTGTACAGGACACAATTTAATTTCAGACAGGATTCAATGTTATATTTTTAGTTCTCACTGACACACTCCTGATGTTAACTGCCAAACACACCTTGAAGATGCCTCCTTTCTGCCAAGCAATCTTTTCAATTGTGTCTCCTAGAATTTGCGTGTGGTCTATTCCTAGAGAGGAGATCCCACACACCCATGGACTCCTGCAAAATATATCCAAAAAGACAGACAAACACAAACATAAATAAATTAAGTTGTATTCAAAAACTGAAATATCAATAAAAATCCTTAATTTTCATTGTTTTAAGCCTTTTTATGTAAATGGCCATTTTTAAGTGGAGCATTTTATGACTTGTGGAAAAACAAACATAGTTAAAACAATAATACTCAAATGTGATCTTAATGAATCCTGCAATGGTTTCAGCAATACCCTCGGTTTATGTGATGTCTTGATCAATAAAAATAATAATGATAATGCATTTTATTTAAATTAGGGCTGGGCAAGTTAGCGCGTTATTATCACATTAACGCATTAATTTATTAACGCCAACATTTATTTTATTGCGCGTTAACGCACATCGCTCACATGCTTTTGTTTTGACAAGTCTGTTACTGGCTGCTGCGTAGCCAGAAGAGAATTGACAGGTAAACAAAAACGGACATGGAGAGCGGTAAAAATCCGTGTACTTTACAGTTCGGGTAGCAACTTTAGCAATATTAACAATTCTGTCTGAAAAAAAAAATCTGTACCACAAAACTTTTAAACCCCTTTGTATAAGACGATTGCATCATTCCTCCATATTCTGCTCCATGTGTTCACTGTCCTGCTGTTCTCTAGCTGGTTACTATAGTGCAGCTCCATCTAGATGTGTAACGACGACAGAAAGTCTAGTCCTTTATTATAAAACGACTCCCATTTTTGAGAATATGACTTCTAGATTAAAATATCCTATACTGTATTTGGGTCAATACAGTAGTTTAATCAAGGACTTATTAAGCAACAGATGGGCAATGCTCGGAAATGAGTGTCAGAAGATTCTGTGTTCGTTATGATCTGAGGAGAAAAAGACTGATGTCAGACACAGAGTTGGAGAGCGCTTTAGTTTTTAGTTTTCATTTTGTATTTTTGATCCAAGCCTAAAACTGAAATATAAAAAAAACAAGCATTTTTTTGTGTTAGATTAAAAAATGAAAAACAAAATATAATTGTCACTTTTTAATTTTTTTAATTTTTGATTGACAATTGAAAATGGAAAGAATGAATGATACACCGATTGATAAAGTTACAGAACTTTTACATGGACATTTTTATTTTAAAGTTCTCCCAGACGGAGGATTCAACAGAAACAAGGTTATTTGTAACCACTGACAAGTTGAACCGCCCGTTAAAAGTTTCTGCTGTTACCTGTTTTAATATTTTGATTATGACTCAGGATTAAGTTGGTAGACTTTTGTTATTTTTCATAAAAAACCAGGGTGACATTAATGCTCTGGCAGTGGCAATAAGCTTTATTTTATTTGACATTTTTAAGATGAGATTTACACTAAATATATGTGACAAGTGCTGATGTCAAAACTGTTTGAACAACAAATGTTATGGCACTTTAGTTCATATGGCAGCAGAACATTTCAATAAGAGACCTTTACACTACTTTTGAATTCATGATTTGATTTTCCGTATACAATGCGATTAATTGTGATTAATCAGGGAAATCATGCAATTAATCACGATTAAAAATTTTAATAGTTGCCCAGCCCTAATTTAAAGGCGCTCCACTGTCACTTAAGGTCACCATATTAAAGACACAGTAAAGACAGAGTGCAATAAATACATAAAAACATAAGCCTTGAAAAACACTGATTAAAATTTGAAAATGCAGTGGTTAATACAGTGAAAAAGCAAATGGAAACAGATGAGATTTGAGTGTGGTTTTGTAACAGGGGGAGTAAGTCCAAGTTTCTGAGTTCCAGTGGGAGTGAGTTCTAGAGCCAGGGAGCAGAGCAGCTGAAGGCCCTGCTCCCCCTGGTGGTAAGCGGGCAGAGGGGACAGACAGGTGGATGGAAGCAGATGATCTGAGGGAACAGGAGGGAGTGGCAACAAGGGATTGGGTCAGACAGGTGTGGAGGGGCGAGGTTATGGATGGCCTTGAATGTTAAGAGAAGAATCTTGAATTGGATGTGGTCTTTAATGGGAGCCAGTGTAGCCGCCGCAGAGCGGGAGTGATGTGGTGGATGGAGGGGGTTCTGGCGATGATACAGGCAGTTGAGTTCTGAACCAGTTGGATCTTATGGAGAAATTTGTAAGGGAAACCGTCGAGGAGGGAGTTGCAGTACTCCAGGCGAGTGATGACAAGAGTGTGAACGACAATGGCAGTGGTATGGCGGGTAAGGGAGGGACAGGGCGGTCAATGTTGTGCAAATGGAAGTGTACAGACCGGGTGACTTTACTGATGTGAGATTGAGTGCATTACAAACTGAAAGGCATCAAATAAAAAGCCATACAATAACTATAACCTGTTTTTTTTTTTATTGCAATCAATGTAAAACCATTTTCAAACTGAACAACTCCTTGTCAGAATACAGAAATATTGCAAGTTGTCTATTCCACAACTGAAATATTTGTTGTCAACAAATAAAAGTTTCATACCGAGGATCAGACATGAAAAATACAAAATGAAATTAAAGCCTTTATGTGGTTCAAATTATGAACCACAAATTAGGATGAAAAATACAACAAATTTTCACTAATAATGGAAGTGATCTACTGCATACCATAGAAAATATGTAAAAACAGATCATTTGAGAAACTGAATGATAAATTATGTAATTTAACAAAAATAATTTTTATTACAACCATTGTAATAATAATAATGCCAATATTAAAGTCATTAATTTCAACACAACATCTGCCATTTATGTCAGGAATATAATCTTAAGAGTGGAAGTAACAAAAAAATAACAGAGAAAAAAAAGGCATTATGATTATGTTCACAAAACAGAAATGGAAAAGAAACATTTTACAGACATTTCATGAAGCTGGAGACCCAAACAACTATAAACTGTATCACACAAGCTATATCACACCAGAGCTCTTCTAACCCCACCCCCACCCCCATCTTTTTGAACCGACGCAATATAAACTAACAGGACTAAGCCCTTTCACATCCACATCACAAATTCTTGACATCAAGGATCTTACTATCAATCTCTAAATGCTTCACACCACAATTTGCAGCAAGATCTCATTCCTCATTTCTTGTTATGGCTATTATTTGTACTTTTAGTTTTTGTATCTGTGACACACTCACTGAGAAACCCACCCTGCTGATTGGCGACTCTATAGTCCGGTACGTGAGGCCGGCAGCTAGGACCATAGTAAGGTGTATCCCAGGAGCCAGAGCGGGCAACATCGAGGCAAATTTGAAGTTGCTGGCAAAGAGTAATCGTAAGTACAGTAAAGTTATCATACATGTTGGCACTAATGACACCCAGCTACGCCAGTCCGAGGTCACTAAAGTTAATATTGAGTCGGTGTGTAATGTTGCAAAGAGCATGTCGGACACTGTAGTTTTCTCTGGTCCCCTTCCTAATTTGACCAGTGATGATATGTTTAGCCGCATGTCATCGCTCCGTCGCTGGTTGCCGTGGTGGTGTCCAGAAAACGACGTGGCCTTTATTGACAATTGGCCGGATTTTTGGGGAAAGCCTGGTCTGATTAGAAGAGATGGCATTCATTCCACCCAGGATGGTCCAGCTCTTATTTCTAGGAATTTGGCCGATCCTCTCAGACGCTCCCCCTGACAATCCAGGGTGGAGGCCAGGATGCAGAGCTGTAGTCTTACACGCTTTTCTGCTGCTTCTCGAGGACCGCCCCCGACCACTTAAAATAGAGAAATCAACCATGTAGCTGCTAATGTTAACATGATGCCGAACAAAAACATAGAATTGGTGTCAATTCCCCGTCCTCCAAAAGTCTGATTAGCGCGCTGTGATAGTGGCGTTAATCTGAAAAAAATAAAAACTGTCAGACACTTGGAGCCAAGAGAACTTGTAATTAGATATGGACTACTGAATGTGAGGTCTCGTGGCTCTTGGCTCTAAGTCTCTGTTAATCAATAATCTTTTTACTGAGACTCGATGTGATGTCTTCTGCTTATCAGAAACATGGCAACAAGAGGGAGAGTATGTGAGCTTAAATGACGCTACGCCACCAGGTTATATTAATTATCATATACCCCGGAGTACGTGTCGAGGTGGAGGAGTAGCAGCTGTCTACAACTCCAGCCTACAAGTAAAAACACAACCTAAATGCGATTAAAATACATTCGTAAGCCTTACCCTTAGTTTATCTATTCCAAGCTG
This sequence comes from Hirundichthys speculiger, assembly GCA_018398805.1. Classification (NCBI taxonomy): domain Eukaryota; kingdom Metazoa; phylum Chordata; class Actinopteri; order Beloniformes; family Exocoetidae; genus Hirundichthys; species Hirundichthys speculiger. The sequence continues at coordinate 401,697 of JAGFBZ010000420.1, forward strand.
GAAATCAGAAAAGCCAGTCTTGTTGGTGGTGGTATACCGGCCACCTGCTGGTGCTTATCCGGAGTTCTCAGATTTTTTAGCTGGTCTAGTGCTCAGCTCAGACAAAGTCATCATAGTGGGTGACTTTAACATCCACATGGATGTTGACAGTGACAGCTTTAAATTAGCCTTTACATCTCTCTTAGATTCATTGGGGGTCTCACAAAAAGTGAAAGAACCGACTCACTGCTTTAATCATATCCTGGATCTGGTCCTCACCTATGGTATAGATACTCATTACTTGTTAGTGTCGCCGCTGAATTCTCTTCTCTCGGACCACTATTTAATTACATTTGAGTTCAGCATTTGTGGCATTAAAACAGAAAATGAAATGTGTCATTGCAGCAGATGTCTTTCTGAAGATGCTGTGAATAATTTTAAGGAGGTCATTCTCTCTCATCTCCCTATGGTGGAATATAATAGAATAGCTGAGGGCAATGACCTGAATTTTACCCTGGCAGATATTGATTATCTCGTCAATAATACTGCCGGTATTTTACATTCAGCCCTGGATGTGGTCACTACTCTGAGGAAGAGGGTTTATTATCTTAGGAGATCAGCTACCTGGTATAATTCACATATTTGCTTGCTGAAGCAGAATGCACGTAAAATGGAAAGGAGATGGTACTCCTGTAAATCTGTGGACTCCCATCGTGCCTGGAAAGATAGTTTAATAATCTACAAAAGAGCCCTACACAGAACTAGAACATCTTATTATTCATCATTAATACAAGAGAACAAATATAATCCACGTTTTCTGTTCAGCACTGTAGCCAGGCTGACAAAGAGTCACAACTCTGTTGGTCCATGCATTCCTGCTACTCTCAGTAGTGAAGACTTTATGAGCTTTTTTAGTGGGAAAATAATCAAAATTAGATATTAGATCAGCCAAACCCAATTGTCAACGACTGTGGATGTCCCTGCAGCGCTGGTAGTTTCTGATTTGACTCTGGACAGTTTTTCTCCTGTGGGCCTCTCTGAGTTGACCTCAACTATCAGTAAAGCTAAACGATCTACATGCCTGTTGGATCCCATCCCAACTCAACTGCTCAAAGATGTCATATCCCTTATTGGTACTTCTATTTTGGATCAGATTAACCTATCTCTACAATCAGGATATGTACCACAGGTTTTAAAGTTGCAGTTATAAAACCTTTGCTTAAGAAACCTTCTCTTGACCCGGACATTTTGGCAAACTACAGACCATTATCCAACCTTCCATTTATCTCTAAAATACTGGAAAAAATAGTTGCTAGCCAGCTAGGAGAACACCTGGTAACTCGAACCACTGGTTTGAGTAAGCAATGACCTACTCATGGCCTCAGACAGTGGATCAGTGTCTGTACTTGTTCTGCTGGACCTCAGTGCTGCTTTTAATACTCAGTGCTGCTTTTAATAAAATTAAAAGGGACAGCATTAGGCTGGTTTAAGTCCTACTTATCTGACAGGTTCCAGTTCGTACATGTTAATGACGTTTCTTCTGCACGGTCTAGGGTCTGCTATGGCGTCCCACAGGGTTCAGTTTTGGGACCAATCCTTTTCACTTTATACATGCTGCCCTGGAGAAAAATTATCCAGAGCCATGGCATAAACTTTCATTGCTACGCTGATGATACGCAATTGTGGCCTCCCCAGGTTCTGCTGCTAGAGAACCAGTTTTGCAATAAAGCTGCAGATGGTGGTCTTTGAGTGGACCAGCGTCATCCCATCCCCCTGGAGCTTCAAAGGGACCATGTTCATTTTGTCGAAGAAGTCGGACAGGTAGAAAATGTCATTGCGACAAGACCACAGCTGGGCCTTCAAAGTTGCGTCGGCCTGGTCAAGGAACTCAATGACTGAGGTGAAAAGCTCACACGGCCTGGCTAAGCAGTTGCCTTTGGACAGCCAGCGCACCTCTGTGAGGAGCAGCAGGCGCTTAAAGGCCTCATCATTTTCCTCCACAGCTGTCTGAAAAGCCGATCATTGAGCACATGGGCCTTTATTTTGTTAATGGCCTTGACAGCCACATTCAGGGACTCATTGAGTGATGGGGCCATTTTTTTTAGTCACCAGGTTGTGACGGTGCAGAATGCAGTGTACTGTCAGAACCTGGGAATACGCTGCTTTAATAAGGTGGCGAATCCCCGGTATCTGCTGACCATAGCTGGCGCCCCATCAGTGGCAAAGGCGATGATGTTTGTCATCTCTCGCACGAACTCTGTCAGGGCAGTGATGGTTTCCCCTCGTGTGTCTGTGGCCAGGTGCTCCCTGAACAGGAAATCCTGGAATCATATCCCTCCCAGACACATAAAGGACCTATATAGGCCAGGAGGACATAATTATCAGCCGTGGTGGTCTCATCCAGCTGGACACTAAAGTGACAGCCCCACAACACAGCACACAGCTGTAGCTCAGTGTCCACGGATGGGATGGTCTTGGTGACTGGAGCAGGGTCAGGCTGCATGATGGTGGAGATCACCTCCTTTATTACCGGAACAACTAGAGACTCTCCCACAGTGAAGCAGCCTTAGCTGTTAGAAGAGCTATGTTGCCACCACTCTCTCTGATTGGTTGACGCTCCAAGTGAACATAATGCTGATTTTAGGGGCCTTGAGTGCTGATCCCTCAGTGACTGGAAGTAAGCCGAGTCTTTAGATGCCTTGTCTGGATGTTTTTTAGAGAGATGCTCCTGTAATTGCGACGGCTTCATGGCTTCATTGGAGAACACCTGCTCACATAGCAGAACATGGGCAGATGTATGTTGCTCGGTGATGGAATAAATCCATAATTTACGTAATTAGCATTGTACTGCCGGCACTTTTTCTTGTTTTCCGCCATTTTTGATTGTACTGTAAATGTCTGTGATTAAACATGATTACGTAGTGTTGATTGTGTATGTTTTCATTGGTTGTTGAATGAATGTGCTGGAAAGGGGTTTCTCTGCTGCTGTGTGTTTATGGGCAGAGCAGGAATTTCACGGCGGCCATGGCCGTCACAGCCCTTCTTCTTGGCTGTGATGCCCTTCCGAAAATTGGTTGCTTAATGGCCACTGTGGCCTTGGTGCCCTGCCCTCTCCCCTTCCTTGGGCTATCATTAAGTTTGCGCTGTAGTGCCCATCGGTAGGCCTACCTGTATTAAAGCTAAACAATCGGAGCGGAGGTGTCCTACTGCGAGATCCACCCATAACTCTACGGCCACACAGCATCTATTTCCATTAACGTTCTGTCTGTAGGATAAACAGCACAACGATACCACAAAGACGACATTAAAGGTAAGTGTTCAAAAATTCATCGGTTTTCTGGATCAAATAGCTTGTCAATGAGCCTAAGGACTTTAAAGATGGAGCCCAGGACTATAAATTGTAATACATCGTAATACTGAGCTATGGTTGCCAAGATAACCCAAGTAAACGGTCTCCTGCAATCAGCTGTTTTATCGTAAAATAAAGCCTTCAAAATAATCCCTTTTTCGCCAAATCAACTTCTCTGTCTCTCTTCTATGTGTGCAGCCCTAGCGAAGCTTTGCTCGTAAGTCTTAATTTCATCGCCAAAATCAGGATGCCATTAAATCGAATTTGATTATAAAGAAAACATCTGTGACTAGATAACACATCATGAACTCACGATTGACATATGAATCAACAACACCTTACAGGCAGGATGACGATGCTGAGAGAATGATTCAAACTCTGACATTCCTGTTCTATACACGAAACACTTCTATGAGACTTCAGGTGCGCGAAAGTGAAACCTAAACTCTTGAACACATATCATTACAGAAATACGCTCCGCGGTGGCTTTAGCATTTGAATAATCAGTAGGCCAGTGATTTCCAAAGTGTGGGCCACGGCCCCCTGGTGGGCTGTCGCGGTACTGCAGGTGGGCTGTGAGAGGTCATTAAAATTAAACAAATATGTTTTAAATCTTTTTTAAATATGTTTTTAATTACTGTAAAATATTAACAACATGATTTAAAAACATTAAGAAGTAACAAAACAAACCAGTCAAGTGTTATTCTACTGTCATCTTAACTTATTATGACAAGTGTCACCTTATTTGTTGACCCCTTACATTAATGCAGTGCTTCTCAATTATTTTCTGCTGCGCTAGGAAGAAAACATTTCGCGCCCCCCCCACTCCTCCTCACCGCGACTATAAATAGTATAATTTGTCTATAAAATTATTTTAAGTACACCTCTGCATAACAGCGTATCCTTATTAACATTAAGGGAAACAAAAAAAAGAAATATAGATCAACTTATAACAAAGATGAACTTTATGAAAATAGTTTTTTAGTCTGTAAAGATTTAAAGTGCATCAATCCCACCGTAGTCACAGTGAAGCCAAGCGCTACATCAGCATCGTCATATTTCCTCGTCTTAACTTTCTGGTTACTTTCGTTTGTCTCATTATCTCCGTCTCTCTCCCTCTTTGTTTTCATCCCTGTTAAATATTTTTCCCTGGTGTCTCTTGAGTGGTGTCACTTCATATCTCCTGCTCCGTGCTGCGTGCACACATGTCCATGAAAAAAACCCGACACAATATAGCTAATACTCCCTGAACCCACTGGGACAATGAGAGCACCACTGCCACCTACTGGAGTATGTGTGCAATTACACTTTATTCCAGTACGGCAAAAAATAAAAAATAAACTAAACATGTTCCCTGGGGTCACTCGCGCCCCCCCGGCATTGCACAGCGCCCCCCCAAGGGGTCCCGCCCCACTATTTGAGAAGGACTGCATTAATGTCAGAACATAGCTTCTAGTCCTGAATGTTGATCACAGTTGTGATTAAAGGTTTCGGTGGGCCACGGATATTTTTCACATTTCAAATTGGGACTTGGTATTCTGAAGTTTGGGAATGTTTGCAGTAGGCTATGAAAACTTGATAATATTATTAAAAAACATTAAACATATTTACTCGAAACTTTTTTTCCCTCAGAAAGAAGAATGACGAGACGGGAATGAGTTGAGATTAGTCGCAAAAGAGCTCTCGAAGATGCAGCAAAAACTGCCAAAAAATGGACACCTACTTCAAAAGGTTATCATGGAATAGTTAATTGTTAGATTCTTCTTATTTTAGCCCAAGCTGCTGTGGCAAGACAGTGGGGTGCAGGAATTGCCAAAAGGAGGCCAACTGTTTTCCCTTATGGGCCTAGGAAGACCCCAGGTTCTCCATCCCCATCATCAGATGATGATTTAAACTAAATTCATGGCTCTGTAATAACCTGATAAAAGTCAATGACATTGCCTATTTTGTTGTCTGTTTCCCTTTGATAAAAGTCCAAAAGTTGTGGTAGCCTATTAAAAATATCCAAGGTTCTGAATTCAAAAACTGTGTTGTGCCGTTTATTAGCATATCATGTCATATTGTGTTTTTTTATTATGGCCTTGTTGCCCTGGCATTTGGCCTTTGTGCTCCCAAAAAAAAAGTCCCTTTGAAGGCCAAGTGGCCTTGTCCCTCAAATTACAAAATTCCAGGCCTGTTTATGGGCGTTACTATGGCTACCGATCCCACTCGGCTCGTTTGATTGTGACGTAGAGAAAAAAGGAGATTTTACCGGGTCATGGAAAGAGCAGACTCTGGGTTTTGGTCTCAGAAAGCAGCTTTATATTTTGAAAGGGAATCTGAGCACATCAATTTATTGAAACTTAAGTAGATTTGCACTATAAAAAAAACCTTGGCAAACCATGGAAGTTTAAATTAGAGTTCTCAAGGCGTGGTGCCCCTCATTTGTGTCTGAGCAACCCCCTCTCAGCCCTGATGTTTCCAGCGCCCCCTGGGGGGGCGGTACCACCCCCGTTGAGAAACCCTAATGTAAGGGATGTGAGCAATCAGACAAGACGGAGTTTGCTTTCTTAATCAACTGTTTGTTATAGAGTTCTTGTAAAGTTTGTTGTGCCACCCCAATGATTTTACTTCTTACACTGACAACCTTATTGAGCAGGTTTCTATCTTTGACTTTCAAAGATTAAAAACAACAAAATAAAAGAAAAGAGTTTTCAAAGACAAAAAAGACGCTGCTGGCTTTTCGTATATATCAAGTCTGTATTTTTTCCAAAAGACAATTTGTTGTCAATAATAGTGCCTAAATATTTATAGGACTCAACAATTTCAACTTCTTGACCCTCAATCACCTTACTTACAGGAGAGGGCTGCACACGTCTGAAATCAATACACGTCCTTTGTCTTTAAGACATTCAAAGATAAAAAAGATTCCTCACACCATTCCAAAATGTATTTAAACACAGGACCATGTGACATCTCAGTACTATTCACCAGGCTCACTATAACAGTGTCATCCGCAAACTTCAATATATGACAGTTTCCAGGGGTGCTACAGCAGTCATTTGTATACAATATATACAGCAGAGGGGAAAGGAGGCATCCTTGAGGTGAGCCAGTAGATGTTGTGGATAAGTCAGAGAGTTGCCCATTTACTCTGACTCTTTGAGTTCTACAAGTCAGAAAGTCTAAGATCCAGCCAGCAATACTGTCTTTCAGACCAAAGTTATTTCTCAGTCTTTTAATTAATAGATGAGGCTGGATTGAATTGAAGGCAGATGAGAAGTCGACAAACATCAGTCTGACATGATTATTGGAACTCTCAAGGTGCTTATAGATATAGTTTAGCAAAGTTATGGTAGCGTCCTGGACCCCCCCTTTTGGACCTGTACGCAAACTGCAATGGGTCAATCAAATTATCAGAAACTTTCATCAATTCGGTTTTGATTAGCTTTTCAAAAGACTTCATAACTAAAGAAGTCAAGGCTATAGGTCTGAGGTCATTTAATGATTTAGGATATTTGGATTTTGCAGCAGGTACAATAATAATTTCCACAAGTCAGGCACTTTCTGCTGGAACAAGCATAAATTAAATATATAGTTAAAAATAGAATCAGAATCAAATTTATTGTCGCCACTGAGCCAGCGTCCCAACACAGCAGAATTTGACTTCCCAGTTCACCGTCCAAGAGAAACATACAAAAACAACACAACATATGGACAGGAGTCAACGGTGCTTGGATCAGCGCTATAAGAGCGCTTCAATTTTAGCAGAAGAAAATATGACCACATAGGGGATGGGTGGGGGAGAGGATAAAAAACAGGTGTCTCACACCACATGTCCTTGATCAGAGGCACATGTTGTGGGATTCACAAAAAAAACCTCAGCACAGGCATAACAAGCTTAGTACAAGACAAGACATCATATCAGGAAAAAGGTCCCAGCCAAGCGGCCCGTGCACGCTCGCCCGGTGGCACGCAGCCGGTGGCGCGCAGTGCAATCAGTCCGCTCCACGTGGGGGAGTACACCAGGATCCAGCGAGGACGTTGAGAGTCAGGGAAAGGCAATGGAGCGGGGGATGGTGTGGGGGGGGAGCCTACTTCGGATAAGACCTCGGTGAGATTCTTTTTCAGTTCGGCCTTGGCCAAGGCCGCTCAGGGGAGCCAGATTCAGATAAGAGAGATTGTTTTCGGTCAGACTGACAGTGAATTTTGCCTGCCTTGAGTCCTTTGCTAGTTCTCTCTCGTGGGAATCATCCAAAAGTCCGAATTATTCGTGTCCATTCTCCCTAAGCAGTGCATGTAGTTTCCCCAGGTTGTTATCCATTTTCCCCATGAGTTCATGCATCTGAAGCTGTCGGTGGCTCACGCCGTGAATCACGTCCAGTTTCCGATTCATCTCATCTCTTTTTACAGTCTCGGCACCCACAGCACGGCTAACCTCCACGCACACGGACATCAGGACCGGAATAGCAGCATCCGTGCGCTTAATTTTCTGATACATCAGGTATCCGCCAACGCCAAACAGCAGGAATCCGATGATCATAAATCCAAATATGTAAACATCTTCAGCGTCCTCGATGAACAGAGGAGCCTGGCAGCTCAAGCGCCACTTCGCCCATGGATCTTGAACGTACCCCGCTGGCTCTGTGCCATCTGGGCATGAAGGCTCACCTGTAGATTCCCTTCTTGTAGAAAAAATTTGATCAATTGCATTGAGAGACCAGCTAACCAGATCCATGGTTAATTTAGATATTCAGATTTTATCCGTATAAGGCTCCAAAAACACACAGACAGGACAAAGAGCAGCGAGGATCAGATAGAGGGGCAGGAGCTCACAGAAAAGCGTCCGCCTTCGCTGGAGAGCAGGAAGAGAAGAACCCAGCTGTTCAGCACAATTTAGGAGTAATCGACTACTGATGTCGTCAGGGCCAGAACTTGTTCGTCTTTTACAGCATTTAAAAGTTTAAACCAGTGGTTCTCAACTGGTGGGTCGCGACCCAAAAGTGGGTCACAGACCTGTTTTCAGTGGGTCGTGGTCCTTTGCCTGGCAAAGGAAATGCAAAAAAAAAAAAAAAAAAAAATGCATGTCATTCATACTCCTTAACAGTAGAGGGCGATAATGGCCTGTAATGCGAGTTGACACCCGCCAGTTCACACCATAGAAAAAGACCTGCGAAGTTTGTTTCCATATGTTGAGCATGGTGTAACACAGATACAACGAAGAATATATGAGATATGGATTTTCTTATCTAGAAGACAAAAGGTCAGTGAGTGGTTATTCAGCTAAAACTATATGTTTTGAGTTCTTTTTGAAACTACTGCTCAATGGTTGCACTGTTTTATTTCATGTTTGTACATAAAAGCACTGTTGAGTCTTAAAAATGGCTGTTACTGAAATGTTTTGATTGTTATGTCAGCTTTATGATTAATGCTTAAATAAGTGACTAGATAGTTTTAATAGGAAATTGTTATATATTCAGGAAGTGGGTACTCAGCAAATGCAACATATTTTAGTTATTTTTGAAACTACTGCTCAGTGGTTGCACTTTTTAAATTTCATATTTGTGCATGTTGAGTCTTAAAATGCAGCTAATTGAGCATCAAAGGGAGTATTTCCCACTTGAAATCATTTTGGTTATGCCATTTTGGTTCACTAATAAACTTATTTTTTTGTGTTAGCATTCTGTGATATTCTACTTTACTATCTCCGATTCAAACTGCACGATCTTTTCATTCAATAAATTTGAGAAGTTGGAAATTTTCCTTGATTTGGGTCACGGCTTTTCATTAAGGGTGATGGTGGGTCCTGAAGCCAAACCAGTTGAGAACCACTGGTTTAAACCACAGCATCAAAAAAAGGGGAAACTTGATCATTAGATGCTAACATTGTGGCTTTCAGTGACATTATTTCATTATTAAAATCATGCACATCAAATCTACAATAGTTTGTTTAGCTCTTGGGCCAGAACTGCATCTGAGGAGAACCCGTCTTATTCACATTGTCAGTCAGGCCAACTATAGACCTGATACTGTCCCATGCTGAACCCAGGTTATTACTACTAACCTTATCTTCTAGTTTTTTTTTTATAAGATAATTTGGCTCTCCTGATTTCTTGTTTGATTTCCTTTTGTACAGATGTCAGCTCAGACAAAGTCCCCTGTTTAAAAGCTTGTTTCTTTTTATTTAATAGCGCCTTACGGGGACCGCTCACCCACCATTTACTGTTCAGGTATGATTTTACAGTCTTAACAGGGACCACAATCACAATAAATTATCCAGGAGCTGACCACGTCGGTGAGTTTGTTAATGTCACTAAAGGATTTGTTGAACTCCTCCCAGGCTGTGCTGTCAAGACAGCCCTGGAGAGTCAGTGTGGCCTCTTCTGACAACACTTTGATATTTCTGGTTGACACCTTCCCCCTCTGAAGACATGTACGGTATGATAGAACCAAATAGACACAGTTATGATCAGCTGACCCAATCTGTTTACAATATGCTGTCACAAGATGATGCCAAAGACCATTCTATGATATCAATTAATCATCACCCCACCCCCTTCACACAGTTGTGATGTGACATCTGTCAAAGTGCAGAGAAAATATAGATTGATATTAGAAAATATTCATAAAAAAAATCAGCAGTTGGTCTTACAATTCTAGAAGATATACAGTAAAATGTTTATGTCTTAAGCTGCCTAGCCTCATCAAATCTTTGGAAAATCATTGATATTTTAGATAAGAAAAATACTTGTTTTAGTATGGTCTTGCACAAGTTGACGGAACAATATAAAAAATTGGATGCTTAACTGAAAATTCAGAATAAAAATCATTAATCTTGCTGACATATACAGCTACATTTACTGCTCAATTTGATGACTCTGAAAAATGAGGTGTCAGTCACTATCAGTCATCGTTAATGTCTTTACTACTGATTGAACAGGTTTGAGATGCGTCAGCTCACCTCAGTAGGAGCAGGGATGCCAAATACAAAACATCACATTTCCTGTTGCCAATAGGTGGCGCTACAACTGTTCCTGAATATTAAAGGTTGTATGTGTTCAGGATGATAATAATAATAATAATAATAATAATAATACATTTTATTTATAATGCACTTTTCATTGAAAGAATCAAAGAATACATAGGGGAGAATGGGGTATTGTGGGACACTGGGTAATGTGAGACACCCCCTGTATCTAAGAAACAGGATGCAGCGGCTAATTACCAAGGCTCATCCTTTTTACCGTGGCCAGGAACAGCCTGACTCCGCTGTGCTGTGGTAAGCATGTGTTTTGTACAAATGTAATGTAATGGGATGTAAAAGTTAATTTTTTGGTTCTCACCATAATTAACACTGGTGCTAGAAGTAATTGATTTAAGCGGACAAACTCATATCCCCTACATTGTCGAACTATTGCCTTTTAAAATGATCCGGTGCTGCGAGCCAAAGATTGGCCTGAATTCTGCAGAGAAGTTGTTTTAATAAAAAAGTGGTGGAGGGTTAAAATGAGACAATTCAGTTTTCCCCTGGAGGCAAAGTAAGACAAAAAAATAAGCTTTGTTTTTTGTGTCTTAAACAGTATGAAAAATCCATCATGCCAAGGAAATCCAACAGGAAGACAACCTGGGACCGAACCTCCATTGAAAAGATGGAAAGTGCAGCCACTGAGGTCATGGAGAAAAAGAGGCCCTTAAGATGTGTTTCAAAGGAGCGAAATATTGACAAATCGAGCCTCCTTAGATTTATAACAAAGAAGCAGCTTGGCCTGGACTGTGGTACTGTGGGCTGGGACTCAGTAGCCATGCCAACGAGAATTTTCACAGATGAGATGGAGGAGGAACTCGCCAAACACCTGAAAGAACTTGCTGAACAGTCCTGTGGTCTCTCTCCAGCTAAGTGTCCCACACTGGCCTTTGAGTATGCAGACAAGAACCATGGGCCCGATCTTGCACCAAACCTCCTAAAGCTGCTATTAAGGGATAGCAGGTAGCAGGAGGGGCGTTCCCCCGCAAAGAACGCAATCTTCCACCTCCCGAAACCTGTGATATTACCTGCGCCAACCGCTATATTATGCATATATTATGCATACATTATGCATGGGAGTGGTTAGGGCGTTCCACCTGTTTAACCAATCAGTGCGTCAGTAGCCATTGCCTTTAGGAGCAGGTTGCGGTACCTGCAAACTGCTATGGAGCATCTTTTCATCCAGATCAGAGCAGCTCTCATGGGCAGCTCATCTGGGACTCTGCTGTAGAGCTTCCTCCTCTTCCTTCTTACTCCTCCTCTGCACTGATATATACATAACTAGCTCTAACTAATGTGGAGCAAATGATTTAATCATTTCTTCTGTAGTCCAAGAAGTTTCAGCAAACTGCTCAGAAAAATAGAGCCAGTGAGCTTCCAGGAAAGCATTTCTAAAGCGCAGACCCAATACTGCTGGGGACGCTGCACCTCTGATGCTGGTCTTTCCCAGAGTAAAGTTTAAAGACAGGATCGATGAATGAAGATAGCTGGGCTGAGTTTCTCGGGCCACCTGATTAACCACACCTACTGTTCACCCAACCCCCCCCCCATGCTTCTCATCATGGACAATCTTAAAGCTCACATATCACTCAGGGCAGTAGAACTCACCAGGAGCAATGGTATCGTTATGCTCACTCTTCCACCTCACACATCCCATCACATGCAGCCTCTGGATGTGGCTGTGTATGGTCCGTTCAAGGCCCAATACAACCAAGCTCTGGATGGGTGGATGCGATCGAATCCTAGCAAAACAGTCACCATCTACCAGGTTGCAGGACTTGTGAGTCAAGCCTTCATGACAACCGTCACACCACAAAACATGACTTCTGGGTTTAGGTCCACTGGGATTTTCCCAGACAATCGTGACATTTTCCCAGATGAAGCGTTTGCACCATCCATTCCGTCAGACCGGCCAAACCCTGAACTACAGCCTGCCACCGAAGATGCTCCACCTCCAGGAGAAGGTATTGAAGGCCTGCAGATGATCCACCTGAAGATGACCCTCTTCCCACTGCAGATTACGCAGCCTCCCGTACGAATTCGCCCGCTCCCGCGCCAGCTGACACGGATCCAGGACCTATAACTCCCCAGCCTGGTTGTGTCCCTCCACAGGAAATCATTGCACTTCTAAAGTTCACCCCCAGAAAACAAACCAGACGGAGGCGTGTGAAGACCGCCATCCTCACCGACACTCCTGAGATGCAGCCACTCAAACGGCCTTTAGAAGAAAGACGTATCAGGCTGCAGAGGAAGTGCAAAAGAGGGGAGAAAAAGGTGAGCCGATCCAGAGCTTTTGAAAAGACACGTAAGAGACTCATAAGAAAATGCAAAAGAAGGACTAAAAATCGGAGCTAATCCCAAGGACGTAAGTGGAGTGATGGTGGTCATAATCTGAGTTTCCCCTACTGTTTTCTCTAAGTTGAATAAAACCTTTTTTTGAATGATAATTTGCATTATTTGTGTTTGTTCAGTCACCTCCAGAGTGGTGGAAAAAGTAAGGAGATCACTTTACCCCAGGCTGGTTGGCTTTACCCCACGCTGACTCGCTTTACCCCCTTGAAATCTGGGCTTTGTCTCAGTTTACCCCATAGCTGGGGTAAAATAAAAAAATGGGGTAAAATGATGATCCCATTTTCACCGTCTTTAGTCCGGCAAACATTCTGAATGTTTCCGTCCTTAGGAAACATCCTAAATTAAAGAAAAAAGTGTTAAATTTATAGACATATCAATTTAGCTTGCTTAGAGGGCAGGGGGGAGTAAAGATCGTCTCACATTACCCCACTCTCCCCTACTATGAAAATTGCACATCAACAATTATTAACAATGTTTAATAAGTTTTTAAGTTGGTTTTAAAAGTGTCCAGGTTTTGAATGTTTCTCAGCTCCACAGGGAGGCTGTTCCAAAGCCTTGATGCAACAGAGGAGAAAGCTCTGTCCTCCATTGTTCTTAGTCTGAGACAATCTCTCTTACAGGACAACCCCTTTTTTCCAAAGAAATCTGTAACAAAGACCAAATCTCTTGGAGGTGTTTGTTTATGCATGACACTTGGAAATGACCAAAATACAACAAAAAAAAAAAAAAAAAAGCATGTTCAATTGAAAATACAGGATGTTTTTTGGAGTTAGAGCAGGGGTCTCAAACTCATTCCTGAAAGGGCCGTGTGGCTGCAGGTTTTTGTTCCAACCATGCAGCAGCACAGCTGACTTGTTTTAGTCAATCAACTAGTTGCCTTCACTGAAGGTCTCAATCAGTTCAGTTGATTGAATGAAACAAGTCAGCTGTGTTTCTGCATGGTTGAAACAAAAACCTGCAGCCACACAGCCCTTTCAGGAATGAGTTTGAGACCCCTGAGTTAGAGCATAGGTCCTAGAGTTTTTGGTAGGTCTTAGTAAGATCCATGAGTCACACAATGTTCATGTTTGTAGGTGAAACGATATACTGGGACCTGTTAATAAACTTAAAGCAGGTGGCAATATTAAGCCCATCTTTGTACACCAATGTCCAGAATCCATAAAATTTTACACCAGACCTGTTTATGTATCTGACTGTATTAAGGCCCCATTGCTTCTGGGCCCCCAAAATGGCAGAACTACCACTGCTCATCTGAGCAGATTATCTTGGAATAATCCTTCAAGTTTTCTGCCCACACATGGTGCCAAAAGAAGCTAAAGACTTCGAAACAATGTTCTCCTCCCCACTCTCTTCTTAACATTGTAATTTGACACCTGTCTGCCATGGAAGGTCAGCAACCTGAAGAAGCAGGGTTTATACACAAAATATTCATTAAAAAAAATTGCAATTCCTCTTAAAATTCTAGAAAAAATACAGCAAAATTCTTGTATCTTAAGATGCCAACCCTCGTCATATTTTTGTCATTTTATTGATATTTTCGATGAGAAAAAATTACTTTTTATACAGTCTCTTGCACAAGTACAAAGAAAAATATTCACGAAAATTCAGTTCATAACTAAAAAATTCTGAAAAAAAATATCAATCATGCTGACATATACGGCTATATTACTGCTAGGTTTGGTGACTGATTGAAAAATTAGGTGTCATAAAGAATATGTTAAGTTGCCAGAAATATGATCATCGGTTACGATTTCACATTTCTAAAAATATAGAGTGGTAGACCTCTGAATCAACCATATGTTGGAGTGTATTGAAATGTTTGTTTAATGAAAGGAATGCAGTTCTTCAATCTAACGTCTTTATGCAAACAGATGTTTTAACATTTTTTTTTTTCATTTGCGTGCAACAAAACCATCCTCTTCCTGTTTTACAATGAATAGCACTGGCACCATTGGATGTCCATACATGAAATTCTATATTATGCATGAGGATAGTTCTGAGTTTAGTCCGTACGTTTCTCAGGCTGATATTATGAAGCACAAGGTAGATACCAGACATAAGACCAAAGTCATATTCCTTTGACTACATTGTGGCGCTACAGAGTTCATCCAAGATTGTCATATAGCCTTGTTCGGAGTGAAAGAATTATCAGACAATGTTAGAACAACTTTTCCATTCATGGCGAGACATTAAATTTCACCATACTCTCATGGCGACGCCCTTCTGATGAAAAACTAGTTTTCACTGCCAGACATCTTCAATGTCTTAATTACTGATTTGAACCGATTTGAAGTGTCATCTCATCCTACTAGGAGCAGGACGAAATGAGGAAGAAATGTGGTCAGAAAGTGTTGAATGATCGTAATTGGAGATCACTAAAACGTTTGGTGAAATCAAACAACAGCAGAACTCACAGATATGTTTAATCATTAACACGCACAATGCCAAGGCAATTTAAGGGATTGCGACTAAAAAGCTGTGTAGCCTTAAGAAAACCACTTATCAGTGAGGTCAACCAGAAGAAAAGGCTTCAATTTGCCAGGGAGCATAAAGATGGGATTCTGGAGCAATGGAAGAATATCAAGTGGACTGACAATTCCAGATTTACCTTGTTCCAGAGTGATGAGTGCATTTCACTGTGCCACCGATAGAAATTTGGCAACAGGGGGCAACATTTCACCATCACCCTACCTTGGCTCACCTCAGTTGTTACATGCGAGCTTCTGTAGGACATCGCCTAATCATGAAGCGGTCGCGGCAAAGTGTGGCGTGGGACCATTTTCGTTTAGAAAATGAGCAAGTGTACTGCAATCACAGCAATGCAAATTACAAATACAATTAATCGACAATGACAATGATGTATCACTTGAACAACGTGCACCCAGCCTTGTAAAGGACAGTGGAAGTGGTTGATCGTTAGCCTAGCCTAGCCTCAACTCAGTGTTAGCACGGACCAGAAGGAGCTGCAGTGCACATCGAGCACACAAAAAGCGCATCTTTTTAAGAATCTTTTTAAGAAACAAAAAGCCTGTAATACTGGCACCTGGATATAATGGGATATAAATTGTCCTTGTTAAGTAGTCTCCTTGATATTTCTTCTTTTATTATCGTTGTTTTTTTTTTTTAAAGAAAAGAAAAAGGAAATGTCTGTTACGTTATTCTCGACCACGAACATCCGGGCCGCTGAACACATCCGGGCATGCGCGGGCCATAGCAACCAGGCCAAAGGGGAAAACAAACATCACGCCGATATCAAGAATAATTGTGATAGTTTTCAATATAAAAATGTTAATTATTAATCGATTATTAATCATTCTCCCGACGACCGACAAATAAATCTTCACTGAATGCCCATCCCTAATCTAAAACCAAGGACAGGCACAGTACTCAGTCAATATAGACATAAATCCATAAATAAATAAACCTCTCAATTTTTTTAGGACAGGCAAATGTGTTACATAAAAATCTAAATAATAAAATAAAAATGTCAACAGTCCGGGATGCTTTCTCTTCAAATGCTCCTGCATTACCGACATGCTCCCGTGAACAACAACATCTGCTTTGCAAACCTTGCAAGTAATCTTTTTATTCGCCGTATCCAGGCTAAAATGCTCCCAAACTTTTAAAGTTTTGTTACACGCAGCTGCTGAACAGGACACCGCCATTTTTGTTTACCCATTACCGCTACGCAGATACTATTGTGCATGTGTGACTCCCTGCAGAGATTGTACTGAAGTGAGTTGCCTCACTCCATTGGAAAAACATGTCTGTCGACAATGGAGTTCATTGTCGACAATTTTCATTATCAATTTTTATCAAAAACCTCGAATCGTTGCAGCTCTATGTACCAGTCTAATGTAACGATAGACATTTTGTCACTACGGTCTCTGCACATAGAGACACGGGCTGGTATAACATGATGACTTTTTTGGACCACCTTTGGGCTTATTTTACCACTTTGTAACGGCATGTCTTACCTTCGCATAAACCGTATCTTCGTCGCTAAAAACAAAATCTACTTGCTTTGTTGCAATTACCAAATGTTGAGTCACTTTAGCCAACCCAGGTTGTTATAAAATTGGTTATGATTAAATTAGACTTGACTCATTCATTTTTTAAAACCTTTTCTATTATCTCCACCCTCAAAGGTTGTCTCCTGAAAAACAGCAGATTTTAAATTCTGGATGATATTATCAAAAATGAGAAAAACATTTAACAATGATTCTGTTTTCATTTTTTTTTTTAAGAGTACGTTTTCAATAATTTTGGAATGAATAAATGACAATACTTTTCAGTAAATTTTCATTTTCAATTTAAATCCACTGTCACATCTTCTTTACTTTAAAAAGTAAAGAGTAATTAAAGCTGCAAGCAGCGTTTATCGGGCCCTCGCAGCCATTGCCACCGCCCCCCCAGGTGTCCACCACCTTCCCAAGCCAGTCGGGAATCAAGACAATACAGTGAAAATCCAATTTGGTTATAAAAATGGAAAGGTTGCTTCACAGCTTGAATCCAGAGGTAAGAAAAAAAAAAGATCTGAAGTTGAATCTACTCACAGTTGAGTTCTAAGTTGGCAAAACAAGGCTGTAACTGTCACAGCTGTCTATAATCTTAAGCAAATATAAAGAGTCAGAGATCTGATGTCCAGAGCAGATTTACAGAAACTTATCCAGCCTTTATCTCCAGCAGACTTGACTACCATAATGATCTTTTGTCTGATTAGACAGCTTCAGATCATGATGAATAGGGATGCACCGAAAATTCGGCCACCGAAAATTTTCGGCCGAAAATGGCCCAAAAGTGCATTTTCGGTTTTCGGCCGAAAGACTTTTATCACCGAAACAACACGGCCGAAACAGGATGTTGTGATGACGAACAAAAACCGCGGCCAGCACGCGCTTGTCTGGGGCCAACATGTCTGTGGTGTGGACGTATTTCAATATATCTGAGAAAGACCCACGGATAGCGATTTGTAAAACATGTAACGCTGAAATTTCAAGAGGGGGTGAATCTGCAACGAGTTTCTCCACGTCGGGTTTGATTTATCACCTGAAATCCAAACATCCCGATCGCCATTCTGAATATGAGAAGGCGGCGGCACAGAAAAGGAAAATCCCTCCGAGCGCACCCACTCCGTCTGTGTATTTGAAAAGGCAAGAAAGTTTTCCAGTGATGGTGCCAAGGCAAAGGGCATTACACAAAAAAATATGGAATTCATTGCCTTTGATGATCAGCCGTTCTCTGTTGTAGAGGATGTGGGATTTCGTAGGCTGATCGAGCATATTGAGCCCATAGGCGTAGTTTGACTTTTGCGTCGGGGGGGGGGGGCAAAAATTGTTAAGCACTTTCAACAAACGGCCGCACTCTCACGCGAACCGGCGCGCATGCACGCGAACCGGCGCGCATGCACACATATGTGCACACTCGCGCGCACATGATAGCACACAAGATACACTCACCACGAAACCATGAAGTCCAAGATTAGATGATGTTCAAAACCAGTAGTTGCAACAGGATACAGTACACAGTAGATGTTATAAATGTTAATGTTAATGATGTTAAATGTATCAAGAAACAAAATATAACATGATTCATTTAACTGTCACAATATACTGCAGTTTATTTTGGACTTAAAAAAAAAACATTACGGTCAAAAACATTTATTTATTTTTGCCAGTTCGTTGACAATGCAATTACATATTTCAGCCACCAGGGGGAGCATTGCTCCCCCTGCCCCCCCCTGCAAACTCCGCCCATGATTGAGCCCCGTTATTCCATGCCGAGCAGACGACATTTCTCAGACGTGAGTTTACCTGAGCTGTTTAATGTTGTTGCAGCTCATGTCCATAAGCTTATAGCTGCAGATATTTTTGTTGTAGTCCTACAGAGAATTTTTTTTTAAATGCACTTGACTTAAATGCACTGTGTTTTTATGAGAGAACATTTTTACAATCTTTCAGCAGGCCAGTCAGTTATAGGCCTGTATTATTATTTAATGTACACCTGAGTGGGGTCAAGTTAAACATTTTATTTTGAATTTTGTTTTATATTGTGCATTGTTGTAATGTCAGTGCTAATAAATATTTTCATAATTTTGCAATTAATTTATTCTTTGTAGCATTAATATTAATGTATGCAATGGTAATGCCTTGATTTTAGTGAGGTTAGTTCACAGTCATTGCCATGAATGCAACGGTACTAATAATTGGCATAATAATTTATTTCGGTGTTTCGGTTTTCGGCCTTGGTTTCTTCATTTTCGGTTTTCGGTTTCGGCCAAGAATTTTCATTTCGGTGCATCCCTAATGATGAACCCTGTTGCCAGAGTTCTAGCAAGAACCAGGAAAACTGAACACATCACTGCTGTTACCTCATACTCAGCAATGCACAAAATTTGGATGGTGAATGAGGACTTTTATCAGTATGAGCTGTAGGAATCCAAGGCTGATCTGATAAATCACACATAGGATACAAAACACACTAAATGTGACCAAGATCATGGTCCTTTGATTAGACAGTAGCACTGTCCAAGATTGTCAGATACACTTGTTCAGTGTGAAAGAATCATCAAATATATGAATCTTCAGGCAGATTGGATAATAGATGTGTAATTCAGAACAACTTTTCCATTTATGGAAAGAGATCTGTTTAGTTGAGCCTATAGTTAGTCTCAACAATAGTGTGCTCGGGCCAATAGTCATAGCTACGGTTACAGGAATGGATGAAGACAAGACTAGAGCAGGCTGGTCTGAAACACAGCCTCGTCATAGCTATTCTGCTATAGGTCTATGTGGCTCCCTCCTTTACCTTTCTTATTCAGCTGTCCATAGTTACTTTTTTTTTTTCTTTTTTTTTTTAAAGATTTTTTTGTCTCTAGTGGCCTTTATTGACAGTAGAGAGACAGGAAGGGGGGCATAGAGAACGGGGAAGACACGCGGCAAAGGGTCGCTGAGCCAGGAATCGAACTCACAACCAGCCGCATGAGGACTTTAGCCTCTGCACATGGGCCGCCTGCCCCAACCACTGCGCCACCGGGGCGGCCCCATAGTTACTTTTTTAATCTCATATCACTCCTGTAAAATGCCAATAAAAGGATTTCTATTTATTTAGATTTCTAGTAAATTACCATATTGGCTCAAACATAGGACACATCTGATTATAAGACGACTGCTATTTTTCAAATATCATTTTGGAAAAATAAAAATATGATGAAGACAATAAGTTTATTCATAAAATAACTCATGATTTTACAATTACTAAAGGAAAGAAATAACAGAGATAACATTCTGATCTATTAAACATTTTATTGATTTCATCTTTTTTAGGAAGCATGGTACCATACTTAAGGTAATGTACCTCAAGTATGGTAAGGTACTTAAGGTCCTTAAATAAATCAAGTTATTTAAGATCAATGTATAGCAGTGTTTTCACAACTTTTGAAAGCAGAAGTTGCGTTGAGTGAAGTAGGAGTTGCAAGGCCCGAAAAACCCCCCTAGGGGGGCATGGGGGCATGGTCCCCCAGGAAATTTTGAAATTCTAGACTCTCTGAGACGCGTTTTCCAGCATTTTGAGACACAAAATGGGATGTTCAGATACCTTTTTTTTTAATTAAAATAACCCTAGCCATAACGTTGCATGTCTTTTGTTAAACAAGAGTAAAGAAAGTGATTGCAAGTTTGAAAGAGCAAAGTGTGATACATGTATTTAATAACAAATCAAATGAAAATAAACTAGTTATTTTATAACTCCATGTTTGCTTGGTTTATGATAACATTAACGTCCTTGATATTAGTAGACAGTAGTGGATCCAACGCATACTCACTATTGGCAACATTTTGGCATTGTGCTTAGTAATATGCAAGATTACCAACAATTTAAATGTGAATTTTCAAAAGTAAAGGTTAAGTTATAACATGTAAACTCAGTCAAGCCCATTAATCTCATTAATTTACCAACTACTTAATTCAGTAAAGGGCAATTTGTAGAAGAAGAAAAAAAAACAAATTGCAACTTCTCCATCATTTTTGTTCAAAACAACGGCAAATTAATTTATAGGAAATACAGTGCCTTGCAAAAGTATTTGGCCCCCTGAAACTTTTTAACTTTTTGCCACATTTCATGCTTCAAACAAATATTTTTTGTCAAGAATCAACAAGTGGGACACAATTGTGAAGTGGAACAAAATTTATTTTATTTTAAACTTTTTTAACAAATTAACTGTAAAGTGGGGCGTGTAATATTATTCATTCTCTTTGCGTTAATACTCTGTAGCGCCACCTTATGCAGCAGTTCCAGCTCCAGTCTCTTGGGGTTTGTCTCTATCAGTTTAACTCATCCAGAGACTAAATTCTTGTCCATTCTTCCTGTAAAACAGCTGGAGCTCAGTGAGGTTGGATGGAGAGCGTTTGTGAACAGCAGTCTTCAGCTCTTTCCACAGATTCTGGACTGGATTCAGGTCTGGAGTTTAACTTGGCCGTTCTAACACACCTTCCATTTCAGTCTGATTGCTTGCTCAGAGCTCCTTGAGATGTTTAAAGCTTGAAAAATCTTTTTGTATCCACATCCAGCTTTAAACTTCTCCACAACAGTATCTGGGACCTGCCTGGTGTGTTCCTTGGTCTTCATGATGCTCTCTGAGCTTTAACCAGAACCCTGAGACTATCACAGAGCAGGTGCATTTATACGGAGACTTGATTACACACAGGTGGATTCTATTGATCATCATCAGTCATTCAGGACAACATTGGATCATTCAGAGATCCTCACTGAAGTTCTGGACTCAGTTTGCTGCTCTGAAAGTAAAGGGGACCAATAATATTGCACGTGCCACTTTTCTTTTGTTTTTATTGTTGAAAAAGATTTAAATATCCAATAAATTTCATTCCACTTTATGATTGTGTCCCACTTGGTGTTGATTCTTGACAAAAAGTTGAAATTATATATCTTTGTTTGAAGCCTGAAATGCGCAAAAGGTTGAAAAGTTCAAGGAGCTGAAAACTTTCAGAAGGAACTGAACAATCCATTGGGTCTGGACTCGTCTCCTCTTTAACATATGTAGTTGCAGAGGCCGTTATTAGATTATTAGATGTTATTACTCTGGATGCATTATCAATAAAAAAAGCAAACCATTACATTCAGTGTTTTTTTTTTTTCCATGTTTTGGGTGGTTGATTCAACAACATTCAGAGAAAAGGTCCATCCTTGGAGCTGATCAGACAGACGTTTCTAGAACTCTGGAGCTGTCATGTGTGTTCACCTAACTGGCCTGCTGAGTGGAAACGGACAGATTTGTAAAGTTTTTTTTATTAACGCTGCTTTTTTTTTTTTAACACGGATCTACAGCGGTTGAGCGACCGTTAATGATCAGGCACGTTCCACAGTGAACGAGCACGCGCATATTTTCAAGTCGGAAATAAAACCGGTCATCGGGGCCGCTACGTCCGCAGCGCTGTGGCTGTTGCTCCGGCAAAGCAGCTGTCCGTGGGCTCCGACACGGACAGCTGCTTTATACCCGGCATCTCCTTCGTGACGGCGAAGAACTTATTTTCTTTTGCTGCTATAGACTAACTTCTTGGAGCACAACACAGTCAGGTACCAGGTAGCTTCTGGCAGCAGCTCCCAAACCGGCTCTGTCCCTCTGTCCCCTGTCCCTCTGTCCCCTGTTCCTCTGTCCCCGCCCAGAGACACTTGAATTTTGCCTCCGTTCTTCTGATTGCGGGAGAAAAGACCACCGACTCACCTCGCCTGCGTTTTAAGACCACTCAAAAATAACGTGTTTCTGTGCCTGTCCCCCCCCCCCAAATCATAGTCAAAAGCCGGAGATACTTTAACCCCTGAGTTTATTAACTCAAAAACCTTTGTGGACACTTGGCTCTTTTACGAAATCTTTATTTATTTCGTAATTTATTTACCCAAGGGAAAGTAGGCGTCGCAAATGGAAAAGTTGCCGTCGGATGCGACGGCCGACGGCTGTTTTTGAAAACACTGTATAGTATTATTTAAGAAAATCTATTCTCTTAAAATGAGACTATGACTCAGTGAATAATATTCAACCACTCATTTCAATTACTGTTAACTCATTGGCTGCCAGCCAGCTGCAGAGCTTGTTTACAGATATTGTATTTTATGACTATGTGAACACTGAATCTGCTATAATAAAGAGTAGTGTCTGTTCTGTCCTGAGGAAAGTTTCCTTCCTTGCAGAACTTTTATAGAGTTACGATGCTGCCACACTAACTATGATGTTTAAAACTCTAATATGTATTTTGACTAGGCCTGTCAGTCACATACATTTTTTAATCTCGATTATTCGAAAAGATTTTTATAGTTAACTCGCAATTAATCGTAAATTAATCACATCTTTTTAATGTTCTGGTTATCCATCCATCCATCCATCCACCCATCATCTATACCGATTTTGTCCTATACAGGGTCACAGGGATCTGCTTTATTTTTTTTAAGACTTTAAACCGGAAGTCCACAAATGCTGGCATACTTTTTAGAGGCTTAATTCAGTCTTTCTCAGTCTATAACAACCATTGTTATGACAAACACACATACAAACTATTTATATATTTTATACTCCTATTTTATAGTTACGTATATGCTTGCATTTTAAACAGAAAAGAAAATCTATATTTATATCACATATGATTAACATCTATTTATTAGCATTACTGGGAGTGAGAGCCATTAAATCTTTAATGCCATAATTCTAACGCTTTGGATAAACATATTAAATAATAATAATACCACCTAATATAAACTAAAACAATAATAAAACCAAAGGAGGTAATCAGTTGATTACAATCCCACATTTCTCTTTCTCATTTACACAAGAAAGAAACAGAAACAACCTAAGGCTTATTAACACTGTATCAAGCTACCGCAAATGTGGACATAACACTTCCTGTAGCGTATAAATCCTCCTGCTAAAAAACCAGGCAGGATGCTTTTATTGTGAAATCAGCGTGCCACTTCCTGTGGCTAGTTAGCCTTAGCTTCACTATCGGGACATAACCGGCGATCTTTATTAAATACTCCATACCCCCAGCGTAATCACAAAACACTCTTAAGAGCACTATGAACAGGTAACACATGTAAACATAGTTTGAACTCTACATAACATATTTTGACCCGATGTGCAGAGTCAGGTGAGCCAGTAGCTAGCGTCCATGAATGGCATGCAATTAAACTCCGACTTCTTCTCCACATTAAACAAGAGGACTCATCTACAGTTACCTCACACAGTACAATACTAGTAATGTAGCAGATAAATACTCACTCTTTCATTCACGCAGAGATCACTTGTACCAAAGTTATTGCACTTCACAACTTTAAATTACGGCAGTAAACAGAAGCGCACTTTTCTCTACTATGTGACGTCACTCCACTCACCCCGTCACGTAGGTTGGCTCGCCACAATAATAATATTACCGCACTGAATTAACAGATATGTAACAGCACATTAGACAAAGAAGCCCATATGCAACAGGACTTGACAGTGTTTATACTTACAAATTTGGGCCTTTTGTACACCTTGTAAAAACAGTCTTTATCTAGCTATGAAAAGTCTAACTTTGTTGTCCTGCCTTTTTTTCACTCAACCGTTTGGTTAAGTGAAAAGAACATGATCCTTCAGTCTTAGCTTCTTATGACCAACATGAGATTTTTTTTTTTATTTATTTCATTTGCGTGCGACAAAACCATCCACTTCCTGTTTTATGATGAATAGCGCTGGCACCGTTGGACGTGCATACATGAAATTGTACATCATGCATCAGCACCCTTCTGACTTTAGTCTGACCGCTTTTCAGGCTGATACGATGAAGAAGGCGGCAGATAATGGACATAATAAGACAAAAATTATATTCCTATGACCAGATGGTGGCGCTATGGAGTTCATCCAAGATTGTCATATACACTTGTTCAGGGTGGAAGAATCATCAGACATATAGATTTTGGTGCAGATTGAACAATGCATGTGCAAGTTATAAAAACTTTTCCATTCGTGGCGAGACATCCAACTTCGCCGTACTCTCGCAGCCATGCCCTTTGATAAAAAGTTACAGTTTTCACTGTCAATCATCTCCAATGACTTTACTACTGATTTGAACTGGTTTGTGGTCTGTCGGCTCATCACACTCGAAGCAGGGATGCCTAATGCAAAACTTGACATTTCCAGTTGCCAATAGGTGGCGCTACAACGGTTCCTCAATCTGATAGCTCCTATGTGTTAAGGATTGGACGACGATCATACTGATCCGTTTTGGACCAGATTAAACACTTTATGGCCAAGTTACAGTCCATTTCTCTTTCATGGCGAGTCTTCGAAATGACATCAAACTTCGCCGCGTCACTGCAGCCACGCCCTCTGGTAAAAAGTTATATGCTTCGCAAACTTTCTTCAGCCATGTGTTTAGATTAGAACAAAACAAGTTTGGAGTCAATCGGACCAAATCTCTGGGAGGAGTTAGTTAAAGTACGAGGCCTGGAAATGACCAAAATATTGGAGAAACTGCATGTTCCATTAAAAATAGCGGTCTTCCTGTGGGAGTTAGAGCAGGGGTCCATGAGACTTTTTTGTAGGTCTGAGGATGATACATCAGTCCCACAAAGTTCAAGTCTGTAGGTGGAAGCATATCGAGGGGCTCGTCGTTTTAAAAAAACAAGGTGGCGCTATTGAGCCACTTTTGAGTGCCCATGTGCAGCAACTATAAAATATGTAAAATTCTCACACAACTAATATGTGTGCAAAATTTTGTAACTTTTTGAGTATGTTAAGGCCCCCAAAAAGGCAATTTATTTTGGAGAAGAGCACTTCCTGTTTTATGATGAATAGCGCTGGCACTGTTGGACGTGCATACATGAAATTGTACATCATGAGTGAGGACCCTTCTGACTTTAGTCTGACCGCTTCTCAGGCTGATACGATGAAGAATAAGGCAGATAATGGACATAATAAGAACAAAATCATATTCCTATGACCAGATGGTGGCGCTATGGAGTTCATCCAAGATTGTCATATACACTTGTTCAGGGTGGAAGAATCATCAGACATATAGATTTTGGTGCAGATTGAACAATGCATGTGCAAGTTATAACAACTTTTCCATTCATGGCAAGACATCGAACTTCGCCCTCTGCCCTCTGCTTCGCAGAAGGCCATTTTTTTAACAATATGTGCTGCCAATGCATTTGGCATGCACATAATAATAAACATTCGAAATACAATAGGGTCCTCGCACCCTCGGTGCTCGGGCGCTAATAATAAACATTCGAAATACAATAGGGTCCTCGCACCCTCGGTGCTCGGGCCCTAAATATTTCAAGGAAACCTTATTGATGCATGCCTATAAGTCAAGGCCATATGGCAGCTGTGTACAGCCAAACATAGGCATTTTCTTTCAAGTATAGAATCTTACCTTATAATGTTTGTACAGTCATATGCTCCTCCAATACCAACTTCAATTACAGCTAAATCTACCTGACAAAGACAAAAGGCAACAGTGGTTTAGATTCAGAAGAAACATCTATCAGTTAAATTATCTCACAAGCAAATTAAGGAGACAAAATACAATTCTAAAAAAATTGGGATGCTGTGTAAAATGGGAAACAAAACAAAAAAAAATTCAATCTAATGAATTTTTTTTTTTTTTCAAATGTTACTCGCAGGTAAGGAGACTAGTTGCTGGAGTTTTAAGAGAGGAATGCTGTCCCAGTCACATCTGATGCAGGATTCTTGTTGCTCAACAGTCCTTTCTTGCCGGATTTCACTCTTTTTTAGTGTGCCATGTGTTTTCTATTGGTGGAAGGTCTGGGCTGCAGGCAAGCCATTTCAGCACGCAGACTCTTCTCCTGAAGGCATGCTATTGAGATAAATGCAGAATGTGGTTTACCATTATCTTGCTAAAATATGCAGAGCCTTCCTTGAAAGAGACATTGTTTGGATGGAAGTGTATGTTGCTCTAAAGCAGGGGTGGCCAAGGTCGGTCCTCGAGGGTGCACTGTCCTGCAGGTTTTAGATGTTTCCCTCTTTCTTCACACCCTGATACAAGTGACTGTGTCATTAACAGACATGTGCTGACCTTGCTGACAAGATGATGATGGCCATTAATTAGGATCAGGTGTGTTAAATCAGGGAAACATGCAAGACATCAGTCCTCGAAGACCAACTTTGGCCACCCCTGCTCTAAAGCCCCTACGAACTCTTCAGCACCATCAGAGATGGCTTTTGAACTGTCTGCTGATAACAAGCTGGATGGTCCCTCTCCTCTTTAGTCCACAGTATGCAACATGTATGGTTTCCAAAAAGAAGTTCTGACCACTGAACAGTTGTCCATTTTTCCTCATCCTTTTAGTGACCGACCTGTTGCCAGCACTCCTCCATTGGTTTTTGATTTGTGCCAATTACTTTTCCAGCCTTTTGTTGTGCCTGTTCCAATTTTTTTTTAGATGGTTGCTAATCAGTTAACTTGGACATTACGACATCTGAACTCAACAAAAAAGCGACCCACTAGAGACTGATCCACTGAAGCAGACGAGGAGCAACCACAACAACCGGCGGAGCTTAACATTGAGGTTAGTCTACTTTCATCCATAAACAGCAAACTTGCCATTCTCGAACTACTTCATGCAGATGCCAAAGAACTCAAAGTTAGTTTATAATTTTCCCAGTCACAAATCGAAACACTCGTTCAAGAAAACAAAGAATTAAGAGGAACTGTCACAAAACTATCCACCCAAGTAGCACAACTCTCAAACAAAAATAATACTATGGAAGAAACCATCCTGGACCTACAGTGTTGTAGCATGCGCGACAATCTAATCTTTTCAGAAATATCATTCCCACAAGACACCCCCATTCGTGACAGTCAGCGAAATTACATTCCACTGTGTCCACTGTCTCAAATCCAAAAACAATAAAAAAAACCACCTGGAATGATAGCGAAATTTGAAGTTCCGCAGTTTTAGTTATTCGCAGATTTTTCATTAATATGTAATATAATTTAAATCAAGAAATAATCGCTGAAATTCTGTGAAAATCCACCCCACAGCAGACGAGAGGCCGCAACTGCCAGAGGAACATCAAACGATGACTCACAGCCTCCTCTAAGCAACATAAGAAGCACAGATGGACCAGAACTCTAGAATCTGAGCTCTGATTGGCCGAGACGCATTACCCAAGCATCACAGGATGTTGTGCGCGTTTTCTCACAGCGAAGAAAGACCACAGTTGAGCCTTTGCCTTGTTTCACTGCAGTGCCTCGCTACTTATTTAAAACATATTTTAGACACATTATTTAGGCTCGGGGGGGCTTATGAATGGCAAGTTTAGTCTTAAGGTGCTGCCAGATGGGTTTATTGACAAGAAAAAGGTTATTTGTATTTACTGTTGCTGTGAATTGAGTTACCACCGCAGGGTGCAGTAAAGTTTGTTTCACATCCAACATTCACTTGTTTTTTTTCTCTTTAACCTTATAGCGTCATGAAAACAGCACCGATTTCATCCAGGTTGGTATCATTTTGTAGATATAAGTATGCCAGACATTTCACCAGTGTCATCAACCCTCCAAGCTCAGTGAGTGTGGCTAAAACGCTAAGGAACAGCACTGAATGTCCTTCTCAGTACCTCGCTGCTGCCATGGAGCTTAGGGACCATCAGCAAATTACTGCAGTCAAGCAGCAGTCCCAACAAAATATACAAAGAACTATGTTGAATTAAGCCCCCAAAAAGTACAGCAGCATTGGTGGACTTCCAGTTTTCAAACTCAAGGCTTAAAAAAAAAAAATCAAAGCAGATTCCCCGTGACCCTGTATAAGACAAAATGGGTATAGATGATGGATGGATAAACAGAACATAAAAAAAATATGATTAATGTGCGATTAATCGCGAGTTAACCATGAAAATCTTTTGATTAATCGCAATCAAAAAATGTAATTGACTGATAGCCATAATTTTATACATACATATATATATATAAATAATATAAAATAAAATACAATATAATATGTATTATATGTTATATATTACAAATAATACAATAAATATACATAATAATACAAAGTAATATAGCTAGTAGTAATAGTAATATTTTTTATTTCAAAAAAAGCATAAAATCGGCCTAGTAGATAAAATTAAACAACAACTTGAGGTAGGGATGGGCATAATTAATCGATTAATGGATGATTGATCATTAAGAATATGGTCGAAGATATTCATTTTCATCGATGAACCGAATGTTTTTTTTTTTTTTTAAAACAATCCGAATGTAGGTTATCAGTGCACGTCCTCAAACAATGCATTGCATTTCACTGTCCCACTGATAGAAATTTGGTAACAGGGGGCAACATTTCACCATCACCCTACCCTGGCTCGCCTCAGTTGTTACATGCGAGCTTCTGTAGGTCATCGCCTAATCATGAAGCGGTCGCGGCGAAGTGTGGCGTGGGACCATTTTTGTTTAGAAAATGAGCAAGTGTACTGCAATCACTGCAATGCAAATTACAAATACAATTAATCGACAACGACAATGATGTATCACTTGAACAACGCGCATCCAATCCTTGTAAAGGACGGTGGAGGCGGTTCATCATTAGCCTAGCCTAGCCTAGCCTCAACTCGGTGTTAGCAAGGACCAGAAGGAGCTGCAGCGCACATCGAGCGCATCTTTTTAAGAAACAAAAAGCCTGTAATACTGGCGCCTTGATATAAATTGTCCTTGTTAAGTAGTCTCCTCGATATCTCTTCTTTTATTATCGTTTTTTTTTTTTTTAAGAAAAGAAACAGGAAATGTCACGTTATTGTCGACCACAAACATCCGGTTCACTGAACACATCAGGGCATGCGTGGGCCATAGCAACCAGGCCAAAGGGGAAAACAAACGTCACGCCGATATTGAGAATAATTGTGATAATTTTCAATATAAAAATGTTAATGATTAATCGATGATTAATCATAAATTCTCCCGACGATCGACAAATAAATCTCAACCAAATGCCCATCCCTAACTTGAGGATATGAACATAGACAACCTAACAGAAGACACTCAGTTTGAAATTAGGAAATGTAAACATACACTCAACAAAATAATAAAGAAACACACTCAATTCATGGTACATCGATTAAGACAAGAATCTTTCCATCAGGCAGGTACCTAGCAAGCCAAATCAGACGCAACAAGGAAAAAGCAACAATTGCAGTCAAAGAAACCAGCAGTGAAGCTAATCAGCTCACCAGAGAAGATAAACCAAGTTTTTCATAACTTTTACAGGAAACTATATACATCAGAAATCCACCCTAATCAGGAAGATATCAATTCATTCCTCAACAGTATTGACCTGCCCCAACTCAATGAACAGCAAGTATCCAGAGTAGAAAAAAAACTTTAACAGAGTAGGTAAACCCATGTAGCTCATTCGGGCTGAGCCTTTACCCACATGGCCTGGCAAGGCTCAGGCCGAATGAGCTACATGTGTTTGCCTCCTTGTGGTCTCACCACCTTGGGCCGCAGCCAAAAGTGTGGGTCTTGGCGCGCTGACACCAGCTGACTAGACTGGCTGCTTGGACATGGAACATTACCTCTCTGATGGGGAAGGAGCCTGTGTGTGAGGTTGAGAGGTACTGACTAGATATAGTCAAGTTCACCTCAACGCACAGTGTAAGCTCTGGAACTTATCTCCTCTAGAGACTGGACCTTATCCCACTCTGGTGTTGCCCAGGGTGAGAGACGACAGGCTGGAGTGCACTTACTTATAGCCTCAAAGCTTGGAACCTGTGCATTAGGATGTTCCCCAGTAGGGGAGAGGGAAGCTTCCCTGCACCTTCGGGTGGGGGAACAGGCTCTGGCTGTCAAGTAGATTGGAGTCTTTGGCAGAGTGCTGAAAAGTTCCCCTAATGGGGACTCTTTCATTCTGCTGGGGGACTTAAATGCTCACATGGGCAATGACAGTGGTACCTGGAGGGTTGTGACTGGGAGGAACGGGCCTCTCTGATCTAAACCTCTGTGGTGTTGTTGTTGTTGGACTTCTTGCACTTCTGTGCTAGTCACAGTTTGTCCATAACGAACACCATTTTTAACCATAAGAGCGTCCACAAATGCATGTGGCATCAGGACACTCTTGGCTGTCTATCAATGATTGACTTTTCTTTTCCTATCATTGGATCTGGGGCCATATGTTCTGGACACTCAGGTGAAGAGAGGAACTGAGCTGTCAATTGACCTGTTGCTGAGTTGGATCAGATGGGGGGGATGCTGGTCAGACCTGGTAAACCTAAATATGTAGTAAGGGTTTGCTGGGAACATCGAGCAGAAAACCCTGTCAGAAAGTTTGTCAAATCGCACCTCTGACAGAGAGGGAGGTCTGGGCCTCTCTGCATAAGCTGCTGCCCCCGTGACCCAATTATGGATACGTGGGAGTTAATGGACAGATGGATGCATTCTATTCAATTTAAGATTTAAATTACATCCCAATTATTTTAGAATTGGGTTGCCTTTAAAAATGTCTAAGCTTTACTTTTACAATAGAGTATATTAGCTATTGTTTCTGGATATGAATAAATAATGATTTATAGTCAGAAAAAACTTAACGAGTTTGGTCATCCAGCAGGCAAACGACTCATGACTTTCACAATCACGAGCATTTGTCACATTAGTAATATGAGTTCGAAAACTACATTAAATATAGTGGGTTAGACGGCACTCTTCTCACTGTACCAGTGCCTTCAACTCCAATTAATGAGCAGATAACTTCATGCTTTTAAAAATCAGGCCCCACTTGACTGAGGTGAATGCAGCACAGACTTGCAGCCTACCCTTTCCTGAAGGAAGATGTGAAAGGCCAAGATTGTGAGGAAACGGAAGTATGCTGGCATAGTACCTCCATGGGCATCCTGAAAAAGATGAGGACAAAGAATGAGTAAGTTTCAACGTTGTACACCTGTCAAAAATAAATAAATAATTAAATAAATCCCCACACAACTTAATATCACTGTGACGGGTTCCAAATACCTGGAAAAAAATTAAGCTCCCACAAGTCACTATGAACATTCGTCACTGCTGTTTTTGCTCTTAATGTATGTATATGCCATTAATGTTGTCATTTATGCTGCCTGTAACATCGTTCAGCATGACCGGTTTGATGGTGGGTCAGGGATGGTCTGGGGAGGCATATCCATGGAGGGACCACAGACCTATACAGGCTGGACAACGGCACCCTGACTGCCATTAGGTATGGGGATGAAATCCTTGCACCCATTGTCAGACCCTATGCTGGTGCAGTGGGTCCTGGGTTCCTCCTGGTGCACGACAATGCCCGGCCTCATGTGGCGAGAGTATGCAGGCAGTTCCTGGAGGATGAAGGAATTGATACCATTGATTGGCCCCCACGCTCGCCTGACCTAAATCCAATAAAACACCTCTGGGACATTATGTTTCCATCCATCCAACGCCGCCAGGTTGCACCTCAGACTGTCCAGGAGCTCAGTGATGCCCTGGTCCAGATCTGGGAGGAGATACCCCAGGACGCCATCCGTCGTCTCATTAGGAGCATGCCCCGACGTTGTCAGGCATGCAGACACACACATGGGGGCCATACAAATTACTGAATACCATTTTGAGTTGCTGCAATAAAATTTCAGCTAAATGGAGTAGCCTGCCGCATCATTTTTTCACTGTAACTTTTGGGGTGTCTTTGAATTCAGCCCTCTGTAGGTTGATCATTTTCATTTCCATCAAATGATGT
The DNA here is from genome assembly GCA_018398805.1 of Hirundichthys speculiger. Classification (NCBI taxonomy): domain Eukaryota; kingdom Metazoa; phylum Chordata; class Actinopteri; order Beloniformes; family Exocoetidae; genus Hirundichthys; species Hirundichthys speculiger. The sequence continues at coordinate 434,123 of JAGFBZ010000420.1, forward strand.
GGCATCCTTTTGTTCCTAACACATCACCCAGTCCATATCAGTATAAATAACAGCATGATTTTTTTTCCCATTGAGATCTGATGTGTTTTCAAAGTGTTCCTTTAATTTTTTTGAGCTGTGTGTATATATATATATATATATATATATATATATATATTATTGTTAGGGAGTTTCCACACGGACATATTAAGTAGAGGACCGCATGTTGTGGAGAAGAGCGCTGCAGCCGCACATGCGCAGTTGTGCGCACACCCAGTGTTGCCAACTTAGCGACTTTGTCGCTATATCTAGCGACTTTCCAGCCCCCCCTACGGACTTAATTTGTAAAAAGTGACTAGCGACAAATCTAGCTACTTTTTCTGGTGATTTTGAGACTCACGCGGACTCAAACCGCTAGGTTTGAAGCCATCACTTGGCTGCTGTCTGCCTCGCGAGCGGCGCTTCTCTCTCTCCCTCTCTCTCTGCCGGGCTCAGTGCACAGCCAGCGCACGGTCGGCGAGTTTCTGTGTGTGGACTGGGCGCGTGTCACCACATACACAAGCGAGGCGACGCGCGTGCACACAAACACCCTAATCAGTGGTAGAGAACGCTGGCTTCAAACACATGATAAAGGTAATCGAGCCCGGATATCAATTACCTTCTCGTCCACATTTTAGCCAGAAAATCATACCCGGACTTTATGAAAGAATAAAAAGATTAGTTTTGAAAGAAACACCCTGAGCCTTATTCATGTTATTTAATCTGACCAACAACTTGAAACTGTTCAGTGTTGCAACTGTTCAATTTTGCACATCAGATGGATTATTTTTTTAAGCAAAAGTCTGAGCCAATGTTATTTTTATTTTGTTCTTCAAAATATCTACATTTTAGAATATTGTATTTATATTTTTGAGCAGAATTCTAGCTTTGTATAGGCTAATGTTCCTATTGTTAAAAAGCACAAAAGTGTGTTACAAACAACTAGCACATTTATATTTTGCATTTTGTTTTTTTACTGTACCGAAAATGAACCGAACCGTGACCTCAAAACCGAGGTACGTACCGAACCGAGAGTTTTGTGTACCGTTACACCCCTAATTATTGTACATAGTATATGAGTACTTTTAAGGAAAGGAGTAGTGTACTATAATTACTATAGCAGTATTTACTGCTAGAATAAGAAGAGTATTTAGGAGTGGGTTTTAACCACAAGCATTGCTCGTCCCTGGGGTAAGTTGCAGCTCCCCTCTGCTTATGATTACTGTCGGCAAGCAGCAAGCAGGAACGATTAACACTTTTGTTGCAAAAGAGGAGATGAGATCAAAAGAGGAGATGAGTGCAGAGGTGGCATGTACAAAAATATTTAGCTCTTGCTAGATCTCTAAGTAAATTCGACAAAGAGATGGATTTAAAATATTAATAAATATGGGGGTAGTGTTGTTACGCTGGGAAACAGAAACAGTGATTCCGGAAATCATGTAGTTGCGGACCAAATTGGGAATGTTTCTGTCATCTGTCAGGGAGCTGGTCAGAAAGGGCTTGTGACATTGGAGAGGGGTCTGCATTTTGACGGATACAGAGTAGTATAAATCAGCCTTTAATGTAGTCAAGTCTGCTCAAGACGAAGGCTGGATGAACTTCTGTAAATCTGCTCTGGCCATCAGATCTCTGACTCTTCATATTTGGTTTAGGTGATAAAAACGCTCTTTTAGTTACAGCTTTGATCTGGCAGTTTAAAACTCAGCTCCCCGTACATCCCTATAACCTGTTTTTTTTCCTGCCTTCATCTCTTTGGATTCCAGCTGGACATTGTGCTTTAATAATATTTACATTATTATTAATATTCTTTTTCATTTTACTTATTTTTTTATGTTGGCATCTAACTCACATAAATCAAAACCCTAAATGCATTTGAACTGCCTGAAGCGTCTCATGTTTTACATAACCACTGTTTTCTTTGCCATTTAGTAAGTATTGTTTTGCTGATTTCATATGTTTTTGTGAGAAAACAGAGAGTGGCTACTATACCTTGGTGGATTTCGCGCCCAATCTCACATGAATGATTAATATTGTGTATGCTGTGGATCTCTTAAACACAGTCACAAGACATGTTTGAATGAAGCATGAGGGGCATTAAAAGGAGCGCCAAAGACTTTCTTCGATGTCAAAATATCAGTTTTTTAATTTTACTTCAAGCAGGGGCGTCCAAATCCAGTCCTTGAGGGCCACTGCCCTACATCTCTAAAGGACCGTGTATACACTCGCGACAATGTGTCGCTGTCAGCTTGTCACAGAGATGCCGCAGTTACTTTTGATTCATACTGCACGGTCTGCGCTGTTATTCCACGCCACAGCGCAAGAGGGACAATTACGAATTAGCTAAACTTACTAAACTTATCTCTTGTATTTTTCCACCTTCTCACCGTCTCGGCTGTATCCAGACCCTCAATTAATCACTATCTTCCTCCATGAATTACTAGAATATGTGCTGTCTTTGTGGTGTGGAGAACCAGAATCGGACAGATGTGGGTACTTCCTCATTTCTTCGATGACGCGCTCTTTTCTACGCGGATGTAGAATTGACCAATCAGATGCCTCCTTCCCCTCCTCTCTGCAACACTGTCTGCGGTCACCTACAATTGTGGGGAGGTGCACTGGAGTGTCTGCGTAGGGTGGGGGGGGCATATCTGCGTGACGCAGACGACCTGATTTCTGAGCATAAAGCAGGCTTTAGATGTTTCCCTGATCCAGTGCACGTAATTCAAAATGAATGGGTCATTAACAGACTTGTGGAAATCTGGATGACAAGATAAAATACTGCACCTCTCCACTTTACAAACTGGAAACTGTTTAAAGAATGAGCAAAAGAATGCAACATGTTGCCATAGCCAGGGCCGGCTCTTGGCATAGGCGATATAGGCAGCCGCCTAGGGCGCCATCTGCTGGAGGGGCGCCACCAGTCCCCCTTGGTCTTGAGGGAAAATAATGATAAAATAATAATTTTCTATGCACGCTGGCGCCCTCACTTAGTGTTTTTTGTTTTGAAAAAAAGTACATATTAACATTACGAATAAATAAACAGTGACATGTTCCTAAATTATGTGTGAGCATGTGACGTTTGAACTGATCCATGCGTCTATTGAATGTGATTGGCTCAGCCGCTCAGACGGCGACCGTTATTTTTCTGGCAAAAAAAGAAAAAAGCAAGGTAGAGGAGATGCTGAAAAGAAAGAAGCCACCAGAAAAACAGATGTGTGGAGCAGATAAACGTAGGGAAAAAGAGAAAAAAAAATCGAGGATGCGGCCAAATGCACAAAATAGCCAGATGTGTTCTCTGGTGGTGGGAGCAGCCAGGCCAGGGACGACACGGGTCCGAGCAGCAGCAGGTAAACAAGCACCTGTCTGCTGTAACACGGCGCTGTCATGATCTCAGACTGGAGACTAGTGTTGTCACAAGAACCAACACTACCAGTAATCTGAACGGGACCGAACCTGGCGGCCACAGCCACAGTTGAAGCCCAGAAACATGACGCGCCATGTCTCTCCCCGGTCAGTTGTCATGGCAACAAGAAGCTCTGACGGTGGTGCGCATCTAGACCATAATACAGCCATGGTTTGGAGCAGAGACAAAACAAACGTGTGTGAATATATAAACGGAGGTGAAGAATGAAACAATAAGTTTACAGCAGTCAGTGGAAACAGCCTGAAAGTGAGTGAATGAGAACAACAGTTCTGTCATTGAACTACAAGGAGAATAATAATGACTACATGACTTCCTGTTTGTGTGGAGGCATATTTACCATTTTACCTCATGTTTCTGCCTGAGAAGTTGTTTAAGTGCAGCTTAACCTAAAAACAAGTTTGATGTGTCAGTTGTTATAATTAGCCTATTGTTGTTGTTGTTGTTATTATAATTATTATTAGGCCTATTATTATTATTTAATAAAGTAGCCCAATGATTTTAGAAGCACATGCGTTTTTTTCAGTTGTGGTATTGAATAGAGTATTGAGAATCGTGGAAATTTGCTAGTATTGGTATTGACTATGGAAATTCTGGTATTGTGACAACCCTACTTGAGACTTTGCATATAGTGTTTGTTTTTTGGGTGTGTTCAGGGCACAGACAGAACATTAAAGATTACATGAATGCAAAGTTACATGCATTACAAATCATTAATTTTCTTGGTCAATTAAAAATAAAATCAATAGGCTTTACTATTATTATTATTATTAAGGATATATTGAGGAAGAGCAGCATAATGATGAGGCGGCGCTGGATGCTGAGGAGATGGCGGTCAGCAGTAGGGTGGGAATGGGAGAAAGTAGGGAAAGGGTGGGAATGGATGGCAATAAAACAAGCAGTTATTGTAGTCTAATCACTGTCATGGTCTATTCCTGCCTTACTTATTCCTTACTTTTTTGGCTTTTTTCTGTCCTCTATTAGCGTGTGCAATGTCGGGCCCCTTTGACCTCAAAACCCATGTGGAATACAGCCCAGCTACGCCACCGTGACAGTTGCTGCTGCAGAGAGGAGCTTCTCCAAATTGAAGCTCATCAAAACATACCTGAGATCCACCATGTCTCGGGAGCGTTTAAATGGACTGGTCCTGATGAGTATAAACCGTGAGATGTCTAGGCAGGTGTCCTTTGATGACACCATAGATGCCTTTGCTGCCAGGAAGTCCAGACGTGTAAACTTGTAGTCTTTAGTTAAAAGACAAGTTTAGTTGAAAGTAACTTTTGTTACCGTTGAGTTTGTCGTTCAAATGCTCAAATTAAACTGTCGTGACTGCTCAGCTGGTTGTTATCATTGAATTGCAGTGGGTTCGGGGGGGGGGCACCGGGTTGTAATCTCGCCTAGGGCACCAATTATACCCTGGCCATAGCCACCAATATTTTACAGATCTCAGTCCATGAATGGGTCGTTAACAGACTTGTGGAAATCTGGATGACAAGATAAAATACTGCACCTCTCCACTTTACAAACTGGAAACTGTTTAAAGAATGAGCAAAAGAATGCAACATGCAACATGGGGGGGGCACCGGGTTGTAATCTCGCCTAGGGCACCAATTATACCCTGGTCATAGCCACCAATATTTTATAGATCTCAGTCCATGAATGGGTCGTTAACAGACTTGTGGAAATCTGGATGACAAGATAAAATACTGCACCTCTCCACTTTACAAACTGGAAACTGTTTAAAGAATGAGCAAAAGAATGCAACATGTTGCCATAGCCACCAATATTTTACAGATCTCAGTCCATTATGTGTGAGATTTGCTTGAAAAATAAATGCTTTCTGGAAGACTTACCTTATCATACTTAAAGGAGCTGGTTAAATTACTGTGGTGTCCAATAACACTAAAAACCTTTAACTTTTTAAGGAACTCTGAAAACCCACAAAATTGTTTTCTAGCACAAGGCAGAACTACACAACATTTTGCAGGAAGCTTTAATATTGCCACTGTGTCTTCTGCTATTTATAGACCTACTTAAACTTCTGAATAAACACGATGCATCACTTTGTTACATGTCTAATTTTAAGTTTCTACAAGGACTCATAATCTAATAGAGAATACAATAATAAATGACAAACATATCAAAAATCAAAAGTTTAACCTGATAAACTCGACGAGGACGCCGGCGTCCTCATTGTGTAATAATTTTGTCTAAAAATGACTCATACAGAACGATCACTTCATCTGTCATAGCTGTGTTTGGTATCATTGAACTCTGCAGAGTCTCCTCTTTGCAAAGATAATGCCGTTTTTCTCTCATCTCTTATATATCTTGAACATAAGGTGCCTAAACAGGGGTGTCAACGGGAAATTGGAAAAAACACTGAAGCGGGGGGGGGGGGGGGGGGGGGGGGCTCGAGAAAATTTGGAGGTGCTTAAGGAGGCATTCTGAGCACAGCATTGTGTATTTGTCCATATTGTTACTTTGATAATGAAAAGAACATTTTTTACTTACTGAAGATCCAACAGACTAAACATTTTACTGAAAATGTTTGATAGTGAAAAGAACATTTTTTACTTACAATTTGTAAGTAAAAAAATCTTCTTTGTGTTTCTGCATGGTTGAAACAAAAACCTGCAGCCTTTAACGGATCAGTTTGACACCCCTGACTTAAGCCTTTACAATATACCTGGGGGGATAATTGACGTTACATAATGAAACGCAAAACTCGCAATCTGGTGTGCCTCACTTCACAGGTTTGCAAAACTCTGCTCATACTTAAAATCCAATTCTTACTTTCCCTCAACAGAAAATAAAAGATAAAAATGGCACAAAGTTTAATTATTCCTGCTAATGTGAGAATCCACTGAGCATAAGACTGAGGTTAGATATCAAAAATAAAAGTAGTTGTTATGAAACAATTAAGTTGCCTATTAAAGGCAAAAATTTAGAATGACTAGTGATTCAGTTACTCGTGAACTTCAACAGTAAAACATCACTGACAAGATACATGGATCCAAAACTTTAGTAAGAGTTATAGAAAATAGCATGTTAAATTCAACATTTCTGATGCCTATAACTCTGAACATTAGCTTTTCTTAATTTTTTTTTTAAATCACAAAAAGCTCTGCTGAATAACTAATACTTCAGGCATGAAAATCACCCACCTTTCAGCGAAATTTGCCATTTTGAAGTCAAAAAGAGAGACCTACGTGAATCATGTAGATTCGAGGAGTTTTCTATTTTGAGAGGGGGGGGGGTTGGCGTCGGGAGATTTTTTAAAATTGAATTATCATATAATTGCCCTAATATGTAAACTGAGCACTTCAGAAATCGGCAATTTAAATGTACTTGGAGGTTACATTGCTAAGCGGGACGAAACAGGACCACGCCGGTGACGAGGCAGACGAGCTTTCGTTTCCTAGCTACATTTACCAGTGGTGAGAAGCGCTGTATATTTCATTCGCATTGTCTAACAATAAATAAGTACAATAAGGAATAAACATCTCTCCTGTGAATTTAAAGCTAATAATCATACATCCAAACAAGAAAGGGAGAAAGAAAGGGAGAAATATCAGAAAATATGTGCTTCAGGCTTACTTGAAGGTTGATCTGGCTGTGATAGCAGCTGTATTGTCAACGGGCTCATTGCGCATGCTCTGGTCTCAATCACTCAATCAACCAATCGCAATCGAGAATTCACGTCACGTTGGTGACCCCCCCCGAAAATATTAAACCGGATCTGCACGTATCTCAAAAATGACCCCCAGGATGGCAAAAAACTCTGAAATCAGCGAATCCGCGGAGAATTGACACCCCTGCTAAAGACATAAAAGCCGAAAGTCGTGCAAGTTGGCACTTACCGGTTTTCGTCGGTAAAAGTCCCAGAAAACGCGGAGAAACGGTTTGAATCTGGTCCCTGTTTGTTGACAGAGGCTTAGCTTGTCTATAAACAGAAAGATGCTCACTCTAGCGATTTTTGGTTGCTGAGAAATGGGCTAAACAAGCTTGGTTCTTCATGTACGGTTGAATTTAGTGTCAATAAATGTTATTACTTATAACTAAAGCACTTTTTTGCAATTCAGTACCATATTAGAAGTGTAAAAAAGTTTTGTTTGATTTCCGATTGTAGTTTTTCAAGCAGAGGAATCATCTTCCCGAAACAAAGATGTCTTTGTTCGAATTTCCGGTGACTCTCTTTGCAATGCATTTAATTGACAGCTACAAGGCGGACCTTAGATTCGTCATTTCCGTCTTTTAGAGCATAGATCAACCTTTCCAATGACGTATTGCATGTGTAATTCGACTTTATCTGAGCCATTTTATGCCTGCGCGTAGCGGTGCGCCCCCCCAGTCTTGTATGTGCGCATTTACGCAGAGCGCTCAGCGGTGCAAGCAGCAAAATAACTCGCGTAAAATAAGATAACTTACTTCACGGTTAAATGGCTAAAAGTAAGTCAAAAACACGATTTAGTGTCCAGGAGGCACTGGAGAAGATTTTTGAGGACTCTTCAGACAGTGAACATTATTCCTGCCTCCTCCCTGCTTGACCTTCATGCAATTGAGCCCTCATAACCTCAATACCTTAACTGTAACATATATTTTAAAAAGTATATATGCTCCACATCTAGTCATATATATATGTAGTCATCAAATATATTATGAATTGGTGGTTTTTACACAGTTACGTGCGTTAGTATGTAGTTTATGGTAATATCAAAAACTAGTTGTAAATTTAAAAATGGCAAATTTGTGACTATTTTAACTCAAACTGATGAAAAATACCAAAATGTAAAGGAAAAAGTACCTATTGTCTCAGAATATCATTTTGGTTACCATGTGTTCATTTGGAGTCTCCAAAGGCCTTTTTGGAGCTGCACCTAGATTTTTTAATGAAAAGACCACTGTAAAATGGTCATATGTTGTGCTATGTTCTTCAAATTTGAAACACATGTTCAGTTATAGTGTGCCTACAGCCTCATAGTGTCATTTACCATTTCAGATGAATATTCAGACTATTATTCATCCTGAAAGTCATTTTTTATTTCAGGCGGAACAAAATTTTAAATTTTTTACTGACTTCAGAGTTCCATTACTCTGTCTCTGTATCATCTAGAGTGTTCCTGACAGTTTTATAAGAAACTACAGAGTGTCTTCTTTATGGAACACTTTAATGCATCCATGTGGACAGAACAGTTTAGAAGTTACAATCATTTTAACTTGAGTATGTCATTTTAGGCGTTTTGCTAAAAAAGGGGGTCAGGGTTTATCAAGTTAAAGTAGCACTGAATTCTTGTAATGAGGCAAATTGTGCTGTCACATGAGAGTCAGCCTTATATACTGACATAGGAGGTCTCATTTTATTCTGGATTCAAAACTTATGATACAGACAACACACAGCACCACAGAAAAATTACTCAAGCTGAGGACAGTTAAAATCTGAAAGCAAAACAATAACACACAACTGTTTGAATGCCTTAAAAACTGATTAAATTCAAGAAATAATTCCACTGAGTGAAAGGTAATGAGTAATCATGATTATTCCATTTTTAGATTTAGGGCCCAATCTTACACCTCCTGCTACCCACTACCTGCAAATCCTGATTTAGGAACCTCCACCAACCGCTAATGCAATCTTCCCTCCCTAAAGCTGCCACCCATTATGCCGACTCCCTTACTCACATTGTAGGCGCAGCAATGGGCGTGTCTCTTGCGCTTTCCACAAATTCGGTATCCAAAAGCAACCAAAAGCAACCACAATGGAGACAGGAAGGGAGTTCTGGAATTTTAAGAGTTTAATTCTCTCAGATGTAAAAAAAAAAAGGAGGATTCGAGGGTTGGCAGCCAAACCAACAATCCAGAGGACGACGAAAGCAAGGGGGTGGCACTGCGAATGGCTGGATCAGGCGTTTCTATTAGAAGATCTGGCGACGAGTCTGGTTGAATGATGACTGAATAGGTACAGGTGTGCAGTGCCACACCTGGGCTGCTCGTCAGATGAGAAGGGGAAACAGAGGTGGATCTGAGTGTCTCTGTAGAGGATTGAAGGTGGTGCAGTGGGTTGTGCTCATGAGCCCCAGAGGTGGAAGGTTGCGGGTTCACAACCCGGCTTGAGACCGTAACATGCACTCAATGGGGCCGGAAATGATGTTTCTTAATATCGCTGTTAATTATTGCCCACAACTCATGAAATTTCACTCAGATATTGACAATGAAAACCTCTATAAAATTTCAGAGGCTGATCCGGATCTGATCCAGAAGGCGGATTTTATCGCAATCTGTAAATCAGTATATATGGAAGAACTGTTGTGCTTTTCGAGTTTAGAAATGCTTTCCTGGAAGCTCACTGGCTCTATTTTTTCTGAGCAGTTTGTTGAAACTTCTTGGAGTACAAAAGAAATGATTAAATCATTTGCTCAACATTAGTTAGAGCTAGTTATGTATATATCAGTGCAGAGGAGGGGGAGGAAGGAAGAGGAGGAAGCTCTACAGCAGAGTCCCAGACGAGCTGCCCACGAGAGCTGCTCCGGTCTGGATAAAAAGACGCTCCATAGCAGTTTGCAGGTACCGCAACCTGCTCTTAAAGGCAATGGCTACTGACGCACTGATTGGTTGAACAGGTGGAACGCCCTAACCGCTCCCATGCATAATATATGCATAATATAGTGGTTGGCGCAGGTAATATCACAGGTTTCGGGAGGTGGAAGATAGCAGGAGGGAACGCCCCTCCTGCTACCTGCTATCCCTTAATAGCAGCTTTAGGAGGTTTGGCGCAAGATCGGGCCTTTAGACTATTTAAAAGAAATCCATCAGTTGTTACATGACCTACCTTGGTTTCACCCAGACGTCCATAAATCTGCCAGAAATATTTAGTAAAGAGTTCTTTTCCAATGGGCTGCCCGTTAATTCGGATCCTTTCCCTGACTTGGACCAAATGTGGGGAACTGCAACCATAAGGGAAACAGAAGAGGAAGGTTTTTACACTTCAAGTTTAGTATGCATTTTTGGTCAGATTATTCAAAAAATATAAATCTAAAACACTTTATTATAATTAAAGTAATTAAGAATCAGAATAGTTCTGTGTAGTAACTCGATTTCACTAAGGTTTGTGTTAAGTTCATGTAGGAAATATAACAAAATGACACAGGACACCTTTGTTTTGCTGTTCCCCAGTTAGTAGCACTGTAAGAATCAGATTTGGTTTTCAGTCACATTCTCTTTTTTTCATAGATGAGTCAAAGAAGATGTGAATTCTACCTTCAATGTTGGCTTTAGAGAATACTGTTACCATATTAAAGAATGCTGAAAGTACCATGACAGATGATTAATGATTAATATTGATGCTTATATACTTTGTCAACTGTTTTTCACATTGACCTTTGTATGCAAGCAGCCCACGAGAAGAAAAATAGGCAACAACTGATAACATTTTAATTGTTAACTATGTTTACTGGGCATTAATTAATTTAATGATCAACTTATCGATCATTAAATATACTGAAGAAGGACTTGGACACACAAAGTGACATCAGTGTCTGTCTTCAAGATAAAACACATTGGACTTTGGACAAAGAGGAATCTTTGGATGAATTTGCTGATTTGTAATAGAAGGTGACTAATCTTGGGAATGTTTTATGACATATGAAGGGAGTTTGTCAGATGAAAAACTCAGATCCAGCTGTTACTCAACTCGCGTAATTACTAGGTACGACCAATGGAATATTGAAAAGGTAAGATCTGCAGCACCACTGATGGGCTCCACTAATATAAGTGGACTCGAATTTCATTTCACTTCCAATGAGGTGTCTGTTTTTATGTTTGTCCCCCCCCCCCCCCTCGAATCTGCGGAAAATCATAATCAAAACCAAACGGAAGGTGTTCTTCAAATCCAGAAGCAAATTACAATATAGTATACAATGCAAATTGCTTCTTCTGTCCAGAATAAACCAATTTCAACTTAAAATGCTCTGGTCACTGACTGATCCAGCAGGTATGGATAAATCAGACTTATCTTTCTACCCTAAAAAAAAAAAAAAAAAAAAAAAAGGTTAATGAATAATTCTTCACAAATAAATTTTTTTTTCCTGATGAGTGAAACACATTATGCGTTTAGTAACATTTTTCCTTCCCTCTTTCAATGTGACAACAGCTGTGAGGCAACAGCTGTGAGGTGACAGCGCTAACCACAAGGCCACCAAACTGCTCTCTCCAAAAGCCATGTATGATTTAAAGCTATACCTGTAAAATCCTGTGCGGAAGCCATAACTTCTCAAAATCTGCTCGGTGAAGGCACATGTTGATCCCTAAAGAAGAAATAAAGACAGTGAGGTGCCATTTTTTTCCTGACACTTTTCATTTGTTTGTGAATAAACACAGATCAGATATGCTTTTATAACAAAGAAATGTACACATGAACAGCTCACCTTGCCCTTTGTGCCAGTGACATGAATGATGTTAAGGTGATCTAGATCCTTCCACCTTCAGAAACACACATACAGTCAGAAAAGACTAAAGGATATATGAACTCTATCAAGGCAACAATGATAGGCCATCCAGTTCCCCCTATTTGTCACTGTTCTGTATTCCTATTTGCTGATCATGCTGATAAAATCAACTTACAGTGAGGCCAGCTCGCTCCAGGAAGTTTCTCATGGCCTCCAGCTGCTGCTGAGGATGGTTCCTTTCTCGTCGTACTTGCTCCAAAGCATTAGCATTGGTCTGCAGAGTATTCAGGTTGCAAATAGCATCCTGGGACAAAAATGAATAGTTGGATTCAGAGTCTCAGCATGTTTAAAACACTGACAACTGCACAAAAGCAAAACTATGCTGTTTTGCATAAAATGCAAGTCAGTGATCAATGAATAAATCAGAGTGATGGTAAAAAGAGCAGCTGTGTGACTATAGCTGAAGCTCAGATGGTCAGAGCCTCAGGTATCGTTGTGTTGTTGAACCTAATTTGTCTTATTACTCAGTGTCCTATGGTTCCACTGTCTTTATTCTGAACATACAGCTGCCAGAAACACTCACTATCGAGTGGAACTTAGCCAACCTTTTTCCAAGAATGTTTCTTTTGCCATATTGGGCCAAATATAGGACGCCTGACTACAAGACGACCCCTATTTTTCAAATATCATTTTAGGAAAATAAAAATATGTTTATGTGTTCATATGTTTGTAAGACAAGTTTTTATTGTACAATTATTCTAGAAAAACTCAGAGATAACATTGTGTTGTATTGTTAAACACTTTAATGATTTCATCTTTTTTAGGAAGTATGGTTCCATACTTAAGGTAAGGTACATCTCAGGTTTCCATGGTGGACCTCGATTACAAGACGACCCCATTTTTGAGAATATGATTTCTAGAAAAAATATCATCCAATGTTCACACCAATACGGTACATCATTTACGTTAGTAAGAACCACTGGACCTTGGGCTACCACATCTTGAACAGAAGACAGAATTAAGAGACATTGGTTTGTGTAATCCAAATTCATATTAGTCTCAAGGCTGTAACTACCATTAAGGACACCGAGGTCATGTCCTCGGTATTTTTTCCCCCATTGATTTCATTTTCCATGTCTTAAAAGTTATTTTTTCACAACGTCGCGAAGATAAACAGAGCTGATTTCATTCTGACTTGTTGCTCCAGTAACGCGGTGTCATGTGACAGTGTCAGACTGATCCTGAATGCACCACTAAGAGAGTTTGATCAGAACAGCCCGGTGGCGATAGTAAAAATTAGGGGTGCTCCGATCAGGGTTTTTGGGGCCGATCACCGAAATCAATATCGGCCGATCCGATACCGATCACCGATCGTATTTATTTCCCTTTGTTTCTTGCTGTCTTAGACCTTTTCGACTTGAAAATTGTGGACATGCGCCCCCTAGTGGCCGAGACATAACTGGAGTGTGCGGTGCTCCACTATCTAACCCAAACACCGCAGCGTGGAGCATTTGTTACGGATAACGCAGACATGTCTTGGATTGATGATGTTAGGCAGTGGCCTCCAGTTACAGATGAAGGTAGTTTATCGCTGTTTTTAATGATTGGTTATGGAAATAGCATGATCTATTCCCATAATCAAACACTAAAAACTGTTGGAACGCTGCAACGCTGGCTATAACTAATGTCAACAAGCCATAAAGATTATGCTACTGTAACGTTAACGCTAGCGGTAAATTAGGCTATGTGTTAATGTTATATTTAATTTATTTAATCATTCTCCTAAGTCATTCATTCATTCATTCATTTATAGGCTTGTGCTAGTGCCGAGGGCTACAGTAGCGTCATACTGCTGTTCTTTCGGCCAGAATCGTCCGGGACTCTCAGCGAGACTATGAGTAGTACGAGACTGAATGTTAACGAAAACTTACCCGGCTGTATTCATTTGGAACTAAGTCCTTTCTGTTGATATTTTTCACCCACGTCTTCCTAACTTCTTGGTTGTCGGTGCGCCCAGGAAATCGGTGCAAACTGTATGGCTGCAAACAAGGCAGTCTTCGTGCAGTAACGGCTTGTGTATTTCATACTTTCTTCTTCCATTGTTGAATTTTCACTCCATTGTTGGCACAGTTTATGACGGAACATGTATTCCCACTCGACCGACTCGACATTATAAAAATATCTATTTGTAGAAAGAGAAAAACACTGGTTAATCTGCGAGCCAGTGAAAGTGTCGCTCTGTAGCACAACCCCGCAATGGCGGACGGGGTACTTCCGGGGGGCTGGCCCGAAACGGTCTATAGACAGTGTATGCGCACGAGAATAGAGCGTTTTTGATCGGCTCTTTTGATCGGCTTTAATGACAATTCTGACCGATCCCGATCATATGCATATCGGCTGATCCGATCAGGTCCACCGATCGATCGGAGCACCCCTAGTAAAAATGCGTCGGAACAACTCGTTACGTCCTTCCTTCTCTGGTGGACGGCTGCAACAAACCACATTATCATTTGCAGCAGCAGTTAAGACAACAGAAGGACAGGGAAAGAGGAAGAGGGAAGCTGAGAATTTAAGGAGGACAATATGAGAATGAGTTGAATGAGTGTGTGTGTGTGTGTGTGGTGTTAGCCTCTGGTCACTATTTTTCAGAAAAATTGTATCATTAGCGAGTTGGCTAATTGCTAGCTGTCTGTCTAGAACCTTCAGTTTTTCAAAATTAGTATTTTTAATGAGAATTGAAAGCATTTCTGCTGCTATAATAAAGAGTAAAGTCAAGTCAAGAAAACTTTATTGTCCCCAGGGGGCAATTAACAGTGCATTAGCAGCAAGACAGTGACAATAACAATAACCACAACAATAAAATGCACAACACTGGTAAGAACAAGACAATTAAAAGCAATAAAATAATAGAAACAGAGATAAAATTAGTTTAGCTTAGTTGCCCACAGTGCAGTATGTCTTAAAAGGGGGGTAAAAACTATTCATTATTTAAAAGGCCAATGGCCACCGGAACCCAGGATTTTTAAAATCTGTTTGTTCTTATTTTTGGCATCTGAAATCTCCGTCTGGAGGGGAGCAACCTGAATTCAGATGCCAGGGGGTGGCTCGGGTCAGAGGAGACCAGTCTTGCCTTCTTCAAGGACCTGGTTCTATGCAAGGCTGAGATTTCTGTCAGGGGGGTGCCAACAATTCTACTGCACACTTTGATAATCCCCTGGAGTCTACTGCGATTTTTAAGAGTAATTAGCCCGAACCAGCAAATAAAAGAAAATGTCAAGACAGATTCAATAAAAAATAAAGGAGATATAGGACATCATTGCTTAATACCTTTACCTACAAAGAATCTTGGGCATGTACCCTGTGGTGTATCTGAATACGGTGCATTAAGGGTTAATGCTTTACGCAAGTTACATTACAGTAGGCCAATGGGATTATGTGTGTGGGGTCACATGATGCTCTATGTCTTACGCTGGGGTTCAATATAGTTGCGGTAAAAACGTCAAGACACAGGTGGTCCACGCGCAATTATTCTTTTTAAAAATAGAAGATACGACATACCCTGTGGTAGTATGACTGTACTATTTGTATCTTTATAAATTAATTTTATCACATTAATGAAGTTTTCACCAAAGCCAAATATTTCTAACGTACTGAAAATAAATTTGTGTTCAATTGTATCAAATGATTTAAAAAAATCTAAAAATAAAATAAAACCATCTTCTTCAATTAAGTGATTGTACTCCAGCAAGTCAAGCACAAGTCGTATATTGTTATGAATTGAACGACCTTTTATAAACCCAGATGCATATCTGAAATGCTTTGAGTGATGCCAGATTTCAACCTGTTTGCATATATATGAGTTAAAATTTTATAATCATTACTGAGTAAAGTTATAGGTCTACGGTTGTCAATTAGTTTATGTTCTTTCCCAGGTTTAGGGATGAGGGATTATTCCTTGTTTCATTGTGGTTGGCAGAGTGTGGGATTCAAATATTTCTCCAACCATATTTAAAAAAGAGATATTTAAGATGTTCCCAAAAATGTCCATAAAAATTGCTTGTTAGACCATCTGATCCTGGAGATTTATCCAATGCTAAGCAATTCAGAGCTTTTTCCACCTCTGCTATATTAATATTTGCCTCAGAAACATCTTTGAAACACTTATTGATTTGGGGGGTCCATTCTTTAACATGCTCAAAGAACACCTCAGCATCTGGAGATGAATAAGATCAGTACAATTTACTGTAGAATTTGAAGATTTCTTTAGAGATCAAATTTGGGTCAGTGCATTCTTGACCATCTATTAGTGAGGTTCTAATAGCAATACGTTCTTGTTTTCTCTTTTCCAGTCTACACTAAGGACTAAATGTCAACTGAATTCATGATTACACGTGTCTTATGCCTACTGTCTATTGTGTATTCTTTATATCATCACATTTTTTTCTTTTTTTTAATCATTACAGTTAATGGTGAGAAACCTCTTCAAAAAAGCCCAGGAGTAAATCTGTTCCATTGTTCCATCCCCACCAACAAACAACACACACACGAACACACACACCACCATACACAATTCAATAGTTATAATGTATAAAATAAAAGTGTCATTAGCACCACTGATCTGTT
Organism: Hirundichthys speculiger; assembly: GCA_018398805.1. Lineage (NCBI taxonomy): Eukaryota > Metazoa > Chordata > Actinopteri > Beloniformes > Exocoetidae > Hirundichthys > Hirundichthys speculiger. Next base: position 450,629 of record JAGFBZ010000420.1, read on the forward strand.
TTTGTTTTATTTGATTTTATGTAATTCATTTATTTTTGGGGGGGTTGACCTCGGTATTTGAAAAATCCTGGCTACGGCCTTGATTAGCCTCCTTACTTAATCAATTACACTGACTGTAGGGACAACAGGAAACAAATGATTACACCAGCTGGTATGGAATTGGTCATCAAAGCAGTGTAAAAAACAGCCATGATTTTATTGTCCAAGCAAAGGCTGGACAGTGAACTAATCATGTTTATTAGCATGAGTTAGACAAACCTCTGCCTCTCTCGTGACTGTCCCATGTAGTACTCAAACGTACTGGGTTTAATAAAATTTCATTAAAGCGATTATCAGCCCCGATTCTGTAATGAGACGTAGAAGTAGTTCAAGTCAAACTTAAAAGCTATCACAAAAACACGTGTTAGCACAAAACCTTGTCTGACAATAACGACGTGCTGTCACTTCTACCCAACTAGCAGTCAGCTGCAGGCTTTTCATTTTCCAACTCAAATAATCACCTTCTATTGAAAATCCGTGTGAAAACTTCCCTGTGTGCTTGTGGTGCTTTCATCCATATTTACTGCCACGTTCCAACTCCACAATTACTCAAATTTATGTTATAAAACTTGGCAAACTGGCGCTAGAGTCTCGCTGGCTAGCTTCCTCATTAGCAACCAGAGTAAAACCATGCTAGCAGAGACTGTAACACACCGTACCTGATAATCCATCCCCGGAAACTCAGGAACCGCTCTGGTACTGTGGTGTCTGTCAAACAGGCCCGCAAACAAACACGCCAAGTCCCGCTTTGGAAATAGTGGGCCGAGCCGAAATCCTTGTAGTACCACACGCGACAAACACACCATCCTGATGATGTCACAGGAAGCTACTGTCAGATCTGGGAGGAGCTTCTGCTCCGCAGGAAGCTACTATCAGATCTGGGAGGAGCTTCTGATCCGCAACTACGTTGGGACACGCCATATTTAGGGCCCGAGCACCGAGGGTTTGAGGACCCAATTGCATTTCGAATGTTTATTATTATTATTATTATTCTCCGAAATGAATCGCCTGTTTGGGGGCTTTAACATACTCGAAAACTCACGAGATTTTTCACACGCATTAATTGTCTGCGAAATTTACGTATTTTATGGGTGCTGCACATGGGCCCACAAAAGTGGCTCAATAGCGCCACCTTGTTTATTGTATTGGCGAGCCCCTCGATATGCTTCCACCTACAGACATGAACATTGTGTGACTGATGTATCATCCTCAGACCTACAAAAAAGTCTCATGGACCCCTGCTCTAACTCCCACAGGAAGCCCACTATTTTTATATATATATCAACGTTGATATAGTGTCAGTGAATGGTTGAATCTTGAATCAACGTCAGGATTCAACCATCACCTAAATGGTAATATATCTAAATGCTTAAAATATATATATATATATATATATATATATATATATATATATATATATATATATATATATATATATATATATATATATATCAATGTTGATATAGTGTCAGTGAATGGTTGAAACCTCAACATTGAAGAAGGGTAGAATTCCTTTGCGCTTTCTGTGAAATTTCAATGCCAAGTTTCAGTGTAGAATCAATATCACTGCTGACACTCTTTCAACGTTGATTCGACCATATTTTGCTATCTGGGTAGAGTGATTATATTTGACTATAGCGCATCATTGGGCTTGTTATTTTGGGTATGACAGATGTACGATAATTTTGAGACTGTGGTACGATTATTGTGGTACTACATTTCCCACCTGGCAACGCTGAAGTGAAGTTAGCATTAGCAGCAGCCGAGTGTTATGGATTTACATCCTCTGTTGACTGACAGGAGCCGAAAAATACAGACTGTAACGTTGTCAGGTTCCTGAATAAAGTGCCGTTCAGAGCAGAGAAAACCAGACTTTTTCTTTAGTTTTCACTGGTGTATTAGCCGCTTGTCACGAGCCTGGAATAGGACAGTACAGCGGTTTCCCTGCTACGGTTCAGAGACCGGAGGCCGTACGGTAACACATGAAAGCATATTTTATTGTGATGCCCTGTGCACCCAAAACATGGCCACTTTTCGCCAAATAAACATTGTTTCTAAATGAATTAGATATGTTTGCCTTAGTGACACATGGCAAATGTGCAGAAATCATAGAAAAAATATCTTTTTTTTTCTAAGTTGATCGTGGATTTTGTGGCCCTCGCCACTGGCGACAAGGCAGAAAAAAACAGTCGAAATGATCAAATTTTGGTCGCATTTGGTGACCAGTTAGTCGCGATTTTATGTCCTGTTTAGTCACATTATTTAGTGTATTTTGTATTCTGTCAGTGCTTTATCAGATTAGCCTTGGATTCCTACAGCTCATACTCATTAGCTCTATGGAGGTCTGGACAGAGGTAATGAACTGAACAGGTTCTTCAATATGTTCAGTTCCCCCCCTGCCTCCAGCCCAACAGACCACACCCTCGGTGAGCCCACAGCTTTCCTGTCACACCTCCACTCTGTCACCCTGCAGCTCAGTCATGGACCAGAAAACAGCATCATCTTTCTCCACCTCGGAGACCTCCTCTGCCTCCCCCTCCACTCTGTCTGTCTCCTGCAATCAGGTCAAAAAAACAACTAGAGAAACTGAACCAGAACAAGGCTGCAGGTCCAGACTGTGTCTGTCCCAGAGTTCTCAAGACCTGCTCAATGCAACTATGTCCGATTCTCCAGCACCTCTTCAACACCAGTTTGAGACAGAAAACAGTTCCTGTGCTGTGGAAAACATCCTGCCTTGTTCCAGTGCCTAAAAAACCACAACCAGCTGAACCTAATGACTACAGACCAGTTGCCCTGACATCTCACATCATGAAAGTCCTGGAGAGACTCTTACTGGCCCACCTCAACAAGCAGGTCAGCACCTTTCAGGACCTATTACAGTTTGCATATCGTAATGGGCTTGGGGTTGAAGACGCCATCATCTACCTGCTTCACAGAGCCCACTCTCATCTTGACCGATCAGGCAGTACTTTGAGGGTCATGTTCTTTGATTTCTCAAGTGCTTTTAATACAATTCAGCCTGCGTTGTTATGTGAGAAGCTCCATAAGTTCCAGGTGGATTCCTCCACAACCTCCTGGATTTATGACTACCTCACAAACAGACCACAGTTTGTGAGACTGAAAGGTTGTGTGTCTGAGATGGAGGTCAGCAGCATTGGAGCACCACAAGGAACTGTTCTCTCACCATTTCTCTTCACGCTCTACACCTCTGACTTCCAGTACAACTCTGAGTCCTGTCATCTGCAGAAATACTCTGATGACTCTGCAGTTGTTGGGTGTATCAGCAACGGACAAGAAGCAGAGAACAAAGAACTGATCTGTCAGTTTGTGAAATGGTGTAGTAACAATCAATCTCGTATTAAATACCAGCAAAACTAAGGAGATGATTGTCGACTTCAGGAGGAGCAAGAATCAACACAGCAGTGTTTCCATCCTGGGAAAGGAGGTGGAGGTGGTGGAGGAATACAAGTATCTTGGAGTTCAGCTTGACAACAGACTGGAGTGGAAATGCAACACAGAATACATCTACAAGAAAGGTCAGAGCAGACTCTACTTTTAAGAAAGTTGAGATCTTTTAATGTCTGCACCAAGATGTTGCACATCTTCTATAGGTCTGTTGTTAAAAGTGCAATCAGCTTTGCAGCCATCTGCTGGGTCAGCAGCATCAGAACCAGAGACCTGAAGAGAATCAACAAACTGATCAGGAAAGCTGGATCTGTGCTGGGTGTAACTATGGAGCTGCTGGAGCTGATTGTACAAAAAAGAATGCTGCACAAGCTGATGAAGATGATGGAGGACTCTTCACACCCTCTCCACGACACAGTGATCAAACAACAGAGTGTGTTCAGTGAGAGGCTTCTTCAGGTCTGTTGCAAGACAGAAAGATACAGAAGATCATTCCTGCCAACAGCCATTAGCCTCCACAACAAGACTTAACACCTATTATTATTATTGCTGTCATTTGTCTGTTGTTTATAAAAAAAATTAAAAAAAAAAGAGAGAGCCCTTACTACAGTATTGAATTTCCCTTTATGGGATAAACTACTTTTCATTTCATTTCATAAAATTCCTCATTCACCATCCAAATTTTGTGCACGGGTCTGAGGTAACAACAGTGATGTGTTGAGTTTTCCTGGTTCTTGTTAGAACTCTGGCAACAGGGTTCATCATGAGCTGAAGCTGTCTAATGAGAAAAAAAATCATTATGGTAGTCAAGTCTGCTGGAGATGAAGGCTGGATAAGTTTCTGTAAATCTGCTCTGGACATCAGATGCTCTGACTCTTTATATTTGTTTAAGATTATACACAGCTGTGTGTCAGGTTGGGAGCCAGAATGGAGGACCCAGGCACTAGAGTGCAGAAAAAATTAAGTATTTATTCAACAAAACAAAAACCAAAAGTCCAAGAAAACTAAAATAAACCACGAAAGTAATCCAGAGGGGTATACTACGAAGCAAGTTCAACACAGCCAGGCTTTCTTTGGGTGAGCTGGCTTAACAAACCTGAAACTCGCGATCAGAGATAACTGGTACCACGACGGTGGTTATCAACTATCTTTGTTAACCGCGGCTTTCTGCTTTCTGCTCTGTGCGCGTTCACATGAAAGGGGGCGTTTGACGCGTCATTTGACGCCTATTCCGGATCAAATGGATAGATGGCGGTCCGTATATTTCAGTCAGGAGGAGCAGGTTTTAATAATGCAGGGCTATGAGGATTTCAAAGAAATCTTTACGGCCAAAAGCAATACTGTTGGTGCGAATAAAGCCAGAGAGGAGTGCTGGCAAAAAATTGCAGATCGTGTAAATTCGTAATGTGACAGTGTGAGGTCCTGTCACTGACCTCCGATTGATCACATGTCCTGGCTACATGGCTCAGGGAATATGCCTTTGGCTGACTGGCAATTGTGCGTGACTTTTACCCGGGAATCTGGGGATCAAACCCCGCCCGGACTCTCTGTATTGTCCCTTGCTACAGTAAATTATATTTATTTCACCACTTAATGCACCTTAATTAATCTCCCTCCCTCCCTCTTTTAGAGCGCTTAAACTTTAAACTTAATGCAGCAGATTTAAACATTATGTAGGTCTGACTGTCCCATTATGGATGATAGATAAAAATCACTTTAGTTTTTTGGTAAATATATGTGAAATTAATTTAAGATTTAATATTATCTGTGATACCAATATACGTTCACCGGCCACTTTAATAGGTACCCTATCACCCTGGGGAATCTTATGAATGAATTATATTATAACATTTCACATGAAATTCCACGTCACACTGATTATCAATATAATGGACTATTAATTTATGTTACCTGCTATTTAGTAAAACGCTTCTTTTATTTGAAGCGTGGGCAGATGGCCAGGGAATACTACAAACATATTCAGCAGTTCAGTAAGAACAAGTACAACCTTTATTCCAGTATTCTGGCTCAGATTTTCTGCATCACCAACTGAATGCATGTAGGTTCCCGTGGCAAAGAAACGCAAAGAAACGCACACCGTTTGCGCTACTGTGAGCGCACGGCTGCGTTTGGTGGCGCTGCCAATATCTGGCTCTAACAGATTACAAATGTAACGTATTCCCTCAGCTGGAAATCTCTAGCGTTCATAGAGAATATGGTCATGGGAAGCCAGCGGATCAGTCCGGTCTCTGAATACTCTCTTCCTATCCTCGCACAATCCTGGCGCTAAAGTCAACATGATTGGGTGAAAGTGAAAGGGCGGTGCTTTTTAGAGCCGATTTGAACCTAAACTCTGCACATAACCTGCTCCGGACCAGGATAAGTTTGCAGAGTAAGTTACCATGGTGATCTAGCCAGGTTGAAAGAGAGCCACCTTCGTGGTACCGGAAATCCTGGTTTTAGACTCAACATACCTCGCTAACCCTCTAATCTCGCTTCGTAGTATACCCCTCAGGTATCCAGGCAGGGGAACATGGAGGAAAAACAAGTGACCAAAAACCAACAGAGTACTTACAGGACACAAGACAACAGAGCAGCACAGACAGCGGAGATGACAAAGAAGCCTACATACACAGGGAACCCAACGAGAGACAGGTGCAGACAATCAGGATAACAAGAGGGAAGGAAGCAAAACTGAAAACAACAAAGACAAGACAGACCTTCAAAGTAAAACAGGAAACAGGTAACACAAAAGACAGGGATTGACGCCAACTTAATGTGATGCCTACAAATGTATGATCACAATTTCAGAGAGAGATATTTGTCTGTGCATTCTTTTTGTTTGATACCTTTTAATATTTTGAGTATCTCTGGTGTTATTTATCACAGGGGATAATATTTGGATAAGTTTGAGGTGCAGTTCTTAACTACGCCACAAGGGGGACATGGGTGGGCTGGTTGTGCAGGGAGCTAGTCATTCTTCTGTTCTCATACAGATGTAACGGGGAGGAGTTTAGGACCCTGGGGAGTCTTTAAAGGTTTAGCGGAAACCATGCTCTCTCTCTCGCTACCGGGGCGCAGACACGGAAGTGCAGGCAGCTGCGTGAAGCACGCCAAACAATTGACGCGGTATGTTAACATTTTTATTAACAAAACATTAATGTATGCAGCATAAATGTAGATGTTCAGTAAATGTATTATTTTCAGAACTCAGGAGTAAATTAATGACTGTGTGTCTCTCCAGCCATCTGCGTACAGAGTGCCGGGGTGCGAACCTCGAGCAGAGATGGTGATTGTAAGTCATGTGATGGTGTAACTATCGTTTTTTATCTACCATGTATTTAACTGTGATATTTAAATGTATTTGGTGTTTTTTTCTTTAGTGGCAGTTATTATGACACTGTGCATACAGCTGGTCTGAGTGACGAATAAATTAACTACAGGTACGGCATATAGGTTAAGTATGTTGTTAGCAAAACTGAGCTTTAATATGCCAAACATGTCTTTAATATCCGACTGTTTTTTTATAGGACTGTCTGCAAGTGCGGTGACTGTCACTGTTTTTTTTTCCACTCTATAAGTTAGTTTCAACGGGCCTTTTTGATTAATTGTTTTGTTTGTTTTCTTTAATTTCTTTTGGGGTATTTGTTTCATGCGGGCCAAGTGCAATATTTAATGGGCATTGTGCAATTCTGGAATTATAGCCGGTTGGGAGCTGTGGGCACTGCTTGGTGACCCCTTTTTGGTGTGATATTTAAGCATTGGTGTGTCTTAAACTCATGCAGTGAAAAGCTCTACATGATTGGTGATTCTTAAACGTGTGCAGTGATAAACTCTATATGGTTAGTGATTCTTAAACATGTGTAGTGATACGCTCTACGTGATTGGTGATGCTTAAATGGTTGCAGTGACTAAAGGTCCCAAAGGATTTTGTTAGTGTGTTGGGTCCCACTTACCATTTTGCCCTACGCTCCCCCCCCCCCTTCGGTATCAGCTGCTACTTTTCCCCAGAACGCACCTTTGCACTTTACCCTTTTGCGCAATTTGCACAACTGATTGGACTACTGTATAACCGTAGCCTACTTATTGCCCCGAATATTATTGTGTGGTTTATTTATTTTTATGTTGCAATAAACTTTTGTAATTTTGTGAGCTGTCCGCCTCCTGTCCTGGTTATTCTGGACACTTACCGGTCTGTGTGGTTGAATTGGGGTGGGAAACATTGATTATATTAAAACCTAGCATTTTTCCAACCACTACATTTGGCGTTGTTGGCAGGATCTGGAGGCTGGATTTCGCTAGGTTTTTGCTAGTTTTTTTTTTTGTTTGTTTGTTTTGGCCCATTTGATTGGTTAGGGTTGAGTGGAGAAAAAACAGTGACAGGTCGTCGGCGACGAGGGAACCACAAGCCATTTCAACTGCCTTCTCCACGCGGTTGACTCTGCCCAGTGGGAGCATGGAGGATCTGCAGGTTGTCATGGAGGAGCTGCGGCAGCTTAAAGTCACCAACGAACAGTTGAGAGAGCAGTTGCGTGAACAATCACAGGTACCCCATTCAACGCCTGGGCCGTCTACTGCCCCTCCTAATGTGGATCCTGTAAATCGTTCGACGCAGGATGCCACAAGTCTTCGTTACCTCTATGTACCTAGAGAACGTAAATGTTCCAAGTTCACAGGAAAATTGTCAGTTGATTTGTTAACAGTTGAACAATGGATCGAAGAGGTACGCAGATGTCTGGAGGTTAGGCATATGTCAATAGCTGAACAATTGTTGTTTATCACTGACCATTTAGAGGGAGGTGCCAAGTCTGAAATAAATTTTCACCCTAGCGCCAACAGAGACACCCCAGAAAAAATCTTTTCTATTTTAACTGAAAATTACAGTTGCTCTCAGTCATATGTAGCAGCACAGTTACAGTTTTTCCAGCGTACACAGAGAGAGGGGGAGTCCTTACGCGACTATTCGCATGCTCTTAAGTCATTAATGGACGTGGTAATACACAAAACACCTGTGGGTATCCCAAACTCTGATGTACTGTTGCGTGACCAATTTATAGAAAATGTGCTCGATGATATGTTACGTAGGGAGTTGAAACAACGTGTCCTCGAAGAACCGACTACTTTCGTAGACCTTCGGGGTATGGCTCTCAGGTGGGCAGATGCAAGTAGACGGGGGGGTAGAGTTAAACCTCGTGCTTATTCCTGCGACGCATACTCTCAGGCAGTAGATAGTTTTGAGGCAAGCACAAATGTAGTCACTGCTAGGCCTAGCGATGAGATTGCAGAGATAAAAGAGTGTTTACGTAAACAGCAAGCCCAATTAGATACTATCATGAAGCATGTCGCAGCCCAGGTCCCGCAGCCCATTCAGACTGATGATGCTCCCAGCACAACTAAGCCTTTCCGCTTTCAGGCAGATGGCAAGCCAATTTGTCACCGCTGTAATAGGGCAGGCCATATAGCTAGGTTCTGTCGAGTAAACGTACCAGCTCCCAGGGCCCGTGTGAGGTCTAGTACTGAAGCTGGGGTGCATAGCCAGGAAGTGGGAGGGGGCCCTGACTCTCAGCCGTCGGGAAACTAGACCCCTCTGATGCAGAGAGCCAGGCATCGGAAGAGGGTTTTGTGGGCTCACCTGAAGGCCAAATGGAAGACCCCTCTCGACTTATTGGAGACTGCCCAAGGGTTGAAATTAGTATGGGGGGTGTTATGGTACCCTGCCTCTTGGATACGGGGTCAATGGTCACTACAATCAGAGAAAGTTTCTTTGACAAGCACTTTAAATCTCAGGGTGTTGGCCCGCTTAAAAAATGTCATTGGCTACGTCTGAAGGCCGCCAATGGACTGAGAATCCCCTACAAAGGATACATGGAACTGGATGTTGTTGTGCTGGGTAAGACCCTGTCACGAATGGGAGTGTTAGTTGTAGAGGACCTCCAAGATGAGCTCACCGAACAGCAGCAGCAACAGACCGTGCCTGGCCTTCTTGGAATGAACATCATCCACCACTGTTACAGTTTGCTTTTTGAACAGTTTGGCCCCAGTCTGTTACAGTCACCTGTTTTTCAAGCTGCTAGTAGGGGGTGGAAAGAAACGCTGGTCAAATGTCAACGCATTGAAGCTGCGAACGCACAAGGGTACCTGGGTAAAGCCAAGGTCCATGGTCGGGCTGTTCGTGTGCCTGCAGGTTCCTTGAAGTGGATTTGCACGTCGTGTCCATCTGCTGCCACCCTCACTCTTCCAGCAGTGCTTCTTGAGCCCCTTACATCAGGAAACCACCTCCCAGCTGGTATTCTTGTATCCCCAGCCCTTCTTTCTGTCCATCAAGGCAGTATTGAAATTCCCGTGGTCAATATGGGCACTGAAGATGTTTGGCTACAGCCGCATACACAGATCGGTGAACTGCATGTGGTTGACCCACTGCAATCAGAGGGTTCGGTCCTCATTCAAGAGACGGATGACCACCACACCTTAGCCGTGGTCCAACAAGTGACTGCAGAGAGCGTTCCAACCACTGATTTTTCCAGTTTGTCATGGCCCAATCTTTCCCCCGACGAAATCAAACGGGGTGTAGAGCTTTTGCAGAAGCACAGCACAGTCTTCAGCCGGGGGGAAGGAGACTTGGGGTGTACCACACTCATGGAGCACGAAATCCCTTTAGTGGACGAGGCCCCTGTGCGGCAGCGGTACCGCAGGCTTCCACCATCACAGTACGAACAGGTCAAAGCCCACATTCAAGAGCTGCTGGACCGGGGTGTGGTGCGCCAAAGCTGTAGCCCATACTCTTCTCCAATTGTTGTTGTCTTCAAGAAAAATGGTGAGCTTAGGTTGTGTGTGGACTACCGCTTGCTCAATGCCAAGACAAGGAAGGACGCTTACCCCCTGCCCCGAATTGAGGAGTCCCTGGATGCCCTTACTGGCGCCCAGTGGTTTTCAACATTGGACCTCGCCAGTGGGTACAACCAAGTACCTGTGGCAGAAAAGGACAAGGCAAAACTGCTTTTTGCACACCATTTGGACTCTTCGAGTTCAATCGGATGCCGTTTGGGCTATGCAATGCTCCTAGTACCTTCCAAAGGTTGATGGAGCGGATCTTTGGAGACCAAAGCTTTCAGTCCTTGCTGCTATACTTGGATGATATTGTAATTTTTTCATCATCCTTTGACCAGCACCTTCAGCGCCTTGACATGGTGCTGACTCGGCTTAAAGAACACAACCTGAAATTGAAGCTACAGAAATGCCACTTCTTCCAACCTGAGGTCAAATACCTTGGCCATGTCATTTCGGCCTCCGGTGTCGCCACTGATCCTTCAAAGATCAGCGCAGTGGCAGAATGGGCGCGACCAACCACGTGCACAGAGTTACAATCATTTTTGGGTTTTGCTTCCTACTATCGCCGCTTTGTGGCAGGCTTTGCAAAGTATGCAGCCCCACTCCATCGGCTGGTGGGTGAAATGGGGGGAACTAAGAAGAAACGCAAAACCCTGGGAAAAGGAGTCCTGGGCGACCGTTGGAGCAAAGAATGTGAAGAGGCATTCCAAATACTGAAGAGACTCCTTGTTAGTGCACCAGTTTTGGGATATGCTGACTTCACCAAACCTTTTGTCCTGGAAATAGATGCCAGCCAGGCTGGGCTGGGGGCTGTGTTATCCCAGGACCATGAGGGGAAGCGACGACCGATTGCTTTTGCAAGCAGGGGACTCAGGCCCACTGAAAAGAACATGTCCAACTACAGCTCTCGAAAATTAGAATTTCTGGCATTAAAATGGGCAGTGACACAGAAGTTTCGAGAGTATCTGCTGGGACATAAATTTCTGGTGTTTACCGATAACAACCCCCTCAGCTATCTGCAATCAGCTAAACTGGGGGCAGTGGAGCAACGGTGGGCATCCGAGTTGGCAGTCTTTGACTTTGAAATCAAGTATCGACCAGGCCCAGCCAACCGTAATGCAGATGCCCTGTCCCGTCAGCGACAGTTTCAGAGTACAGTCTCTGTCCTTCCTGGCATGAAAGTGCCAGATGAAGTCCACCGTCAGACAGAGGAGATGCCACAAATTGCCCCTGCCACTGCTGCCACCTGCCAAGCCATAGCCGCTTTTCCATCACGGCCTAAAGCTGACTTACTGGTCCTACAGGCAGCAGACCCAGTGATTGGTCCATTTTTGCAGTACTGGAAGAGAGGAACACCCCCAACAAAGCAAGAAAGTGTCCATGCTTGCAAAGGAGTGAAGAAATTGGTGCAGCAGTGGGCTAGGCTAAACTCACGTGATGGCGTTTTGTATCGGCGGATACGGACACCAGGTGAAGGACGAGTTCTACTTCAACTACTGTTGCCCCAGTGCTTGCAGGCAGAAGTCCTTAAAAGTCTTCATGATGGCCATGGCCACCAAGGCATTGAACGTACCACGAGTCTCATAAGGCAGAGGTGCTTTTGGCCCTTCATGCAAAGTGACATCGCAAGATACTGCCAAGACTGTAATCGCTGCACGCTGGCCAAAGCTGTACAACCAAAAGTCCGTACCTTTAGGGGGGCTTTGACTGCCTCTAAACCTTTGGAAATCATCGCCATCGACTTCACTCTGCTGGACAAAGCTAATGATGGGCGGGAGAATGTGCTGGTGGTCACGGATGTGTTCTCCAAATTTGCCCAGGCATATCCAACACCAGACCAGCGGGCCAGCACGGTAGCCCGGGTGCTGACAGAGAAATGGTTCTACACCTATGGTGTACCCAAACGCATTCACAGTGACCAAGGAAAGAGTTTTGAAGGAGACCTGTTGAAACGACTTTGCCACCTGTATGGAATCGAAAAGAGTAGAACTACACCTTACCACCCAGAGGGCAATGGACAATGTGAAAGATTTAATCGAACGCTGCATGACTTGTTGCGTACACTCCCCCAAGAAAAAAAGAGAAAATGGCCTCAACACCTGCCTCAAGTGCTCTATGCCTACAATACAACAGAGCACCAATCCACAGGTTATTCGCCATATGAACTCATGTTTGGCCAGAAGGCTCAACTGCCAGTGGATTTCTTGTTGGGGGGATCGCTGGAGGAACCTATTCCTAGGTCAGCAAAGGACTGGGTGGACGAACACCAAAAGCACTTAAGCTCAGTCTACCTCCAAGTGAAGGACCAGCTCCAGCAGGCAGCCGAGCGGAGAAACAGACATCACCAACCGTCAGAAAGTTCCATTCTCACCCCTGGAACACTTGTCTACAGGAGAAGCCACCCCATAGGGCGTCACAAAATTCAGGATGCCTGGGACCCGGTTGTCTATGAGGTGGTGAGAAACTTAGATGGGGAAGGAAGAGTGTACAAAATATGCCCTAGAGATGGCACTGGCCCAGAGAAGAATCTAAACAGGTCAGAGCTCAGGCTAGTACCCCCCACTAATGTCACTATGTCCACAACACAGAACCAACTTTTAAATGACCCTGGCCTGATGGATGACCCACTTCAACAGTCAAACCGCAATGCCACAGACGATGATGACAGTGATTCGGAGGAAATCATACTCGCCATGGAGCAAGAGTGGCATGGAGTGCAGGCCCCCTCCCACACTGCTCCCGAGCCAGCTATGCACCTAAGGGGAACAGAATTGCCCAGCCCTGACATACCACCTTCTGTTGTCAGTCTTGAGCAGGGAAGCAGCCTTAGTAACAGTGCAGATGTTGCTATAACAGCCAAGCCTAGCGTACGGCAGGGACGGCCTAAAAGAAGTACAGCTGGGCAGCATGCTAACCCTTTTCATCTCCCAAAATCAGTAAATCACACCCTTGCAACCCCTGTTAGCAACGTACAGGTGTCCCGTGTCCAAAACCAGTTAGCTGCCAGGGTATTCAGGCCCTGGGTTTGAGTTGTCACCGGGACGGTAACCTTTTAAAGTGGGGGTGAATGTAACGGGGAGGAGTTTAGGACCCTGGGGAGTCTTTAAAGGTTTAGCGGAAACCATGCTCTCTCTCTCGCTACCGGGGCGCAGACACGGAAGTGCAGGCAGCTGCGTGAAGCACGCCAAACAATTGACGCGGTATGTTAACATTTTTATTAACAAAACATTAATGTATGCAGCATAAATGTAGATGTTCAGTAAATGTATTATTTTCAGAACTCAGGAGTAAATTAATGACTGTGTGTCTCTCCAGCCATCTGCGTACAGAGTGCCGGGGTGCGAACCTCGAGCAGAGATGGTGATTGTAAGTCATGTGATGGTGTAACTATCGTTTTTTATCTACCATGTATTTAACTGTGATATTTAAATGTATTTGGTGTTTTTTTCTTTAGTGGCAGTTATTATGACACTGTGCATACAGCTGGTCTGAGTGACGAATAAATTAACTACAGGTACGGCATATAGGTTAAGTATGTTGTTAGCAAAACTGAGCTTTAATATGCCAAACATGTCTTTAATATCCGACTGCTTTTTTATAGGACTGTCTGCAAGTGCGGTGACTGTCACTGTTTTTTTTTCCACTCTATAAGTTAGTTTCAACGGGCCTTTTTGATTAATTGTTTTGTTTGTTTTCTTTAATTTCTTTTGGGGTATTTGTTTCATGCGGGCCAAGTGCAATATTTAATGGGCATTGTGCAATTCTGGAATTATAGCCGGTTGGGAGCTGTGGGCACTGCTTGGTGACCCCTTTTTGGTGTGATATTTAAGCATTGGTGTGTCTTAAACTCATGCAGTGAAAAGCTCTACATGATTGGTGATTCTTAAACGTGTGCAGTGATAAACTCTATATGGTTAGTGATTCTTAAACATGTGTAGTGATACGCTCTACGTGATTGGTGATGCTTAAATGGTTGCAGTGACTAAAGGTCCCAAAGGATTTTGTTAGTGTGTTGGGTCCCACTTACCATTTTGCCCTACGCTCCCCCCCCCCCTTCGGTATCAGCTGCTACTTTTCCCCAGAACGCACCTTTGCACTTTACCCTTTTGCGCAATTTGCACAACTGATTGGACTACTGTGTAACCGTAGCCTACTTATTGCCCCAAATATTATTGTGTGGTTTATTTATTTTTATGCTGCAATAAACTTTTGTAATTTTGTGAGCTGTCCGCCTCCTGTCCTGGTTATTCTGGACACTTACCGGTCTGTGTGGTTGAATTGGGGTGGGAAACATTGATTATATTAAAACCTAGCATTTTTCCAACCACTACACAGAGACCAGCCTGCTCAACGACAACACCAATCTGTTTTTTGTGTCTCTTCTTGTGCTGTTTTAACAGGTTAGTAATGAGAGAAATATATCACAAAAATATTTCTAAGGACTTTTAAAACCTGCATGACATTGATTTGACTTATTTGGTATGGGGACTCATGGTTTTGGTAATGATAGAAACTTAATTTTCCTGCCGATTACAATGGCGTCAGATGCAGTCCTCTCCCAAGATGGCGTCTCCCTGATAGTGTAAATTTTATTTTCTGTTAAAGCTCCTTGACATATACTTTTACTGAGTTTTAAATAAGGTGAACTACACAGGTTACAGTGTTGCTGTTAAACTTTATTATAATAATTGAAATAATTTGTTGAGAATGTTTTCTGAATGTTCATAAAATGAGTTAACTGTGAAGCAGGCTAACTGTCGTGTAAATTTGACAGTCTAATTACCTTGCTAAAGTCTGGCAAATAATAACTTGGTGTGGATTGCAGTGTACATTAAAATTTACAAAAGTATTTGATAGCAAATTGTTCCAGTATATATATGTGCTGTACATCCATTCGGCTTTCTGTTTATCCAAGAAGTTGATTAAATGGACTAATGCAGTAGGGAGGTGATAAGCTGCATAGTTTACTTTTTTTTCCTGAAAAGTATTGCCAGTTGTATGATGATGCACTTTGTGTACAGTGTATTTTATTTGAAAATGTTCATTAAAAGAAATTACTCTGTATTTGAAGAAAAAGAAACATAACCAAATGGAATTATCACTGTATTGTCTTTATTCCCTTGGGAAGGTGGTGGACAGCTAGGGGGTGGTGGCGATGGGTGCGAGGGCCCGATAAACGCTGCTTGCAGCTTTAATTATCTTTGTCTTCTTTTTTGTGGTGCGTGGTGGTGCAATGTCTGTGGAATAGGCAAAAAATTGTTGTTTGAAGGACGATTGGTTGAATGGTACCCTAACTAATCACAGCAGCATTGCATGGGGCAATTTCATTTAAAAATCTGTATAATGTCAGGGTCTTACAATAGCATTTGCTTGGTAGTCTAGTGGTGAAGTGGGTGGACTCTAATATATTGCTTTGGGGGTTCAATTTCCATTGTTATAATATGTTGTTCTGTCCCTTTTTTGCCATTGCGTTCTCTCTATCCAATTAAGGACACTAGAAAATCTTTTCAAAAGATGCTGATATGGAGGACTTCCGGGTCACGAATGGAGTAGACGTGTTTCGCCTAAACTCCCACAACATTTCACTAAAACATAAGATTTAACTCAAACTTTTCACCTGCAACACGGCATTTGTCGTATCTTTATACCGAAGTCACTTCTACCACATACCCGTAGACCAAATGGCATCGAAGTCAACTAAAAAAGACGGAAAAAGGGACGATGAGTTACCGGCTGCTAGCATGGCTGCTCTGGCCAAGCTACTAGCAGAGCACAAGACAGCCCTCTCCGCAGAGTTTAAGTCGGCCTTAACATCCCTCGAAACTAAACTAGACGGTGTCCAAACAGCCATCTCCGACCATGGGCAAAGATTGACTTCTCTGGAAGACAACGCAAACCAAATCAGCGACCGATTTGAGGAGATGGAAGCTAAATACACTGCTCTGGAGGACAACTTCGCCAAGTTAAAAGCTAAGACTATTGATCTTGAATCCCGAAGCCGACGCAACAACATAAGGATAGCGGGGGTGCCCGAGTCTGTTGAAGGCACACAACCCACTACTCTCTTCTCAAAGTTTCTGCTTGAAGTCTTCGGGGATGAGGTTCTGAGCTCACCCCCGGAGTTGGATCATGCCCACAGAGCCCTAACTGCTATGCTGCCCAGTGGGAAAACCAAGACTGGTAATTGCACGAGTTCACAACTACAGGGTCAAGGAGAGGATTGTCCAGGAGGCTCGCAAAAGGAGGGGAAAACTGCACTACCAGGGGAACCCCGTGACTACTGCCCTGAAATCATGGAGCAGCGCGCGGCTTATCGAGAGGTGATGTCGGCACTCTACCAGCGGGGATTCAGACCATCGCTGCTGTACCCAGCGAAGCTCCGAATTACAACTGAGGACGGTGGGAGGAAACACTTTGCTTCGGTCAAAGATGCGGAGAAGTTTCTGGCGTCACAACGCTGAGAAGCTAAAGATGTGTATGGTAAACCTATGAAGCACATTTAAACACTCTCAGCTCAACTGCCAGGCTCTGGTCACGGGTTATGTTGACTTGTTAACTAACAATAGCGCTGTCGTGCAACTTGTTAGACATGAAAGCCAGGTGCCTTGAATACTGTGTTTACACTATGGTTTGTTCTGTGTCTTTATGTGTATTCCCCAATAGGGAGGAGTGTTCTTTTTGTCCTCTTGATGTTCGACACTTTAACAGGAATACTCGACTCGGTTGATATGTTATTAGCCTTTCTGCATGCGACCGTGAACTGTTTACGGGGGCTGATGGTACCGGATTTACTACTTAGAGCCCCCTCTTTCGTCTGGCGGCTGTAATGCTCCCAGTTTGCACCATTCACAACCAATTGATGCAAATGGGCATACTTCTACACGACAATGCACTTTTCTGTTGTTTTACTTTTCTAAAATACGGATAAAGGCGACAATTGCCTCGACGCACACTTGATATTTATTTATTTTTTTTTTTTTTTTTTTTTTTTTTAATTATTATTTATTTATGTGTGTGTGTGTGTATATATATGTGTGTGTGTGTGTGTGTGTGTGTATGTATGTATGTATGTGTATATATATGTATGTGTATATGTGTGTGTGTATATATATACTTTATAATTTACTTACTTTACTTTTATAATTTTATTTTTTTTTTATTTTATTTTATTTTTATTTATTTATTTTTTTTATTTATTTTTTTTTTTTTATTTTTGGTTATTATTATTTCCTGGAAATTTCAATCTGGGGGGAGGAGATAATACCCAGAGAAGTATATGTATGGGAAAGTAATCAGGAAGAGTTTGCGACTGCAGTTTGAATTAGCTGCGGTTGGGGATGTGTTGAGATGGTTTGTTATTGTTCCTCTTGGTTCTTGGAAGAGGTTACAGGGGTATGGGAATGGGTGGGGATGTTGTTGTATTTTAAATTCAGGCACACATTGTAGACTACTGGTTTTCTTTCAGCATTTTCTTCTTCTGAATGGCGATGGCTGCACAGGTTAATATACTGAGCTGGAATGTCAAGGGGCTGAACAATAATGTCAAAAGGAGGAAGGTTTTCACCCATTTTAAACTATTAAAGACAGATATTGCTTTTTTACAAGAAACCCACTTGCGGTCTTCCGAACATTCCAAATTTCTCTCGGGATGGGCAGGGCAGTGCTTTCATTCCACCTTCCAGGCAAAGGCAAGGGGAGTGGCCATCCTAGTTTCGAAAGATGTACTGTTTGAACCAACCCAAATCACAGCTGATAGTAATGGCAGATTTGTAATCGTGTCTGGGAAGCTTTTTGATACCAATATTGTCTTGGCTAATCTTTACGCTCCGAACGTGGATGACGTCGCCTTTTTTGAACAGGTATTTTCCAAGCTCCCTGAGCTGGACTCGCAATTTTTGATCCTGGGGGGGGACTTTAATTGCTGGCTTGACCCAGACCAAGATCGCTCTTCCACCAGGCCAGCCACAAGAAGTAAGTCAGCCACATACATCGAATCCTTTCTGTCTGAGTGCGGAATTTCTGACATCTGGCGCTCCCTTCACCCTACAGACAGGACGTACTCCTTTTTCTCCCACGTTCACCATACGTACACCCGTATAGACTATCTGTTTGTGGATGACAGGATCGCCCCCCAGGTCGGCTCATGTGATTATCAAAGCATAGTCATCTCTGACCACGCCCCTTTGGTAACGTCAATGACGTTTTCGGAAATTCCAAAACCCACGAGGCACTGGCGATTTAACTCAACTCTTCTCTCAAATGATAAATTTGTCAAGTGGCAGATCTCCCTTTTCCTCGACATTAACAATACTCCAGATGTTTCAGCGCTCACGGTCTGGGATGCGCTCAAAGCCTACATGAGAGGCCAAATAATTTCATTTACGGCAAACTTGAAAAAGATCTCCCAGAAAGAACGGCCCTCTTATCTGAAATCCGCAACATTGACAAGGAATATGCTCAACGTCAGTCCCCAGAGCTTTACAATAAGAAGATTGATCTCAAAACCAGATTTGACCTTCTGTCAACCCATCAAACACAAAATATCCTTTTAAAAAACAACAGCTTACAATATGAACATGGGGAGAAATCAGGGAAGGTACTTGCTAATTTGCTAAAGGGACGTAGAGCTAAACAACATATTGCTGGGATCCGTTCCGATACTGGTGAAATTATTTCTAACCCTGCTGATATCAACGACGCCTTCAGGAACTTTTACTCTCAACTGTACTCCTCTGAATTCGATGGAGATGAGTCAAGGATTAGCACCTTTCTCAACCCACTATCTATTCCATCTATTCCGCCTGACCTCGTTAACAAACTAGAAGCTCCTGTAACTCAAGCAGAGATAGCCCAGACCATTTCTTCAATGCAGTCCGGGAAGACCGGGACCAGATGGATTTCCCTCTGAATTCTTTAAGCAGTTTTCTAAGCCCCTTTCAGCACAGTTTGCAGCTGTCCTGCTCGAATCACATCAACGTGGTTCACTTCCACCATCGCTGACAGAGGCAGTGATAACGTTTATAGCGAAGAAAGGGAAAGACCCAGCGGACTGTGCCTCCTATCGTCCTATCTCGCTGCTCAACACAGATGCTAAAATCTTGGCTAAAGTCCTAGCCCTCAGACTAGACGAGGCCCTTCCTCACATAATATCCACTGATCAAACAGTTTTTATCAAAAACTGACATTCGTTCTTCAATATCCGACGCCTTCTCGATGTGCTATACACACCTTCTCATGTCCAAATTCCAGAGTGTATTGTTTCTATAGACGCAGAGAAGGCATTTGATCGCGCTGAGTGGAAATATTTGTTTTCAGTGTTGGATAAGTATGGCTTTGGCCCTATGTTTACAGGCTGGATCAAATTGCTCTATGCTGCCCCCACTGCAATGGTTCGGACAGATGGCATAACTTCCCAACCTTTTAGGCTAAGCCGTGGAACGCGCCAAGGCTGTCCACTGAGCCCAATTCTTTTTGACATGGCTATAGAGCCGCTTGCAATCGCGCTCAGAGATAACACTAGTATTGTAGGCATCCGTAGGGGCGGCATAGAGCACAAAGTTTCTCTCTATGCCGACGATCTCTTGCTGTATGTCTCGGACCCGACAAAATCCTTACTGGCGGCGCTGTCTTTGTTTGGTATATTCGGACCCCTATCAGGCTACAAAATTAACTTACACAAAACAAAGCTATTCCCTGTAGACGATGAGGCACTAGACACTGATTATAGCAACTTCCCATTCATGGTTGAAAGACGACAGTTCACATATTTAGGAATCGAGGTCACCCGTAAGTTTAAAAACCTGTTCAAAGAAAACTTTATACCTCTGCAAAATCAGGTTAGAACGTCTTTACAACACTGGTCACCCCTCGCACTAACTTTAGCGGGCCGTATTAACTCTATAAAAATGAACGTATTGCCTAAATTTACTTACCTATTTCAATGTTTGCCTGTATTTGTTCCTAAATCCTTCTTTGTTTCATTAAATTCGACTATTTCCTCCTATATATGGCAGAACAAGAGACCCCGAATAAACAAAACAGTACTTCAGCGATCAAAGAAAGACAGAGGTATGGGACTCCCCAATATGCGTTTCTACTACTGGGCAGCAAATATCCGCTCTCTCGCCTTCTGGTACCGGTACAATCTGAGATCTGATGGCCCGGAATGGACCACCGTGGAGCTGAACTCAGTTAAAAATATGTCACTTTCTGTACTACTCGGTCCCCCACTCAACCATCCGATACCCCAACAAATTGAAAACCCAGTCATACGTTCCACTCTTAGGGTGTGGACCCAATTCAGGAGAACATTCGGTCATACAGAATTTTCTATTCTCAGCCCTGTTGCCTCCAATCATTTTTTCGTCCCATCTCAATATGACACTTCATTTTTAGACTGGCATAAAAAAGGCATCATTTCATTCTCAGACCTCTTTGAAGGCAACAGCTTCTCCTCTTTTGAGGAGCTTTCAAAGAAATTTAATCTGCCCAAAACTTAGTTTTTCCATTTTCTGCAAGTCAGGAACTTCATGCGTCATGTTCTTCCGGGTTTTCCCAACAGACCTAGTCCAAATCCAATTGATACTTTTATCTCACTTAATCCTATGTCGAAGGGCGCCCTCTCAACACTGTGCCATAACATCTCCATGTTGCAACATTTGTCATTGGATCAGACCAGAGCTGCATGGGAGCAAGACCTGGGGCATTCAATTGCAGCTGATCGCTGGGACTCGATCCTGGAATCGATCCACAAATCATCATTGTGCGCGAGACACTGCCTAATACAATTCAAAGTGGTCCATAGAGCTCATATGTCAAAGGTCAAACTAGCCAGCATATACTCAGACACTACCCCTACCTGTGATAAATGCAAGTCAGGGGACGCCACTCTTTTTCACATGTACTGGCTGTGACCTCGGCTACAAGTTTTTTGGAATGAAGTTTTCATACTCTTTCGAAAATTCTGAGGCACAGGCTGGATCCTGACCCTATGATCGCTCTGTTTGGTGCTTTTAGGGATGATGTTCCTCAAATGACTTCCTCTGAGCGCCGTGTGATCTCCTTCTTCTTGCTCCTGGCCAGGCGGGCCATTTTGCTTAAATTGAAGGGGACAGCATCACCCACACAGGTGTTATGCACTGTTTAACTCTGGAAAAGATAAATGTTCAATTGGAGGCTCGGAGGACAAATTTTATAAGACCTGGCAATCCTTTTTCACCCATTTCCATGATTTTTACACAGCGTAGATTGTTACACAAGAGTGTGAATACTTTTGAACCCCTGACATTCATGAAGCTCAAGACTTGGATTTTGCTAAGCCCGCCAACTACCTCTCTTTTTCTTTTCTCTAATTATAGGTAAACCTATTATCCCATTTTGATTTTTTATTTTCTTCTTTTGTGTGCCCTTTACTTAACTTCTTTAAAGTCGGGGGGGGGGGGGGCAGGTGGGGTCAATGCTCTATCTCAAGTCTATTAGAGGGATAGTCTTTGTTTATCATTTTTTAATTTTTTTTTTTTACCTTCTGGAACTGCACTAGCCCAACCTCGGGGTTGTCTTGGGGTGGGAATTCTGTTGTAATACTCATCTTTAATGTATCAGGATTACTTGTATACTCATTGTGAAAAGATAATAAAAAAGATTTGAAACAAAAAAAAAAAAGATGCTGATATGACATATAAAACATAACCTGCTAACTGCTGCTGACCAGATGGTGAATAATCTACTCTGTTGTTCATAAATGTGTAAATCTGTTTCTGATGGAGTCAGTGTCTCACCAGCCATGAATCTCACCACATGTCACTGGTTATGAGGCATTATTTATGTTCACAGATCAAAAGTTTTCATTTCAAACTAAAAAGAAATGTTTTTAATAAATGAATGGTTTATAAAGCTACTTTGTCATCTTTAACTATCTAAGTATTTTTGCAGTATCAACAAGAGGCCATTAGGGTGTCCTCTCTTAAGGTTTTTGGGTCACCCTAGCAGAATATTAAAACTATAAAATGTGTCAAGCAGGCTGATTCTGACACAGAATAGACTTAAAAGGCTAAAAATGTAATGGGATTTATTAAAACCAAATCTGTTGTATTTTTCTTGTTGTTAGGACTCCACCTGCTGAGCAGCAGACCCACCCTCGTCAGGCGGACGCGCCCAGCACGTCTCAGCGCGCTGCCAGGGAGCTGCGTGCTTGGCGACGTGAGCGGGCACGGCGCGCTCCCCTGGGATGAGCCTGAGGCTCATCAACTCATCACGCACCTGGAGCTCATCTACTCGTTCTGAAGGAGATTGTGACGGACCAACAAGCAAGGCACAAGGACAAAGGTATAAAAAAAGTATACTCCATTTATTTTTCTCCAACTTAACAAAAACAAACTAAACAAATTACAAAATCTTTTAAAAGAATGGGCCCACAAAAACACCTCAACTAACACCAACTTACTTAAAAGATAACAAACAGTAGACTGACCTCCACAATGAACACACAGGGACATTTATACATACAGGCTAGCCTACATTGAAACGAGGAGAGGAGGGGAAAGGACTGAGACAACAACAAAAAACAATGAATCACTAAACAACTAAAGCAAAACAATTCATATCTATAACATAATTCTGAAACAAAACAACCTAACACCAAGATATGCCAATACTAAGCTTCTTGAAAATGAGAGGGGAAGATTCCATAGACAGCAAATCCCCTGCTTCCAGCAGCCAGATGGATTGCTCCACTTCCTGACTTTCATCCAATTACAGTCCCTCTCTCCCAGCCAGTCTCTTATACCTCCAGAACAAAAAAAAGGTTAACAATAATCAACATACATAAAGGTGCTTGCCAAGTGTGTGCACCCAACATAGCAAACATCCTACATATAAAAAAAGTAACATTGAAAATAAGTTTGATGTAAAAGAAAAATACTAACACAGGACTGGTGCTGGAGGAACCTCCACAGAGATACATACTCGAGCACTCCTGAGCTCAGGTGCGAGTTCTTGCCTTTCCTTCGTGTTTGCATTGGTTGCTTCACCATGAGTACTCGTCCTCACACTCTCTGTGTTAGTCTCTTGTGGATTTCCCTCCTCGTGGATAGCTCGCTCTCTGTGGATTACCTTCCTCATGGATGTTCCCCCCGTGGATTATTATCCTGTGGATTACCTTCCTGTGGATTACTTTCATGTGGAGTATTCATGTGGATTTATTTCTGGCAGGATTGTCTCACTGAACTTATTGTGAGTTTTCTTCTAGTGACTTTTCCTGGGGCAGAAGACAGGACTTCTTTGCTCATTCCCCAGTTCTGGGCAGACTCAGACTTCGCACCTCAGTGCCAGTGACTGCCAGTCTCCACTGGCATAATAATCCTGTGTTGGATTATTCACAATAAACACGGCCTCGTGCCTTAAACCATCTATCTGTGTGTGTCGGGCATTTGGGATCGCATACCAACCTTAACAGTAAGAACTCGCCATGTCGACGGTCCCAGCTGACACAGACAGAGTGCACACCAGTCCGGTTCAGGCCGCTCTATGCCAACAGATCCAGCTGACCCAGTCCCACACCCAGCAGCTGCAGGCGAACTCCGTACAGTCCCTGCAGGCTCAGGTCCAGCCCCTCCACGCTTCTGTGGATGCTCTCGCCAACCAGCAGTTGGCACTTGCCAGCCAGCAGGCGGAGGTGCTACAGCAGCTCAGGTCCCTCATGGCTGCGCTAACGACTCAACCGCCAGATCCGCCAGCGCCTGTCGTTGTGGAGGAACCCGTACCTGAGACCGTCTCTCCAGTCTCTCCTCCAGTTCCCCAGCCTACGTTTCGAGAACCCAGTATCTCCAGCCCACAGTCGTTCGATGGCAACTTCGAGAACTGTGCCACCTTTATCATGCAGAGCGAGCTGGTCTTCCTCCATCAGCCCAGCATGTTGTTCACCAGTACGGCTCGCATTGCTTATATGACCAACCTGCTCACGGGACGAGCGGCGCAGTGGGCCACTGGCTCCTGGTCCATGGGGGCCCAATTCTGCCACGATTATCAAGACTTTGCCACTGAACTTCGCAAGGTGTTTCACCACCCCGTGGCCAGCCAAGATCCTGGCGCTCGGCTGATTCGACTTCACCAGGGTAACAGCAGAGTCTCAGATTACTCCGTCGAGTTTAGACTGGCCGCCATAGAAAGCGGCTGGAACGACCAGGCCCTCCGGGTAGTCTTCCGGAGAGGTCTCAGCAAACCGGTCAAGGACCAGCTGGCCACCTGGGAGGAGCCAACGTCCCTGGGGGAGCTGATCCGTATTGATGGATGTCTCCGGGAGAGGAGACACGAACAGACACAGCGCAGATCTCCTCCGAGTCGCCACCGCTCGGGACCACCCGAGAGAACTTCTGTACTTCAGCCGCTCCCGGTCAGCGATCTCCGCCCGACATCTCAGGCAGCCCCGGGAGAGGAACCCATGCAGCTGGGGAGAACACGGCTTAACCCCGCCGAACGAGAGGCTCGCTTCAGGGCAGGTCTCTGTCTCTATTGTGGACAAAGAGGACACCTAATCAGATCCTGCCCTACTCGACCAAAAGATCAGGCTCATCAGGATGTCGGCAGATATTGATGAGCCGCCTGTCCTCCCGTCGTCCAGAGTCTCAACTAATGAGCGTCAGTCTGTCCTGGGCCGATCAATATATCACCGTGGGAGCACTCCTCGATTCAGGGGCTGACGAGTGCTTTTTGGATGCTGAATTTGCGACTCAGACTGGCGTTCCATTGGATCCCCTGGAGAGGCCCATGAAGGCTTTCGCTCTGGATGAACGACACCTGGCCAGCGTGACTCAGTGCACTCGTCCCATCACCCTCACCATAGCGGGCAACCACGTGGAGAGACGTCGGTTCTTCATTATCCAGTCCCCCTCAGTCCTGGTGATCTCAGGACTTCCCTGGTTGGTGCAGCACGAACCCTGCATTGCCTGGTCCACCGGCTCTATTTTGGAGTGGAGTCTCACCTGTCACTCCCAGTGTCTGCGTGCTGCTCCTAGTGCGTTGCCCCGCCAGAACTCTGTCCCCTTCCCGGTTGACCTCTCTACGGTTCCTGCAGTTTAACATGACCTGGGTGAGGTATTCAGCAAGTCCCGGGCGCAGTCCCTTCCCCCTCATCGGCCCTATGACTGCGCGATCGACCTCCGCCCTGGGGCCACCCTTCCTGGCAGTCGCTTATACAGCCTGTCTGTCCCCGAGAAAGCCGCCATGGAGAAATACATATCTGAGTCGCTGGAGGCAGGACTTTTTCAACCTTCTTCCTCGCCGGTGGCGGCTGCCTTTTTCTTCGTTAAGAAGAAGGATGGTGATCTCCGACCCTGCATTGACTATCGCGCCCTTAACGAGATCTCCGTCAGGAACAAATACCCCCTGCCTCTCATGAACCCTACCCTCGAGCCCCTCACCCAAGCCACCGTTTTCACTAAACTGGACCTTCGCAGTGCCTATCATCTGGTTCGGATTCGGGAAGGAGACGAGTGGAAGACCGCCTTCAAGACCCCTCGAGGACATTACGAGTACCTTGTCATGCCTTTTGGCCTCACCAACGCCCCAGCGGTCTTCCAGGCTCTAATGAATGAAGTGCTCCGCGATATGCTGGACGTGTTCGTCGTCGTGTATTTAGACGACATCCTTATCTTTTCTAGAACCCTCGAGGAACATGTCCAGCACGTTCGTC
The DNA here is from genome assembly GCA_018398805.1 of Hirundichthys speculiger. Taxonomy (NCBI): domain Eukaryota; kingdom Metazoa; phylum Chordata; class Actinopteri; order Beloniformes; family Exocoetidae; genus Hirundichthys; species Hirundichthys speculiger. The sequence continues at coordinate 476,589 of JAGFBZ010000420.1, forward strand.
GGGTTCTCGAGCGGCTCCTGCGCAACCGACTTTTCGTAAAGGCGGAGAAATGCCATTTTCATGCTTCTTCTGTGGACTATCTGGGGTTCATTGTGGAGAGGGGACAGTCGGGCAGACCCCCGCAAGATCCAGGCGGTGGTGGACTGGCCTGTGCCTCGCACGAGAAAGGACTTACAAAGCTTCTTGGGTTTTGCTAACTTTTACCGGTGGTTCATCCGCAACTTCAGCAGCATGGCCGAACCCCTCACCAGGCTTACGTCTCCCTCCACACCGTTCGCCTGGTCTCCAGCCGCCGCCGACGGGGCATTATCGGAACTAAGAAGGAGGTTCACCAGCGCCCCCGTCCTACTTCACCCCGACCCTAAGAGACAATTTATTGTGGAGGTCGACGCCTCGGACACTGGACTTGGGGCAGTCCTCTCCCAACGCTCGGCCACGGATCAGAAGGTCCATCCTTGCACCTTCTTCTCCCGCCGAGAGGAACTACAACGTCGGGAACTGAGAACTGCTGGCGGTGGTGGCTGCACTGGAGGAGTGGCATCACTGGCTGGAGGGGGCCGAGTTACCATTCACTATATGGACTGACCACAAGAATCTCACTTTCATTCGGGCTACTAAGCGTCTCAATGGGCGGCAGGCTCAGTGGGCTAGTTTCCTTGGCCGTTTTGACTTCTCCCTGACTTACCGGCCAGGCTCCCGCAATACCAAGGCAGATGCACTCTCTCGACAACACCCCAAGGAACCAGCCACCGAGGAACCTCCACCCGTCCTCCCCGAAGACAAGGTGATGGGTCGTGTGGCCTGGGGCATGGAGACCCTGGTCAGGCAGGCTCTTGGGGCTCATCCGGCTCCTAGAGGGGTACCCCCTGGTCGTCTATTCGTGCCTGAGACCACCAGATCATGAGTCCTCCAGTAGGGACATTCCAGCAAGCTTGCGTGCCACCCCAGGGTCTCTCGCACCTTCACATTCCTGGCTCAGCGGTTCTGGTGGCCCACCATGAGGAAGGACGCCCACAACTTCGTCGTCGCCTGCTCCACCTGCGCCCGCAGCAAACCATCCCATCAAGCTACATCAGGCCTGCTGCAACCCCTGCCCGTTCCTAGTCGACCCTGGTCTCACGTCGCCTTGGACTTCGTGTCTGGATTGCCTCGCTCTGAGGGCAACACAGTGATCCTGACCATAGTGGACCATTTCAGCAACGGAGAACATCTGGTGGCCCTCCCCAAGCTTCCCTCAGCTCTCGAGACTGCTGAGCTCCTGACCAGCCACGTCTTCCGCCTCCATGGGTTTCCTCAGGACGTCGTCTTGGACCGAGGGCCCCAGTTTGTCTCCCAGTTATGGCGGGCTTTTTGTAAGGGGTTTGGGGCCACTGTGAGTCTCTCTTCAGGCTATCACCCACAGAATAACGGGCAGATGGAGAGGATGAATCAGAGTGTGGAGTCTGCTCTCCGATGCGTCGCCGCCAAGAAGCCGACCTCCTGGAGCCGTTTCTTGCCCTGGGTGGAATACGCCGTCAACTCCTTGGTCAGCTCCGCCACCAGCCTCTCCCCCTTCAAGGCATCCTTAGAGTACCAGCCGCCCCTCTTCTTGGAGCAGCAAACAGAGGTAGCTGTCCCATCTGTACAGGATCACCTGAACCGCTGTCGCCGAGTATGGGAGACCACTCGGACAGCCTTGTTCCGGGCCACGGACCATGCCAGAAGGGGGGCCAACAGACGCAGGACTCCTGCTCCCACGTACCAACCAGGGCAGGAGGTGTGGCTGTCGTCCAAGGATCTCCCGCTGCGGACTTCGGCCAAGAAAATTAACCCTCGATTCATCTGGCCCTTCGTGGTGGAGAGGGTCCTGAGTTCAGCAGCAGTGAGTTTGAGGCTGCCTGCCTCCATGAACATTCATCCAGTTTTTCATGTGTCCCGGGTCAAGCCCGTCTCCCGCAGTCCCCTCATGCCTCCTTCACCTGCTTCTCCCCCTCCTGAGATTGTGGATGGTCACCCTCAGTGGAAGGTCCGTCAGCTGCTGGATGTCCGGCGCAGGGGCAGGGCTTTCCAGTACCTGGTGGACTGGGACAGCTACGGACCTGAGGAGCGGAGCTGGGTCTCATGCCAGTGTAGTGTCTGATATATACCTGATATTTACATGATATTTACCTTTTTATATTAAGTTTAAGTACAACTCTGTAACAGCGCTTTAGCAGCTAAAAAGGCCTGACACTCTACGCCTTATTTCTAAAAGTTCACTGGGTTCAGTTCACTGGGTTCTGTCCAGTCCAATGTAAGGATGTTTTTCAAGGATGTTTCCCAGCACGTACAGCTTTTGGAAGGTCCCTAAATTAAGAGAAAAGGGAGTACATCCTTTGATTGGGGTCTTATCGGAGACACCAGATGTTCGTTGTCAACAGGACACAACCTGTCAAGTTATTGCCAAAGAAAAGTGTGATTTACACCATACATGTTTGTAATTAGATCTGGATATGGGTATAAAGAAGTGTCTCTTGGCATACGTTCTTTGTTCTTCCATCAATTCGAATCTGTGAAGACCCAGACCTGATCAGTCTGTTTTAAAGCCTCTTTTTTTGCAAATAAACTTTATATGCATTTAAAGACAGTTTTGGAGCCGAGTCCATTTTTCATCACACTAAGAAAGAAGAAGACAGAAGACTTCAAACACCTCTCTGGCAAAAACTACACCAGCTTATCATGGACCCTGGGCTGCTCACTACTTTGTATCGCCCATCCGGACAAGCCGGGCAAGTCGCCTGGTGGCTCCCGTAGAGGGAGGGGTACTGTTAGGACTCCACCTGCTGAGCAGCAGACCCACCCTCGTTGGGCGGACGCGCCCAGCACGTCTCAGCGTGCTGCCAGGGAGCTGCATGCTCGGCAACGTGAGCAGGCGCGGCGCGCACCCCTCCGCACCTGAGGCTCATCTACTCGTTTTAAAGGAGATATATACTCGAGCACTCCTGAGCTCAGGTGCGAGTTCTTGCCTTTCCTTCGTGTTTGCATTGGTTGCTTCACCGTGAGTACTCGTCCTCACACTCTCTGTGTTAGTCTCTTGTGGATTTCCCTCCTCGTGGATACCTCGCTCTCTGTGGATTACCTTCCTCATGGATGTTCTCCCTGTGGATTACCTTCATGTGGATTACTTTCATGTGGATTTATTTCTGGCAGGATTGTCTTACTGAACTTATTGTGAGTTTTCTTCTAGTGACTTTTCCTGGGGCAGAAGACAGGACTTCTTTGCTCGTTCCCCAGTTCTGGGCAGACTCAGACTTTGCACCTCGGTGCCAGTGACTGCCAGTCTCCAGCATCAGACTCCTGTGTTGGATTATTCACAATAAACACGGCCTCTTTCCTTAAACCATCTATCTGTGTGTGTCGGGCGCCCGCCGTGGCGAATGTGTTTGCACGACCCGCTCCCAAATGGCGGCTTTTTCTTTTTTTTCTACTTTTATGTGTGTTTCTTTCTGCAGTGCATGAGTACCACGCACTGCTTACATACAACATACAGGCACTGCTGGCCATCGCAAACTCACACAGACATTTTTTTCACGGGATTTACTGGCTTTATACCACCGGAGCTGCAACTCATTGTTCGCTCCCGCGACCACCACCGTCACCCCCAGGAAAGCCCCGAAGCACCGAGCTCGAGGGAGCAAGCTGACTCCAGGAGAGTACTCCGCAGACGGCGACGCAAACGTGGCAAGAGGGGAGGTCTCCATGCTAGGCTAAGAGCACTAGCCGACCACCGATACCCAGCCTCCTGCTAGCTAATGTGCGGTCTCTGGAGAATAAACTGGACAAACTAAGAGCCAGGATCACAACACAGCGGGAAGTAAGAGAGTGCTGCGCTTTTATTTTCACTGATACCTGGCTTTCAGACAAAGTTCCAGAGTGCGTCGTACAGCTACAGACTCACTCGGTACATCGAGGAGACCGGACCGTAGCCTCCGGAAAGACCAAAGGTGGAGGTGTGTGTGTACTTATCAACAACTCGTGGTGTGGAGATATACGGACTGTACACAAACACTGCTCACCAGATGTGGAGTTTTTACTACTGAAATGCTGTCCCTACTATCTACCAAGGGAATTCACTGCTGTGTTTTTGGCCGCTGTTTACATCCTCCCGCAAACCGACTCCACGGCAGCGCTCACCAAACTCCATGACGTCATCAGCACGTTAGAGATGGCTCACCCCGACGCTGTTTTCATCACTGCTGGAGACTTCAATCAGTGCAACTTACGAACCGTGTTCCCCAAATACTACCAACATGTCAACATCCCCACTAGGGCTGGGTTAAACGATTATTTTTGTAATCGATTAATCTAGAAAATAGTTTTTCGATGCATCGATTAATCTAACGATTCATTTTTAAATCCGATTCGATTCGATTTCGATTCGATTATCGATTATCTCCCCCATAATTTGACCTATATAGCAATTAATGCAAATTTATCTCCATGAATAAAACACAAATTTCTTCTTTCAAGTTCAAAAATGAATTGTATTGAACAATACAACAATAAAGTGCACACAGTTGTAGTGCAATGGAATCCTATAATAAAAAAAATTATAAAATAAAACTTTCCTTCAATAAATAAAACTGCAAAAAACACAATCTGAACCAAAATCTTATCAACATAAAATAAATAAAAAATAACAGCAGCGGTGACGGTTGCAATTTACAAAACAACACAATGTGTGACAGCAGCAACTTAGCCTAATCATTTAAATCTGTGAAATAAATAACAAATAAATTCAAGTATTAGGCCTATTACAGTTAAGTGAACAGTAGTTTAGCTTTTAGTAGTTAGGATGCTCTCAGTAAATGCAGCAGCCTCTTGGGGGGTGCAGGGGGGGTGTTTTTTTCATCTGATAGTAGTCCTCCAAACTTTTCTGCTTATCCCTGTCCCTGAAAACATAAATCACAAACACAGTGCACAGGTTAATAAAACTATATACTTCTGAAATGATCTGCCCATAGCAATAAAGTATAATAATAATACATTAACCTAAAAGTTAAAAGTTAGAAAACAACAATGAATGTTGTATTTAAAAAAAAAAAAAAAGACAGACAAAGAAATAATAAAAAAAAACTAACTTTAGCGTGTATTTGAGGAGTGTGTGTGTGTGTCAGTTAAAAAAAAGTATGTCGGCAAGAGGCGAGTGTGAGGGGGCACATGTTCTGTGTGTGCGAGGCTGGAGCACAAGTTACGTGGTGCGGTTTGGATGAATGACGGGGTTAATCATTGCAAACAAGGAAAGAAAAAAAAGTTGAAAACTTACGGTGTCTTCTCCTCCACACAAGCAGCTCCCGAGTCCCTCTTCTTAAGGTGCTGGTGCATGGCGGTAGTGCTTTTATGATATGCCATCTCTATTTTGCACAGGTCACAGACCACCGAATCGTTACCTTTAGGTGTAAAGTACTCCCATACTTTTGACATCCTGTTACGAGATAGCTTTTTTTCCCCCGACTCGCTGCTACTCAATGCCGCGGCCGCCGCCATTTTTTGATTCTGAGTGACTATGCATCGACGTGCAGTTTTTGCGTTGACGTATTTTTTGCGTCGACGTAATCGATGACGTCGACGCGTCGTCCCAGCCCTAATCCCCACCCGTGCTAAGAACACACTGGATCATGTTTACAGCAACAAACGTGATGCATACAGGGCCGCACCCTGCCCCCACTTCGGACACTCAGACCACATCTCCCTATTCCTGTACCCAGCCTACAGACAAAGGCTGAAACAAACAAACCCCATCACCAAGCATGTGAAACTCTGGACCGAGGACACTGAGAACATCCTGCAGGACTGTTTTGCTCAGACAGACTGGGATGTGTTTAAAGATGCAGCTGTGAGGGAGATGCAGGTTCCCTGCTTAACTAGTTGCTGGATGTAAAGGTGAAGAACCCGCTGCAGGTGATCGATCAGAATCACACTGATGTTGCAGTTGAATATTTATTTGCACCACCACATCCACAATATTCCACAGTCTGATGATCAAGTGGTTCTGTACAATGAACATGAAATAAACATATAAAATATTAATATGTACATTCACATCCATGTTTAACAATACAACATAATTACAGGTTAACATAAGTAATGTAAAGTCACAGTATAAGCAACAGTAGTTCAATATAGACAACTTAACTGACATGTGCTAAATTATGGCCATTCGTGGTTAAACAGTGCCCTCTAGCGGCCAAAATGCGCAATTATCAGCTCCGTGGCCAAACTAACCCCAGCCCCGCATTCAGCCCGACACGAAGCAACAAGTGCGTTAATTAGCGTCTTAATGAGCGGGCCGAGAAGCCACCAAAACATTCGCCAAACTGCCAACACCTTCACAAAATTGCTCTCCAAACAACAGAGGCCATGTAACAATAATAAACAATAAACATCTCCATGCAGCAACTCTTATTAGTTGGACATCCAGCTTCCGAACGGCTAATATCTGCATTAATTAGTCACTGGAACAACACACTATTTACGTATAACATGGATTATAACGACTCACTTGCGTTAGGACGCACTTTACACCAGATGACTGAGTACTTGAGGGTGCTAACTGTGTCTGCTCGTAGAGCTGACTGACTTTAGTCCGTGCTCGTGAGCTAATGGATCCGGTAAGGGGAGCAGGTGAGAGAAGATGTCACCGCCAGGGGGGGCCTTTTTCACAGCCGCCCCCAGATGTCCGAAGGAGATCTGATGTAGTCACAAAAAGGCCCAGTTTGTCAAACTAAAGTTCCAGGCCAATGACTGATTCTGTTGTAATGACTAGTCTGGCAAAAAGGGGAGTTGGATAAGTCTTGCAACTGGACGTGTGTAAATACAGTTGCCCACCTTGACTTCAGCAGACCGTACTTTGTTGTCACGGCCAGGTATGGTTTTGGTAACTGTACCAATCGGCCACAGTGAGCGAGGTGACTGAGGGTCCATGATCATGACTGTTTTGCCAAGGTGTAGGTCTGGCTTGTCTGTATGCCATTTTTGACGGGTCTGGAGACTGGGGAGGTAGAACTTAATAAATCTCTTCCAGAAATGGTCTGCGAGGAGCTGACTATGCCGCCAGCGTTTTCTGCCCAGAAGCTCTGATTCGGAATACACCACCTGTGGGAGGGATGCATCTGGCCGTCCAATAAGCAGGGAGTTAGGTGTAACTGGATCGGCATCAGCAATGTCTGATGATGTGTAGCCTAAGGGCTTCGAATTGAGGATTCCTTCTACCTCAATGAAGAGTGTCCTCAACACCTCCTCTGTCACTGACTGTGCTCCAAGAATGACCTGCAGGGCTTGTTTCACAGAGCGTATTTCTCGCTCCCATACACCACCAAAGTGAGGGGCATTTGGTGGGTTGAATCTCCAGTGGATTTGCTGGGGAGCTAACTTCAGCTGTAGTTCTGGTTGAAGGGCTTCAAAGGCCTCTCTGATTTCCCGCTCACCTCCTCTGAAGTTGATTCCCCGATCTGAAAGCATTTCGAATGGCTTGCCCCTTCGCGCTGTGAACCTTCTTAAGGCCATAAGAAATGAGTCGGTGTCCAGACTAGCCAGAACGTCTATATGCACCGCCCTGGTGGTCAAGCACTTAAATATTATACCCCATCGTTTTTCATTTCTTCTGCCTATTTTTATGGAGTATGGTCCGAAGCAATCCACTCCTGTAGAATAGAAGGCCGGCTTATGTAATCTTAATCTTGCAGGAGGTAGGTCGGCCATTTTGGGGATCTCCGGTTTGCCTCGCCATCTCTGACACTCCAAGCAGCCTCTCTGATGTCGTCTGATAGCCTCTCTGCTACGTGGAATCCAGTATCTTCGCCTGATCTCTGCGAAAACTCGTTCCGCACCGGGATGATTGAGCTTTTCGTCAAAGTCCTTTATGATCAGCTGTGTGATAGGGTGTTTGGCATCAAGCACAACTGGATGAATGGCCTCAGAGTCGAGCTGGTCACTGTGGCGTAGGCGGCCTCCAACACGAATGAGCCCATCATCTTCATTGAGTTCTGGGGCCAGAGTGAGGAGACGGCTGCTGTTTAGTACTGGCCTTCTCACCTTCAGCTGAGCAAGGTCTGTAGGGAAACAGTCTTTCTGTACCTCTTGGAGGAGAGAGATCTCAGCCTTCCTATATTCTTCTGCCGTGAGTGCGTCTTGAGCCGCCCCGTATAAGGACTGAGTGGTGGCGGTTAAGAGGTCTCTGAAGGTGCTGAACTGAGAGGGGTCTGGTACTGGTGATGCATTAATAAGCCCACAGAGGACTGGTTTTCTCATTTCCTCACCGTGGTCAGAGGTTGGCTGGAGCGGCGGGGTCTCTGGCCACTGACTCAGAGTTAGTTGGAGAAATGCGGGTCCGCACCTCCATCGACTGTCTGCGGCTAATGCAGAGAGGGGCTTTCCCCGTGTGATGTCATCTGCCGGGTTTGAGGCTGACTCCACGTAACGCCAAGTGTCACCAGCAGTGAGGTCCTGGATTTCCGCCACTCTGGTTCCCACGAACACTTTGTAGCGACATGAGTCGGATGTCAACCAGGTGAGTACAGTGGTGGAGTCAGTCCATAATACCACACGTTGTATGGGCAGTGTCAACTCTGTTTTTAGGAGTTTGGCAACTTGGGCTCCTGACAGAGCAGCACACAACTCCAGGCGTGGGATAGATTGCTGCTTCTTCGGAGCCACCCTTGACCGTGCGGTGAGGAATGCCACCTCAACTTCACCACCCGGGCCTTCTGTCCTGATGTAAGCTACAGAGCCGTACGCCTGTTCTGAGGCGTCACAGAAAACGTGGACTTCACGTTGGTTGGTGGCAGTGTCCAACACAGTGGTGGTATAGCACCTAGGCAGAGTAATATTCTGCAGGTGAGGCAGTTCTGCTTCCCATTCCTTCCATGCCTTGAGGAGGGGCTCTGGTAAGTCTGGGTCATCCCAATCCCTTTTCTTGTCCCACAGGTGTTGGATAAGGACCTTGGCTCTTGTAGTGTAGGGTACCAGCAGCCCCAGGGGGTCGTACTGGCTGGCTAGTACTTTGTAAATAGAGCGCATGGTGATTTTCTCAGCTCCTACAGTGCGTGACTTATAGAAGAGGGTGTCTGACTGACAGTGCCATTGGAGACCTAGAGCGGATTCCTGCTGGTCCAGCTGACCCTGAGAAATCCACTTCTCTGCGCTGTCTGACCTTTTCTCCGAGGGAAGGTGTTGGATGAGGTCAGGGCGGTTAGTAGCCCACTGCCTTAACTCAAAGCCTCCTGCTGCCAGCAATGCCTGTAGTCGATCTATCAGAGCTTTAGCCTCCTCTTCTGAAGTTACACTCTGTAGACAGTTGTCCACATAGAAGTACTTCAGCACTGACTCCCTTACCGCATCTCCAGGCAGGGTGTGATCGATGGTGTGTTTCTGCAGGGCATATGTGGCGCAGCACGGGCTACAGGTCGTGCCGAAGGGGAGCACTCTCCATTCATATATGTCAGGCGGATCCTCCCGTTTGAGTTCTCTCCAGAGAAAGCGAAGGAGTGGCTGGTCCTCTGGTAGCAGTCTGACTTGATGGAACATGCCACGTATATCACTGCTAAAGGCCACAGCATGTTCTCTGAAGCGTAGGAGGACGGCAAGAAGGGAGGACCCCAGCGTAGCTCCCGGGAGGAGAAGTTTGTTGAGGTCCGTACCCTGGAACTGAAAGGAGCAATTAAAGACCACACGAGGCTTCCCATTATGTTCCACCATGTGGTGGGGGATGTACCAGCTAGTGGGTGTGTCTTCAGCTCCGGGCTCCAACTTCTCCACATAACCGGCTTGCTCTAACCTCTGTATCTCTGCTATGAAGGCTGCGGCTTGCTCTGGGGCTTTGCTGAGCCTCCTCTCAGTGCTTCTAAGTAGAGGGAGAGCGGCTTCCTTCGGTGCATGCAGTTGTGGGAAGTTGTGGACACGGAGAAGAGGGGTAGCATAACGGTAGATACCATCCACCTCTACTCGCCGAGTCTTGTCTTCTAAGCATTTGATGGCCTCCTGATCTTGTCGTGATCTCATGCTAGCCTTTTCACTCCGCCAGGGGATCACATCCATCTGCCACAATCTTTCTACCTGTTGGTAGAGGTCTGCTGGTGGGTCACCATAGGTTGTGAGAAGACAGTATTGCTGTGAGAGGTACCGCTTAAGTCCATGGGTCGGACCCTGAAGAGTCCATCCAAGTCGGGTTCTGATAGCAACTGGAGCTCCGGGTGGACCAGCGCGGACAGGTTCAAGGGGTGTTATTAAGTGGGGATGGTCAGAGCCTATGAGCAGGACAGGATGAGTGCTCCCGAACTGCTGTAGTGGGAGATTCCTCAGATGTCTGAATTTCCGCCGCAGTGCTTTGATAGGGTAGGTGTGTTCTCCCAGGCCTAGACTTGGTGCAGTGAAGGCTCCATGTATGTCGAATACCTGTGTTGGTGAGCTGAATGGTGAAACGCTGAAGGAGACAGCCGCCCCGTGAAGCACTTGGAGCTCCTGCCTCACTGTGCGCAGGGGTAAATCTTCTGCCTGACCTTCCAGCCCCAACTGCTGGGCCGCTGCGTGGAGAAGCAGGGTGTGCTCAGAACCATCATCCAGTATGGCATAGGTCTCTAAGTTCTTGTCTCCATTCCTGATCACTACTTTGCATACCTTGAGCAGGACACGGGGTCCCATGGGAGGTTTTCCTATGTATAACACATCTGCTTCGCTCTTGACTGTTGGCTTGATCAACTCTGTCTTTGTTTGTTCAACCCTCTTGTTATGTTTTCCCACACGTTCTTGGTTTCTTTCATTGATCTCATGAAGGGCGAGGAGGTGGCGATTATTACAGATTTTGCAGCACATCTTCAAATCACACTCTGCTGCCCGGTGGTTCCGGCCACAGCGCCAACAGCTGTTGTTATCGTGCACCCAGGTGCGTTTCTGAGTAATATTGAGAAGCTTGAAGTTGGCACAGTTGTTGAGTGAGTGCTTGTTGTTCTCACAGAAGGGGCAAAACTTCTTAGGAGTTTGCTGCCCAGCTGCTTCTGTTGGTTTCTCAGCTTGATGTTTGGGGGCTGTGCCGAGCATGAGAATAGATGTTTTAGCTGATGCCTTACCTCCCCTCTTCATGTCTCTGCTTTTCGGGTTGGTGTCTCTCCTGGAGCCGCTGTACTGGGACATGTCTTCCTGAACCTGGAGTTCATATTCCAACCAGTCCGCCAGATCCAGTAACGTGGGAATGGGAATTCTTAAAGGGTGGATGAAACGTCTGAAACTGGATCGTAGGTCGTGAGGCAGTTTACCTAACAGGCGGGAGACGTGAGAGCCGCAATCCAGTTCAACTCTTCCTTTCTCTCCGAGTTGATCCAGCATGCTGACCAGTGATCTGACCCGCAGGGCAAACATCCTGAATGCTTTGATGTCACCAGTGTTTATGTTGGGACCGTCCATTAGCTCTGCAATGCGCTGAAGAGCCAGCTGATGCGGTTGTCCATACTGCTGGTTTAAAGCTGCCATGGTATCTGTGAAGGGGTAATGGGAATTACTATAAGAGTCAGCGATAAGTAGGGCTTCTTCAAGTTTCAGGTGATCCATCAGTATTTGAAACTTAAACCGTTCTGTGGCGTCCCTTGGCAGTATATTATCCAGAGCAACCTTAAGTCGGGCAAACTCTCTGGGATTAGGATGAGTGAATTCTGGGATGGTAGGAGCAGGTCCCCGATATATCCTTTCCTGGCCACCTGCAGGCGTCCAATGGTCATGGCTGGAGGTGTGCCATGCAGAGGGGCCTCTCTCCCTCTCTGCTGTATAGGGGTATTCAGGGTGTAGAGGTGTCTGCCTGCTCTGACTCCATTCTGGAGAATAGTGGCGCCCTCTGGAGTCCGCCACCCTCTCAGGTGTATGACGGTGTTCTGAGGTGTATCTGTACTCAGGATCGTAGTGGGGTTCAACTGCATACTCATAAAAAGTAGGCTGTGCACGGGGCAGGCTGAGGGCTGGCTCGGGGTAAGTGGCTCTATGATATGCCTTTCCAGTCGTTTCGTACCTTCTGGCTTGGGGGGTGCATCCGGGGGAGTAATCGTCCCAATCTGGAAGGTGATGATGGTATTGCACCGGGCGAGGTATGACTACTGGCTCTTGCCCTGGGTACCTGGCAGATGATGAGAGTGAATGTCTGGAATGTGGCTGCGTTACCTCTGCTGGTGGGGGGTTGAATAGCTTGGGCTTGGGCATGTTGACTCCCTTGGACCGAGCTCTCTGATGCTCTGAATCATCCATACTTGGTCGGGGACGCCGGCCCTGATCAGCATCACTGCACTGATTTTGTGCTTTCAGCCCAGCATTCTGCAGTCGTAGTTCCTCCATGGATGCAAGTAGACGCTCCTGCACTTGTTTAAGTCTCTTACACTCCTCCTTCCAGTTCTCAGTTGGTAACCACTGGGTAGGGTGGTAATCCTCCTGACTAATTGGGGATGCAGTACGAACTCCAGATGGTCCCATAACCTCTTCTTCCTCTTCCTCCTCCTCTTCTTCCTCTGGCTGAGGATAAGATGGAGCAGGTGGTGTGGGGTGTGGTGATGCTGGACCTGTCTCATCCGTTAAGATGTAATCATCAAGGTAGCTGGGGAGGGATATCTTCCTCTTGGGACGGTTACCAGGATCTTTATCTGCTGAACTGGACATCTTGAACTGCAGTAGGCTCTAATTATCCGGCTCGAAGGACCACTTTGTGAGGGAGATGCAGGTTCCCTGCTTAACTAGTTGCTGGATGTAAAGGTGAAGAACCCGCTGCAGGTGATCGATCAGAATCACACTGATGTTGCAGTTGAATATTTATTTGCACCACCACATCCACAATATTCCACAGTCTGATGATCAAGTGGTTCTGTACAATGAACATGAAATAAACATATAAAATATTAATATGTACATTCACATCCATGTTTAACAATACAACATAATTACAGGTTAACATAAGTAATGTAAAGTCACAGTATAAGCAACAGTAGTTCAATATAGACAACTTAAACTGACATGTGCTAAATTATGGCCATTCGTGGTTAAACAGTGCCCTCTAGCGGCCAAAATGCGCAATTATCAGCTCCGTGGCCAAACTAACCCCAGCCCCGCATTCAGCCCGACACGAAGCAACAAGTGCGTTAATTAGCGTCTTAATGAGCGGGCCGAGAAGCCACCAAAACATTCGCCAAACTGCCAACACCTTCACAAAATTGCTCTCCAAACAACAGAGGCCATGTAACAATAATAAACAATAAACATCTCCATGCAGCAACTCTTATTAGTTGGACATCCAGCTTCCGAACGGCTAATATCTGCATTAATTAGTCACTGGAACAACACACTATTTACGTATAACATGGATTATAACGACTCACTTGCGTTAGGACGCACTTTACACCAGATGACTGAGTACTTGAGGGTGCTAACTGTGTCTGCTCGTAGAGTTGACTGACTTTAGTCCGTGCTTGTGAGCTAATGGATCCGGTAAGGGGAGCAGGTGAGAGAAGATGTCACCGCCAGGGGGGGCCTTTTTCACAGCAGCCACCCTGGAGGACTCTTCTGTCAACATACAGGACTACGCTGAGTATGTGACTGGGTACATTAGCACTTGTGTTGACAACATCGTGCCCACAATACAAGTCAGGAGGTTCCCCAACCAGAAGCCCTGGATAAACAGTAATGTACGCCACATGCTCCATGCCCGCTCTGTTGCTTTCAGATCAGACAATGAGGCGGAGTACAAAGCTGCGAAGTACAGACTGAAGAAGGCCATCACAGCGGCCAAGAAGCAGTACAGGGAGAGGCTGGATGGCTTCTACACTGCTGCTGACTCCGGGCGGATGTGGCAAGGTCTGCAGCACATCACAGACTACAGGACCACCACCAGCACCATCACCCCAAACGACAGCCGACCGGACGACCTCAACACCCTTTACAACCGCTTCCCCAGGCTACATCACAGAGAGACGACACACACACACCCTCCCTCCCTCCCCCCCACCATCCGTATCATCAGACCAGGTACACAGGGCCCTGAGGAAGATCAACCCCCGCAAGGCAGCCGAACTAGACAACATCCCTGGGCGGGCCCTCAGAGCATGTGCCAACGAGCTGGCTGATGTTCTCATCTCCATCTTCAACCTTTCCCTCAGCCTGAGCATTGTTCCACGCTGCTTCAAGACCACAACCATCGTCCCCCTCCCCAAGAAGAGCCCACCCACCTGCATGAATGACTACAGGCCAGTAGCACTCACTCCAATCAATATGAAGTGTTTCGAGAGAGTGGTGCTGACCCACATTCAGAGCAGTATACCAGACATCCTGGACCCCCTGCAGTATGCCTACCGGTCCAACAGGTCCACCTCAGATGCCGTTGCGGCTGCCCTCCACTATTCCCTCCTCCACCTGGAAAATAAAGACTCCTACATCAGGATACTCTTTATTGACTACAGCTCCGCCTTCAACACGGTCATCCCCCACAAACTCACCCACAACTGTCCACACTCGGTCTGCACCCCACCCTCTGTGACGGGCTCCTGGACTTCCTGACTGGCAGGTCCCAGTCTGTCAGGATCGGAAATAGGACTTCATCCAGCATCACCACAAACATTGGCACCCCTCAGGGATGTGTCCTCAGCCCCATCCTCTACACCCTGTTCACCCACGACTGTGTCACCTCCCACAAGGACAACACCATCCTGAAGTTCGCGGACGACACAGCAGTGATAGGACGCATCACTTACGGGGACGAGGCGGCCTACAGAAGGGAAGTAGCCAGTCTGGTGTCATGGTGCGATGACAACAACCTCACCCTCAACACAGACAACACGAAGGAGATGATAGTGGACATGAGGAAGGAGAGGAGACTTCATCGGCCACTGTTCATACAGGAGCTTGAAGTGGAGAGGGTGAGCAGCTTCAAATACCTGGGCGTCCACATCAGCGAGGACCTCACCTGGACATATAACACCACACAGCTGGTCAGGAAGGCTCAACAGCGGCTGTACTTCATGAGGAGGCTGAGGAAATTCGGCATGTCGCAGAAGATCCTCTGCAACTTCTACAGCTGTATTGTTGAGAGCATCCTGAGCAGCTGCATCACCGTGTGGTACGGCAGCACTACTGCGATGGACCGCAGACGCCTGCAGAGAGTGGTGAAGACTGCAGAGAAGATCACCAGGACACCACTCCCTTCCCTGCAGAGCATCTACCATCGCAGAGTCCACAGTAGAGCTGCCTCCATCTTGAAGGACCCCACCCACCCCCAGCACGGACTGTTCACACTTCTGCCCTCAGGCCGGAGGTACAGAAGTGTGAAATGCAGGACTTCCAGACTGCGGAACTTCTTCTACCCAACTGCGATCAGACTCCTGAACATTTGACAGGACTTACAATTTTTACTCTTTATCTTTATTTTTTTTTATTTATTTTATTTTTATTTATTTATTTATTTTCCCCACGGATACCTCACAGAATAGACTGCACACATTCCTCTGTTGCACATTTGGATTTGGACTACCTCAGACAATAGACTGCACATTTGCACATATCCGCTCTACTTTTGCACAATAATATTATTTGTACATATGTATATACCATCTCTTTTATAAACAAGTACTTCTGTACTACTTCTTTGCACTAGTTATACTATTTTATTTTATTTTTTATATTAGTTTTAGATGTCTGTTTTGGCATTCCACGTGGGCAGCAATGTAAGAATTTCATTGTGCAAGGGAACTCGTTTTTTATCTGCACATATGACAATAAACGCTTTGAATATTGAATCTTGAATCTTGAATATGTTTATCCAAGCATTAGAATTTTGGAGGCATAAGTACAGATTTAATGTTCCAAGTAATGCTAATAAACAAATGTTAATCAAGTATATATGATATAGATTTTTTTTCTGTTTAAAATGCAACCATATAAATAACTGTAAAATAGCAGTATAAAAGACAATGTTCATGTTCAATTTTGTTAAGGAGATGCAAGTGATGTTTAGTCATTCTTTAATACTACTGTTCTTAAATAAACAATCATAAATAGTTCGGATGTGTGGGTGTTGTTATAACAATAACAATATATCACTATAGCGCACTCCCCCCGCCCCTCGTACAACACCACCATAAATAGATCCTTGACCTGTGGGAAACACAGACATTTATAGCACGGTGTATACAATCAGAATTATCTTGTCAACTTTATGTAAACGTCAACTTTTTTTTCCCACAAAGATTGTTGCTAAGATCTCGATACTGATTTATGTAGATGCAACTCTCTATATACTAGAGTGTGAGGTATACTTGAAGAACAGGGTGAACTCTTTTTCTTTAAATTTAACAAACTTTTTGGCAATTATATTTCTTTTGCAATGGACAAGAGTGAGTTATACATTTTTAAACTGTCAGCTTTCAGGTCGCCTCAGTAGTGTGGTCCATGCTTGAAAGGCTCGAGTCCTCCCGTAGCAGTCGCAGGTGTTCAACTCCTGAGTCTTTGCGACATGTCTTCCTGGTTCTCTCTCTGCCCTCACTTCCTGTCTCTCTCTGTGAATAAAGGTCACTTGTGCTCCCCACCAAAACAAAAAAAAACAAAAAAAACTGTCAGCTTTTCAAGCCTCAACAGATATACAATGTGGTCAATCATAATTATGTGGTAAATTATATATTAAATAGAGGATGACACAGGATGATAATTAAGAGTATGTTTTTATTTCGGTTCTTGCTTATGTTAGTGAGAAATTAGCAACTTTATAAATTGACGAAACAAAAACCAAGAATTAAGACTGCTAATATTCAAATAGCATTAATCAAATAATAAGCTTAGACAATCAATAATATATATGCACATTCTGTCTGGCAGGGATATTGGATGAACAATAAAGCTGTTCTACAACTTTATAACAGCCAAATCTACTTTCAGAAGATTTATATATTTATGAGAGTCATGTAGTAAGCATCCAACAGAGAAAAAGGCTCATTCTAGTCTATCAGGTCTAACTGTAGGAAATATAATTCAGATGAATCATCGTTTTCCAGTCACAACATAAAACATTTCAGCTCTCTCTCTTTTTTTTTTTTTTTTTGGCACTAGCGGCCTTGATTTGACAGTGAAAAAGAGACAGGTCCTTCGCAATCTTTTGACACTCCAGTCCAATAGGTGGCAGTAATCACCTCCCAAACTAGAGGCAAATCTGCAATAAAAGGAGAATAAGAGGCTCAGTCGCTCACAGGCGAAGAAGTCAGCGATGCAGCGAGAGAAGACGAGCAATACCAGTGGGGCTGAAAAGTAAGGCGAGATCAGTTTGTTTTATGTTTAGTTACACATGTGCTTTTAGAATTCTAATTGATGTGGAATATATTGATTGTTGCTTCCTTTTGACATAAATATTGTACTAATTGCCTGAAATGTGTCTCGAGGCCCGACCGGGAGGCCGCCATCATGTCGAAATACTACGACGGAGTAGAGTTTCCTTTCTGTGATGAATTTTCCAAATATGAAAAGTTGGCCAAAATAGGACAGGGGACGTTTGGGTGAGTAATATACAATCATTTATTGGTCTAAAATTATTCTGAATTTCGTTGGATATGGAAAGCTACTGTGCTATCTGCAGACGGACTCAAACACTTGAAGGAATCGTTACGTGAATGTGTTATTGTAGACACTGTTTTTAAACGTGAATGTGGACTATAAAGGCTAAAGACCTGTTGTACCTCTCCTACTTCGTACCACGTCACGCACACTGTCCTATTGACGGAGACGTGCACCTTTTTAAAGTAATGTTGCTTTTTGAGCGCTGCAAAGCAATTCACCCCCAAAACAATAGGGGGCGCGATATTTTCCGAGGACTGGCCCACTATCCCGTGATATCTGTGGTTGTTTATTTTAGGGCTGTCCCGATACTATATTTTCACTTCCGATACTGATATTTCAGCCTTGAATATCGTCCGATTCCGATATCAGCATGCTACAGATGCATACATGATTTAGTTATTTATTCTATAGTGTGGAGTAGGGCTGTAGCGATACACTAATCTCACGATACGATACGATACATCTGGCTCACGATACGATATCATATCGATATTTTTCTAACAATACATTTATATTATTTTCTGAAAGATTTTAACAGGGCAAAGTGATTTTGGTGACATCTTGTGAGTGTTCCAATTTGTTTGAATTAACTGAACTGAAAAGTAGGTGACTGCAGACAGAGAGGAGAGAAAGGAGGCCTCTGATTGGTCAATTCTACATCCACGTCATCGAAGAAATGAGGATGTACCCACATCTGTACGATTCTTGTTCTCCACACTACAAAGACAGCACATATTCTAGTAATTCATGGAGGGAGATAGCAATGAATGTGGGTCTAGAAACGGCCGAGACGGTGAGGAAGTGGAAAAATGCAAGAGATACATTTAGTAAGTTTAGCTAGTTCGTGATTGTCCCTCTCCGTTGTGGCGTTGAATAACAGCGCAGACGCGCCTCAACATTAACATATATCAAAAATAACTGCGGCATACCGGGGACAAGATAACTGCGACACGTTGCCGCGAGAGTAAACACAGCCCTTAAAGCTGGCGTTTTCCACCACTGAATATGGTCTTAAATCCTGACAAATAAAGTTTGGCTCGCTCTCAGTTAGCATTACCTTGTCCGGGTGGTGGCGTTTCAGGTGGGCTCGCCTCGCGGGTTGGTGGTAATTCCAGAGTACTTTATGTTTGAGTGACACAGCTTGCAAACCGCCATACTTTTGTCTAAATCTTCGCTTTCCTTTTTCTTTTTCAACCCGAACTGCTGCCACACATCTGCTTTTAAGCACGCAGGCGGTGCGTTTATACTCGCCGCCATCCTCCTGACTGGCTCAGCTCTGGCTGGAAGAGTAAGAAGCTGCTTCTGGATACCCTGTTAGAAATGCTCAACAGCGACACTAGCGGCTGGAGGACTAAATGGCACTTTGCAGGAAGAGCACCCGTGCGCGACACGGGGGGTTTTTTGAAGGGAGCTTAGAACAGTGATTTTCAACCCTGGTCCTCGAGGCACACTATCCAGCAGGTTTTAGATGTTTCCCCTTCTTCTTCACACCCTGATACAAGTGGCTGTGTCATCAACAGACTTGTTCAGACTTTGAGGACAACCTGATAATGACCATTAATTAAAATCAGGTGTGTTGAAGCTGGGAAACCTATAAAACCTGCTGGATAGTGTGCCTCGAGGACCAGGGTTGAAAATCACTGGCTTAGAATATCGATACCCGCGGCTGAAATATTGATACTCTCTGGGAAATAAAATATCGATATATATATCACCGAATCGATAAAATCGCCCAGCCCTAGTGTGGAGTGTAAAAAAAAAAAAAAAAAAAAAAAAAAAAAAAAACTCAAACAGAATAATGGTCAACAACAGTAGTATTGGAGAACATACCATTTTATTTAATATCATATTTATTAAAAGAAATGCTGAACAGAAAAAATAAATTAGAAATCAAATCAGGAGACCCTGAACAATGTGTTTGCTTTCTCCACATGTGTGGCAAAACACTTTTTAACTCAATGGATGCCATCCAGCTGCAGAGCATGTTTAAATGAATGAAATGAAAATGAAAAATACTTTATTTATCCCATAAAGGGAAATTCAATACTGTAGTATTAGGGCTCTTTTTTAATAGATAACAGACAACGACAGCAATAATAATAATAATAATAATAATAATAATAATAATAATAATAATAATAATAATAATAATAATAATAATAATAATAGGTGTTAAGTCTTGTTGTGGAGGCTGATAGCTGCTGGCAGGAATGATCTTCTGTATCTTTCCGTCTTGCAACGGACCTGAAGAAGCCTCTCACTGAACACACTCTCAGTGTTTTCAAAAACAGCCGTCGGCCGTCGCATCCGACGGCAACTTTTCCATTTGCGACACCTACTTTCCCTTGGGTAAATAAATTATGAAATAAATAAAGTTTTCGTAAAAGAGCCAAGTGTCCACAAAGGTTTTTGAGTTAATAAACTCAAGGGTTAAAGTATCTCTGGCTTTTGACTATGATTTAGGGGAAGAAAAAAAAAACACGCACAGAAACACGTTATTTCTGAGTGGTCTTAAAATGCAGGCGAAGTGAGTCGGTGGTTTTTTTCTCCCGCAATCAGAAGAACGGAGGCAAAATTCAAGCGTCTCTGGGCGGGGACAGAGGAACGGGGGACAGAGGGACAGAGGAACAGAGGACAGAACCGGTTTGGGAGCTGCTGCCAGAAGCTACCTGGTACCTGACTGTGTTGTGCTCCAAGAAGTTAGTCTATAGCAGCAAAAGAAAAAAAGCTCTTCGCCGTCACGAAGGAGACGCCGGGTATAAAGCAGTTTTCCGTGGGCTCCGACACACTGCGGACAGCTGCTTTCCCGGAGCAACAGCCACAATGCTGCAGACGTAGCGGCCCCGATGACCGGTTTTATTTCCGACTTGAAAATACACGTGCGCTAGTTCACTGTGTAACGTGCCTGATCATTAACGGTCACTCAACCGCTGTAGATCCGTGTTAAAAAAAAAAAAAAAAAAAAAGCAGCGTTAACAAAGAACACTTTACAAATCTGTCCGTTTCCACTCAGCAGGCCAGTTATATGAACACACATGACAGCTCCAGAGTTCTAGAAACGTCTGTCTGATCAGCTCCAAGGGTGGACGTTTTCTCTGAATGTTGTTGAATCAACCACCCAAAACATGGAAAAAAAACAAACAACCTAAATGTAATGGTTCACTTTTCTAATGATGATGCATCCAGAGTAATAACATCTAATAACATCTTCCGACTTCCTCCGTATAAATGCACCTGCTCTGTGATAGTCTCAGGGTTCTGGTTAAAGCTCAGAGAGCATCAGGAAGACCAAGGAACACACCAGGCAGGTCCCAGATACTGTTGTGGAGAAGTTTAAAGCTGGATGTGGATACAAAAAGATTTTTCAAGCTTTAAACATCTCAAGGAGCTCTGAGCAAGCAACCAGACTGAAATGGAAGATGTGTTAGAACGGCCAAGTCAAGTCCAGACCTGAATCCAGTCCAGAATCTGTGGAAAGAGCTGATGACTGCTGTTCACAAATGCTCTCCATCCAACCTCACTGAGCTCCAGCTGTTTTACAGGAAGAATTTAGTCTCTGGATGTGTTGAACTGATAGAGACAAACCCCAAGAGACCTGCAGCTGGAACTGCAGCAGAAGGTGGCGCTACAGAGTATTAACGCAAGGAGAATGAATAATATTACACGCCCCACTTTACAGTTTATTTATTTGTTTAAAAAGTTTAAAATATCAAATAAATTTTGTTCCACTTCACAATTGTGTCCCACTTGTTGATTCTTGACAAAAAATCTTCGCTTGAAATGTGGCAAAAAGTTTAAGGGGGCCAAACACTTTTGCAAGGCACTGTATTTCCTATAAATTAATTTGCTGTTGTTTTGAACAAAAATGATGGAGAAGTTGCAATTTGTTTTTTCTTCTTCTTGTACAAATTGCCCTTTACTGAATTAAGTAGTTGCTAAATTGATCAGATTAATGGGCTTGACGGAGTTTACATGTTATAACTTAACCTTTACTTTCGAAAATTCACATTTAAATTGTTGGTAATCTTGCATATTACTAAGCACAATGCCAAAATGTTGCCAATAGTGAGTATGCGTTGGATCCACTACTGTCCACTAATATCAAGGACGTTAATGTTATCATAAACCAAGCAAACATGGAGTTATAAAATAACTTCTACTTTCAAAAGTTGTGAAAACACTGACTCTGCTGTTTGATCACTGTGTCATGGAGAGGGTGTGAAGAGTCCTCCATCATCTTCATCAGCTTGTGCAGCATTCTTTTTTGTACAATCAGCTCCAGCGGCTCCAGAGTTTACTGATCTTCCGAAGCTTACAGAGTATTGTATTCAATGACAATGCCAAAATAAGAGTAGAGTTAAAAGGTTTGGTGCTACCTCGTTCCATTCCTCTGTATTCAGCAGAATGCGCTGTGCCATATTTTCTCTCATTTGCAATTCCTGCGGGGGGGGGGTTGCCTTGATAGAGAGTGGCGGTGCTTAGAGGTGTCCCGATCCGATATTCGTATCGGATCGGCCGCCGATATGAGCAAAAAATGCGGATCGGTATCGGATCGGCAAGCCCTAAAAATGCCGATCCAGACTCCCGATCCAGTTTTTTTCTAAAATCCGTTCCGCATTTTCCAGCACACCTTCAGCACACGAGCATCTCCCTCCCAATCAGTGTTGCCAACTTAGCGACTTTTATCTAGCGACTTTCCAGACCCCCCTAGCGACTTAATCTGTAAAAAGCGACCAGCGACAAATCTAGCGACTTTTTCTGGTGATTTAGCGACTCACGCGCACTCAAACCGCTAGGTTTGAAGCCATGACTTGGCTGCTGTCTGCCTCGCGCTTTTCTCTCTGTTTCTCTCTCACTGTTGCCAACTCTCCAATGAGAAAAGTCGCTAGAGGCTGTCCCGGAAGTTGCTCTGCACTGTGCCCGACAGAGAGAGAGAAAGAGAAGGAAGCGCAGCTCGCGAGGCAGACAGCAGCCATCAGCGGCCAAATGATGGCTTCAAACCTAGCGGTTTGAGTGCCAGTGAGTCGCTAAATCACCAGAAAAACTCGCTAGATTTGTCGCTAGTCGCTTTTTACAAATTAAGTCGCTAGGGGGGTCTGGAAAGTCGCTAGATATAGCGACAAAGTCGCTAAGTTGGCAACACTGCTCTCTCTCTGTCGGGCACAGTGCACAGCCACAAACACCCTGCCCCCCGCGCGAGACATCTCGAGCCCCCCCCCCCCCCCCCCGTTTTGGGAATCGTGACAAACTGCCACTGAACAGTGTCAAAGCACAGGTACTAATGTTAATAGACGGTTAAACTCAGGTTGTGTTTGCTCAATACAATTAACAATATTATCTGCACTTATGGCTTGTAAAGCCGTGGTTTGCTGATGCCATTTCTGTTTGATATTTATCATTTTGTCTATTTTGTGTTGATTTGTTAAATAAATAGGTCAGTTTCTCGTTACCAACCAATGTGTATTATTCAAATGCACCTTATTCAGCTGGCTAGTTATTATCAGGAGTAAAACCCTATTCAGCATGAGTCTGACAACAAAGTAAGTTGGTTAAATGACTTAAAACTTTAATACATGCTCAGATAGGCCGGTATCGGCAGATATAGGTATTGGATCGGAAGTACAAATAAATATCGGTATCGGATCGGAAGTTCAAAATGCTGGATCGGGGCATCTCTAGCGGTGCTGCCATCTGGAGGATTAGAACACTTAACTGCAATGTTCAGAACTCAGATATTCAGATTTATTTTCAAGCTCTGCCTTACAACCCCAGCCACACATATTAAACACTATAGACGTCAGTGGTAGTCAACGTGCATCTGAGGTATTGTTTTTTTGACAATGTAGTGATAGGGATGACTTGGCGTGGCTCAAGGTGCTCAATTAATGAAATGAAATGAAAAAAAAAATACTTTATTTATCCCATAAAGGGAAATTCAATGTAGTAAGGGCTTTTTTTTTTTTTTTTAATAAACAGACAGCAATAATAATAATATAATAACAGGTGTTAAGTCTTGTTGTGGAGGCTGCTGGCAGGAATGATCTTCTGTATCTTTCCGTCTTGCAACGGACCTGAAGAAGCCTCTCACTGAACACACTCTGTTGTTTGATCACTGTGTCGTGGAGAGGGTGTGAAGTGTCCTCCATCATCTTCATCAGCTTGTGCAGCATTCTTTTTTGTACAATCAGCTCCAGCGGCTCCAGAGTTACACCCAGCACAGATCCAGCTTTCCTGATCAGTTTGTTGATTCTCTTCAGGTCTCTGGTTCTGATGCTGCTGCCCCAGCAGATGGCTGCAAAGCTGATTGCACTTTCAACAACAGACCTATAGAAGATGTGCAACATCTTGGTGCAGACATTAAAAGATCTCAACTTTCTTAAAAAGTAGAGTCTGCTCTGACCTTTCTTGTAGATGTATTCTGTGTTGCATTTCTACTCCAGTCTGTTGTCAAGCTGAACTCCAAGATACTTGTATTCCTCCACCACCTCCGCCTCCTTTCCCAGGATGGAAACACTGCTGTGTTGATTCTTGCTCCTCCTGAAGTCGACAATCATCTCCTTAGTTTTGCTGGTATTTAATACGAGATGATTGTTACTACACCATTTCACAAACTGACAGATCAGTTCTTTGTACTCTGCTTCTTGTCCGTTGCTGATACACCCAACAACTGCAGAGTCATCAGAGTATTTCTGCAGATGACAGGACTCAGAGTTGTACTGGAAGTCAGAGGTGTAGAGCGTGAAGAGAAATGGTGAGAGAACAGTTCCTTGTGGTGCTCCAATGCTGCTGACCTCCATCTCAGACACACAACCTTTCAGTCTCACAAACTGTGGTCTGTTTGTGAGGTAGTCATAAATCCAGGAGGTTGTGGAGGAATCCACCTGGAACTTATGGAGCTTCTCACAGAACAACGCAGGCTGAATTGTATTAAAAGCACTTGAGAAATCAAAGAACATGACCCTCAAAGTACTGCCTGATCGGTCAAGATGAGAGTGGGCTCTGTGAAGCAGGTAGATGATGGCGTCTTCAACCCCAAGCCCATTACGATATGCAAACTGTAATGGGTCCTGAAAGCTGCTGACTTGCTTGTTGAGGTGGGCCAGTAAGAGTCTCTCCAGGGCTTTCATGATGTGAGATGTCAGGGCAACTGGTCTGTAGTCATTAGGTTCAGCTGGTTGTGGTTTTTTAGGCACTGGAACAAGGCAGGATGTTTTCCACAGCACAGGAACTGTTCTCTGTCTCAAACTGGTGTTGAAGAGGTGCTGGAGAATCGGACATAGTTGCAATGAGCGGGTCTTGAGAACTCTGGGACAGACACCATCTGGACCTGCAGCCTTGTTCTGGTTCAGTTTCTCAAGTTGTTTTTTGACCTGATTGCAGGAGACAGACAGAGTGGAGGGGGAGGCAGAGGAGGTCTCTGAGGTGGAGAAAGATGATGCTGTTTTCTGGTCCATGACTGAGCTGCAGGGTGACAGAGTGGAGGTGTGACAGGAAAGCTGTGGGCTCACCGAGGGGGTGTGGTCTGTTGGGCTGGAGGCAGGGGGGGGAACTGAACCTATTGAAGAACCTGTTCAGTTCATTAGCTCTGTCCAGACCTCCACCAGTCTGGTCCTCCTTTGCCTTGAAGCCGGTGATCTTCATTCCGGGCCACACATCCCTCACTTTGTTCTGGTGGAGCTGACTTTCTAGCTTCTTCCTGTAGTCCTCCTTGCACTGCCTGGTTTGTGCTTTAATTTGTTTTTGTATTGTCTTCAATAACTCCCTGTCTCCATCCCTGAAGGCTTTCTTTTTGATGTTCAACAGCTTTTTCAGGTCTCTGGTGATCCAGGGTTTGTTATTGGGGAAGCACCTCACAGTTCTTGTTGGAACGACGCTGTCCACACAGAAGTTTATGTAATCTGTCACACACTCAGTCATGGCGTTGATGTTGTCTCCATGAGGTTCACAGAGGGCATTCCAGTCCGTAGCCTCAAAGCAACCTTTCAGAGCATCTTCAGCTTCACTAGACCAGGTTTTAATAGTTTTTGTGATCACTGGTTGCTGCTGAACGATGGGCTTGTAGGTGGAGGTGAGAAAAACCAGATTATGGTCAGATCTTCCTAAAGGTGGCAGGGCAAAGCAGCTGTATGCATTTTTAATATTTGCATAAAATAAGTCCAATGTCTTATTTTCTCTGGTGGAGCAGCTGACAGACTGTTGGGTCATTCCACCTCAAATCAGCAGATTAGAAAAAAAAATTCCCGCATGACCATCTCTGATTTGCTTGATATTTTTTTCTTATGAACTTTGACTATAATGTAGTAACTTTGTGCAATATTAGCCTGGTACTAGCAATAATTTCGGATTTATAAATTTCTTGAAAAAGTGCCCGTACGGCCATTTTTGTGACATTCCTTACGCTTTTAAAATTATTACCATTTTTGAGGGGCTGTATCTTTGAAACCGTACAAGCTAGAGAGCTGATTTTTTTAATGCTGTTAGTCCTGTATGTGCACTCTGTATGGGGTCAGTTTCAGGTGTCTATTCATTGCTGTTTGTTTGTTTTAAAATAAATTAATTAAAAAAACATCCAAAATAAATTTTACTCACTTTGTGCGGTTTACATTTCAAGTCCCCATTTGGACCCCTTGTAACAGTAGCTGAGACTTACTTTTTTTGTTGAACAATCTCCTTCTCTTATAAAATAAAAATGCATAAAGAATTTGCAGAAAAGATTGTATTTTAGTTCTCATATGACCCAGCAAAAAATGAATTTCGCATTTTATAGTCGATATTCAATTGGCAATTGACAAAATATGACAAGATGTACCAAAAAACTAAATATACTACCAGAAAGGTAATGACAATATCTGATTATATACCAAGTTTCAAGTTGGTACTAAGTCTCTAAGTTACCTAGAAAAAATTCTGAAATCGAGCATTTTTGCCGTTTTTCGGAAATTTCAAGAATATGCTTGTTTTGTGTGCAGAACTTTAAATTTCACAAATGGCAAATATCTTGATATGGAATCTTGATATGGAATGAGGATCAGTGAAGAAAAACATTTAGCTGCAGAAAGTGATGGTTGATAATAATCGAGAGTGACAAGTTCAAAAGTCTCGGCAGCACTTCTTTTTGTAGATCCAAGTACAAGCATGGGCTCACCTGCAAGTCTCCATGGAGTGCTGTAGAGACCATTCCAAATCAACTTTAAGGGTTGCAAATTGAATTGCAGAAAAAAAAAATTTGGTTAATAATACAATAAGTGCAAAAACTGGGCATTTTTTTCTTGTGATGCAGACAGATGTTTGCTTCTGATGGGAGTCCATCAAATCCACACCTGTGAAGCAGCATTTCTCGGTCGTGTTCAGATAAATCCTGTACATTGATCAACTCCTTTGAACTGTAAAAAAATATTTATGATAATATGAGGTATTGTAAACTACTCCTGCATCACTTAATTATATGAATAAAGGAATGAACATCAAGCTGGCACATAATAACACCAAAATTATACTGACCGTTTCAGACTTTGGACAAAGTCCAGTTTATGGCAATCCTGTTCTGAACAAAGTTTTTTCCCAATTGTACAAGTATCCAAGTTCTCTGCCATCTTCAAATATTTCACATTCACTACATTTGATTTAGAAGCTTGGTCTACAATGGTTATTGATCAACTGAACAGCTCACTGAATTTTCTGATGACATAAGCATGATGTCATGCACTGAATGCCAAGGCACTTGTGTTACTATAAGTTCTATATTTACGCATTTATTAATATGTTAAAACCTCAGCTGTGACAATTCAGCATAGCACTACCAGTACTGGTAATTTTGCTACACAATTGATCATGTTTATCTAGTATAAATCACAAAGCACCTTTGCTTGAGTCATTCAACAAACTTTCACACAGCACGGACAGGAAGGAATAAAACATGCAGCAAACTATTTTGTTTGAAAGGCCTTGTCCATTTGAGATCAGAAAACATGTCCAGACAATACAATACAATGCAGAAGTACAGCCTGTATACTGTAATGTACATTGAAAACTTTCTCTGGTGATTTGCTACAAGTTCTCAATAATTCGAAAAATGGCAAAAATGCTCGATTTCAGAATTTTTTCTAGGTAACTTAGAGACTTAGTACCAACTTGAAACTTTGTATATGAACAGATATTGTCATTACCTTTCTGGTAGTATATTCAGTTTTTTGGTACATCTTGTCATATTTTGACAATTGCCAATTGAATATCGACAATAAAATGCGAAATTCGTTTTTTGCTGGGTCATATGAGAACTAAAATACAATTTTTTTTTGCAAATTTTTTATGCATTTTTATTCTATAAGAGAAGGTGATTGTTCAACAAAAAAAGTAAGTCTCAGCTACTATTACAAGGGGTCCAAATGGGGACTTGAAATGTGAACCGCACAAAGCGAGTGAAATTTATTTTGGATGTTTGAAATTTATTTTTAAACAAACAGCAATTAATAGACACCTGAAACTGACCCCATACAGAGTGCACATACAGGACTAACAGCATTAAAAAAATCAGCTCTCTAGCTTGTACGGTTTCAAAGATACAGCCCCTCAAAAATGGTAATAATTTTAAAAGCGTTTGGAATGTCACGAAAATGGCCGTACAGGCACTTTTTCAAAAATTTATAAATCTGAAATTATTGCTAGTACCAGGCTAATATTGCACAAAGTTACTACATTATAGTCAAAGTTCATAAGAAAAAAATATCAAGCAAATCAGAGATGGTCATGCAGGAAGGTCCTGTTGAATTGAGGTGGAATGACCCTGTTGGAATGATGGTAAAGCTGTAGAGAGGGAGAAATTGTTGAAGTCTCCAGAGATCGCCATAACTGAGTTTGGATACTGTGTTTGCAGCTTGCAATAACGGAGCTGATTACATCACAGGCTGCGTCTGGAGCGATACCAGGTACAATATAAACCGCTACCAGAATAACACAGGTAAACTCTCTGGGTAAATAATAAGGACCGAAACTCACAGCTAACAGTTCAAGGTCCCTTGTGCAGATCTTCTCCTTGACGGTGACGTGACCAGGATGACACCAACGCTGATTAACCAGCACCGCAATCCCACCTCCCCTCAGCTTCCCGCTGAGTTGCTTACTGCGGTCTGCACGGACCGTCTTCAAGCCGCGAACAGACACGTT
The DNA here is from genome assembly GCA_018398805.1 of Hirundichthys speculiger. Lineage (NCBI taxonomy): Eukaryota > Metazoa > Chordata > Actinopteri > Beloniformes > Exocoetidae > Hirundichthys > Hirundichthys speculiger. The sequence goes on from JAGFBZ010000420.1 coordinate 505,329, forward strand.
ACAGTCCGGGATGTGTTCATGCAGCCACGTCTCGGTGAAGCACATGAGACTACACTGTATTCTCTGGGACCTGGTTAGCATCTCAAGCTCGTCTGTCTGTTTTGTTAGCTAGAGATCTGACGTTACCTACCCATCACACAAGTTGGAAGAAACTAGGGCTGGGGCCGATACACTTTGTGTGCCGATTTTTTTTCCTACGATTTTTTGGGTCCCGATTATTTGCGATTTTGGATTCTGATTCAAGTTTGCATTTCGATTTATTCAATTTGTACCAATATTGCGATTTTTATATTTCATTCGATTGAAAAATCTAATCAAATAATAAGCGAGAATAGATATAATATGAATATCATAATAAAGAACTAATAAGAATAATAATAAGAATAAAACTAAGAATAAATTAATAATAAATAAAAAATAATAAGAATAATAATAATAAGAATAATAAGAAATTAAGAATAAGAATATATTAAGAAGAATATATATAAATAATAATATATAAATATAATCAATAGATAATATTATCTAGAATCCTAATAATTATAATAATAATAATAATAATAATAATTAATAATAATATTTTTATAATATAATAAATTAATTTATATATATAATAAATATTACATATAATAAATATCTAATATTATTATTATTATATTAAGTATGAAATAAATAATAAAAATATAAAGATTAAATAAGTTTTAATATTTTTAAAAAATACGCAATTTCTGTAGTTAAGAGCAGAGGTCTTCAACCCTGGTCCTCCAGGCACCCTATCCAGCAGGTTTTAGATGTTTCCTCTTCTTCTTCACACTGTGATACAAGTGGCTATGTCATCAACAGACTTGTGCAGACTTTGAGGACAACCTGATAATGACCATTAATTAAAATCAGGTGTTTTGAAGCTGGGAAACTTCTAAAACCTGCTGGATAGGTGCCTCGAGGACCAGGGTTGAAGACCTCTGGTTTAGAGGTCTTCACGGGTACACTTTCATGGACCCGACCCCGAATGGAGCCGTGAAAATTCGACCCGAAACCGACCCGACCCGAGCTATTATCATAAGTTTGGGAGTCCAAACCTGAATGGACCCGCAATTTTTGGACCCGTAAACGACCCGACCCGAGTCTTTAGTTTCCGACCACGAACTGAACCGAGTTACCCGAATAGAACCGAGACAATACAGCCTATAGTTGCTAACTTAAAAAGTTGTCTAGCGTTGAATAAAACTTGATTTTCTTACCTAAAGTTGTCTTCTTCTACCCGGCTCAGTTGCTCCATAGGCTACGTGATGGAAACGACAATAAATCCACGTCATTATTCTCTTTGCGGATACAGATGCTATTGGTAGCAACTGCTAACACTAATAGCCTACACCGGTCAGGACGTGTCGTGAATATGTTCTCATGCAGCGTTGTCATGTTGGCGATCCGTTGTGCTTTACAGCTGCCGGTGAACCAGAAGTATAACACGCTACGGCAACATGATTGTTTCATGACAAACACGCCACGTTAAAGAAAAATCATTTAACTGCCCGAGTCCTGACATTAGCTGCCACCGCCAGTATCTTTAACTCTCGAGTAAACGCGGACAGAGTCTGTCAGAGAGCTCCGACCTCTCTGAGTGGTGGTGAAGGATGTGTGCCGTCGTGTTCGTGGTGTTACCACAGTAAGAGATTTGACTGCGACAATGCTTACATATGGCTTTCCTCATATCGAGCTCTCCTGCCTCGTGCTTTTTATAAAAACCAAATAAAGTCCATACATTTGATTTGAAGTGGGGCGGTGTGGGAAAGAGTTCAGCCTCTGTGAAAGTACTCCGCTCGCTGCACTCTGCCATTTTGTCGCGTGAATTTGCCGGCATTCTGGTTACTATGGTGACACACGTGCTTCAGAAGTGTAGATGACAAAAGAGACAGCGAGCGGAGTATTTCCACGGAGCCAAAAATCGATTCGTGTATGAGAATCGATTTTTTTTTTTTTAAATCCCAAGAAAAAAATCGCGATTAATATAAAAATCGATTTTTTTTTTTTTTTTTTTTTTTTTTTTTTTTTTTTTTTTTTTTTGGCCCAGCCCTAGAAGAAACAGTTTTAAATCTCCACCGCTCTTCTCTCTGCTTCACTCCTGCCCTGCATCCTCTTCTCTTTCTTCTCAACTCCATCGGGATTTGTCGTGTTATTTCACTGCCAATCCTCATTTTAGAGAGTTTTAGCAGTTGATCACGACTATAAACAAGTCCAGCGTTGCCATGGAGAAACATCATAACAAGTATCGGAGACAGCCAAAAAGTGACAAAAGTATGCTGAAAACTCTCTCATGCAGCACAGCCTCCCAACCGACGTAAAAATGACGGCTGTATTTCAAAGACAAAAAGAAAATCGAAAAAATTATTAAAACTATGTGAGAGCAACTACAATTTGCAGCCACCTTGCGGCGCATTCATTATGGACAATAATTAATATAATTAATTATATAATAATTAAGCGATTAAACCCAACATTACTCACCACCAACGGGCTGGTCTTCGAGCACAACAACCTTTTCTATTAGTGGCGATGCTTTTTTTCCACTGCGAGGGAGTTTTTCATGCTTTGACAATGTTTCGGCCAATGTTGGTTGTTTGAGGGCGGTAGAGATTAGATTTTTCCTCTTGTGTGTTCTTTCGAAAATCGTCATGCTGTTTCTGGTTCCTTTTCAAATGCGCAATGAGGTTGGTCGTATTAAAATTCCCCGGTTCTGCACCACTATTGGAAACTTGTGCATGGCAAACTTTGCAACAGCGATAGCATCTTTGTTCGTCTTTAGGGAAAAGTACTGCCACACGGCCGACACAAATGCTGGAGCCAAGGACTCTTCTTTGGTGAGCGCACCAGATGTATTACCACTGCCTACCACTGTGTTGGAGGGTGAACCGCAGTCACCTATTTGCACAGGGCAGAAGCGCCGGAGCAGAATGGACTACTTTTTATCGGAGTGTTAATATCAGAGACTTGAATATAATATATTAACAGGGCATAAAATCGCGACCAACTGGTTGCCATATGCGACCCAAATTTAACGATTTTGACCGTTTTTTTTTTCCTACCTTGTCGCCAGTGATGAGGGACACAAAATCCACCTTTTTTTTTTTTAATGATTTCTGCACATTTGTCATATGTCATCAAGGCAAATATATCTAAATAACTTAGAAACAAAGTTTATTTAGAACTTTAGAAACAAAGTTTATTATTAGATATATATTATATATCGGAAAGTGGCCTTGTTTTGGGTGCACGTCGTTTGCCGGAAGTCATAACTACACATGCGCCTAACCCAGCGATGGACAGGTGGACTTTTGCATTCGTCGGTCTTCAGTTTTGTCCATCACTTAATCTACTCCACAGCAAAATGGATAATTTTGGTAAATAACCTCATAAAAATACACAACAGAACAGTTAACACTAGAACCACCAAGATTTCAAACTTCCTAGAACCACAGAGGGGAGTCATTTTCACCCCATCGCTGCAACAGCATCAGTGATGCCAAGACATCTTAGCATCACTGACGCTGTTGCAGCGATTATTAGAAATGACATATGTCATTTCTAATAGTTGTGAAGTGGTTCATTCCTGAATATTTCTGAAATAATAATGATGGACACTTGTCAAAATAAGTGTTTTTTTTCTACGTGGTAGAACGCTGCGCGCTCTCTCTCTCAGCCACACAAATAAATATATCGGTACGTTCATCAACAAACTGTAGGAGCTGTATGTTAACACAAACATGAAAACAACATCAATCGAATGACAGACTATTTACAATACAAAACAGATGTAAATCACAGATATTTTAATAATTTTGGAAAAACAGATTAACACTGTGTGCTCCCCCTCACGCACACATGACTCCATTCCCAGCCCTCCTCTCCACCGGCGCTCCTCTGCCACCGTGCAGTCACAGGTATGCTGTATCACCTGGTCCATCAAGTACATGAACGTATTCACAGGGTCATCAATGTTGCGGCGCGCGTATGCAGTTGGACCACCTCTCTCCACCGGGACATTTTTGGACTGGGATTTCCCGGTCCACAGTCACAGCTTTATGGGTCTCCAAACGGTTCCGTCTTTGGCTGCCTCATGTAGCTGACATACAGGTTGAGCTCTGAACAATGTAAATATTTATGATTAGATCAGTCAGAGTCGTAACCTCGCTAAAATACCAAATGATTAGAACCAGAGGAAACTAAAATGCTTGACTTCTGAATTTACCTGTCAGAGTATGTCCTAGACCCCCCCACTGTGTCTGAGGACTGAATGTATGTGGCGGGTGACCCCTCACTTATAGAAGCCGGGGGCTTTTTCATAAATTCACCTCCTCATCCTCAGTTGATGTTGTATCACCTGGTAAAAATGACAGGTCATCGGTCCGCCCCCAACGATTCCTCCTCACTCACATCTACCGTTATTTCCGCTCTTTCTGACTCTCCCTCACTCAGATCCTGGAACAACAGCCAGCTGTTTTTTTTTGTTGGATTCATGTCTTTAATTTTGCTGTTTGTTTGAAAGATTTAGTGATGACAATAACTGTCAAAGTCCGATAACGCCATAAAGTTTGAGCGTTGCCAAGCAACGGGCAGTGGGGCGCGGAGGGGCATGGCGCAAAAAATGACAGCTGTATACAGCGTTTATATGAGGTGGTGAAAATGACCCCCTCTGCGGTTCCAGGTATAAATGGTCATATTCATTTTTCTTTTTTTCACACACTCATCAGAATTCACTGAATGATTAATAAATCAATTTTAGAAAAAGTCATGAACTTACAGATGTAAGGGTTTTATTTTAACAGAAATACAAACATTTGAAAATGCTAGGAGGTAAAAATGACCTACTTGGCGCCTCTGGTGTTAACAAAAAAGAAATAATATTAGTTTTCATAGTAAGCATCATGGAAACAGAATAAAATGTGCTTTCATGCTTGTAAATGCTTCTGAACTGTAGTGATAGACGATAATAGGGGTTTTTCATAAATGACAATACTGTTGGTGCCATATTAACCCCTGACATATGGGGCGACGAAAAACACTGGCGACCAAAATTGCTAGCTGGCTACCAACTTCAAAAACCTGGTAGCCAGGAGCGACTTGGTAAAAATTCTAATTTTATGCCCTGATTAAATTGATATAATCTGATATTTTTTTTTGGCTGATATCGGATCGATATCAATATCGGATCGGGACATCCCTAGTTTATTTACATCCCGGCCTGCTACATACGGGTGCACAGAGCGAAGAATAGAGATCAAGAGGTTCACTACTGCAGCTCTTCATTGCTTTAATTTGGACAGACTTGTCCTTCATATCCCTCATATCCTCCACTTCCTTAACACTCCTCTACATTGCCTATTGTTCACAAATCTGTCTGAATATGTGTTGGTGAGCACTTCTGTTGGTGAGCACTTCTCCTTTGCCAAAATAATCCATCCACCTAACAAATGTAGCATATCAGGATGTTTAGTACAGCATGATTATCGCACAGGTTGGCCTTAGGCTAACCACAGAAAAAGGCTTCTATAAAACATGCAATTTTATCACACAGCACAATGCCACAGATGTTTAATGTTGAGGGAGCGTGCAATTGGCATGCCGACTGCAGGAATATCCAACAGAACTGCTGTCCGTGAATTTGTGAATTCATTTCTTTTCCACAAACCATCTCTAAAGGTGTTTCAGCGAATTTGGCAGTACATCTAACTGGCCTCACGACCGCAGATCACGTGTAACTACACCAGCCTCCACATCCAGCATCTCTGCCTTCAAGATCGTCTGAGAGCAGCCATTCAGACAGTTGGCTTGCATAAACAAAGAATCTCTGCACAAACAGTCAGGAAGCATCTCAGGGAAGCTCATCTGCATGCTCATCATCCTCATGGTGGTCGTGACCTGACTGCTGTTTGTGGTCGTGACCGACTTGAGTAGGGATGGTAATTGATAAGATTCTTCCGATTCCATTATCGATACTGTTTAACAATTCGATTCTTTATCGATTCTCTTATCAATTCTAATTTGGGGGAAAAGTAGAAGTAACAGTTTTATTAGCATCGATTTTTTTTTTTAATTTAGAAATCACGAGCTTACAAACTCAACAGCGAGGTCAAAAGAGGCCCAAAGCCTGGATAACGTGTTAACTGTTGTAATATGTAACTGTGCAAATACACAGATTTTGCCCAATAGAAATAAATAACTAAAAAAAATCTCCCTTTTAAAAGGATATATGAGCTCAATAAGCACTTAATAATAATAAGAAAGATAAATACTATCAAATACAACAGTGTTCTGTTGTATTTGATAGTATTTATCTTTCTTATTATTATTAAGTGCTTATTGACCTCATATATCCTTTTAAAAGGATATATATATACAGTGCATTGTAGAAATCTAAATACTTTGAAGAATTAACAATTCTTTTGCAGAAAAATAATGTCTTCCAGCCTCTGAACCAGCCACACTCTCTCTGTCATCACGGTCATCTTCTAAATGTAATGCAGAAGGCATTCGTTTAATAGCATAGCGTTAATGTTATAGCGTGTTTTACAAAAAAGCACATAGGCAGCGGGATAGCTACTTACCAGAGTTGCCAGAGGTGATCTTAGCTTGGCTACTGCTGCTGGGTTGAGATCCATCAGTCCGAAGCCTCAAAAACACGACACTCGTTATCGCATGTTGTGTGTTCAAATGTTTCTGCATGTTAGTCGTGTTCCCTCCCGACGCTGTTATCTCCACTTTACAATGACTGCTAGTTGCCTTGTTGCCTTCTTTCTTTGTGAAGTGGAGCCAAACTTTGGAGCGTCTGAACCTGGTGGGCGCCATTGTTGTTTACAACTGCAATGTGAGTGCTAAACGACGTTGTAGCAGTTCCTCAGACCCAAGAAAACACGGAGAGCTTTGACGGGTGCAGTGGATTCAGGTTTACTTCATTCAACACCAAGTATCACTGTAGTACATCTAATACACCATGAAAACTAAAAGGAAACATAAAATACATCTGCTTCAGTGCCTTTGTTTAACCCAGGACATGAATACATTGCATAAAGTACAAACTTTGTGAACTAATAACTTTAAACATATACATCGCTCCGCTGTCCAAGGGCTGCAAAGTATTTATGGCATTAAAGATTGTGCTGTGCCGCTCCAAAATCTTCTGCTGCACTCCAACAAATATGCACTAGAAGTCCGCATTCATAAAGAGTAAGGGAATCTTCCTCCTCCTCTGGTCCTCGGGACACTTCAGCTCAGGGCACCGACCGAAGAAAACGCGGCATAAAACTTCTCTTACTCGTGTTTTTCCGGTCCCAGTAAAGGCCTTGCCTGTCACCAACTAGGCTACAGCACCCTCTACTGAACATCACTGGTAACGACATGAAATTATTTTCTCAACACAAAAAACAGACATTTACAGACGTAACTTAATCATCATCATCATCGGGTCTCTTGCGTGGCGGTGGGGGTGACGCCATGAGTAGAGCCAATCAGTTTCACCAATCTTCTCCATTTGGGCCGGTCCAGTGCTAGAGGCTCGGCTTCAGTCAGCGACAAGCCTAGTTGGTGTAGGTCCCTGGTAACAGCGTCCATCCATCGTGTGGGGCGCGGGGGCGTTTCCAGCCAGCAAATTCGGGGTCAAAGTGGAGGATAGTGTGAGTGGGTTGTTCGAGAGGGAGTCTTTTGAGATGGCCATACCAGCGCATCCGTCGCTGTGCTGCCAGTTGGGACGCTGCTGTAACTTAATCACGTGTAGCCGACTCAAGTAATTTATTAATATTTAGATAATGCCAGGGTGCAACCTTTTTTTTTTTAAAAAAAAAGGAAAATCAAAAGGAAATTGAGTCACTCGTTTCTGTAGGTTCTTGTCGACATTGGATTGGCTGGGAGAATATTCGCTAGACCCATTGAGCTTCTTTGGGAGGCTCTGAATCTGTGTACATGACAGTAGGGCTGGACGATTGTATCGATTCTGCGATAGATAGATAGATAGATAGATAGATAGATAGATAGATAGATAGATAGATAGATAGATAGATAGATAGATAGATAGATAGATAGATAGATAGATAGATAGATAGATAGATAGATAGATAGATATAGATATTTTATTTCAGCCGCGGGTATCGATATTCTAAGCTCCCTTCAAAACTCCCGTGTCCCGCACAGGTGCTCTTCCTGTAAAGCGCAGGAAGAGCCGTTAAGTCCTCCAGCCACTAGTGTCGCTGTAGAGCATTTTCTAACCAGTTATCCAGAAGCTTCTTTCTCTTCCAGCTAGAGCTGAGCCAGTCAGGAGGATGGGGACGAGTATAAACCCAGCGCCTGCAGGCTTAAAAGTAGATGTGTGGGAGCAGATCGGGTTGAAAAAGGAAAGCGAAGATTTAGACAAAAGTATGGCGGTTTGCAAGCTGTGTCACACAAATGTGAAGTACTCTGGAAATACCACCAACCTACGAGCCCACCTGAAACGTCACCACCCGGACAAGCTAATGCTAACTGAGAGCTAACTGCTAAACCCAAGAAGTTGCCGCGCGATCCAAAACAAACCACGCTGGACAGTTTTCATCTACTTCACCTAGGTCGCAGAAAATGACGGAGTCCATTGCCTATTTTATTTGTCAGGATTTGAGACCGTATTCAGTGGTTGAAAACGCCGGCTTTAGGCGCATGGTGAATGCGATGGAGCCCCGCTATCCTATTGTCTTTTATTCATTTTGTCCAGCAATTACAAGCTGCCCGTCAGTCATATAATGTGTAATTGATGCTTTCAGTTCAATTAATTTAAACAAAGTCATTGGAACACTCACAAGATGTAACCAAAATCACTTTGTTCTGTTAAAATCTTTCTGAAAATGATGTAAATATATTGTAAAATGAATATATATATATATATATATATATATATATATATATATATATATATATATATATATATATATATATATATATCGTATCATGAGCCAAATATAACATTTCGCGAGATTAGTGTATCGCTACAGCCCTACGTGACAGCATGTTCCAGTTCCTGCCAGTATCGAGCAACTTTGCACAGCTATTGAAGATGAGTGAACGGACATTCCACAGACCACAATCATCAACCCAGGGTCCGTTTCAGAAAAAAGCTTCAACAAACTGAGTTAAGCAGCTCTTTGAGTTTTTGTTTTCAGAAGTGGTGTTCAGTCAGCTCTGAGTATGTTGACCCCAAGTTACAGTGACTATAAAAAGCCTTTATCAATGGCCCTCCAAGACTGTGATACACCGTGGCAAGGCTAAGTAAATGGAAGACATCCTCCTGCTCTCTTTCACTTGTGACTTTCTGCAGAAGTGGCGATGGAAAAGACTGAATGTGTAATTTAATATTTGAAGAAAAAATGCTGAAGAAGTTTAAGTGTATAAACCTTTGCACTCTCTGAGGAAAATGTTGGTCACACCACATACTGACTGCTTTTGGGCACACACACACACACACACACCCCAGTACAGTAAAACTACATATTTTAGAATGGTCTTTTATTGTGCCCGGCCCAAATCAACATCTTCATGTGCCATACCTGTAAGGTGGATGGACTGTCTTGGCAAAGAAGTGCTCACTAACACAGATTTATATATAAATATTATTATAACACATATATACACATTGTGTGTGTGTATATATGTGTATGTTATCCTGAGCTCGCTCTCCTGATGTACATGTGTCTATCGATGGGAAACCTGAATTCCAGAAAAGTTGGGATTTTTTTTTTTAAACTTTGAATAAATTAAAAACTAAAGACTTTCAAATCAGATGAGCCAATATTATATTTGCAGAAGAACATAAATGACGACAAATGTTAAAACTGGGAAACTTCCTCTATCCCCTAAATGAGCTCACTTCAAATTTGATGCATGCTACATGTCTGCAAAATGTTGGCACAAGGACAACAAATGGCTGAAAAAAAGAAATTTTAAAGATTCAACTGGGTAAACATAAAGCAACTAATCCAGTTATTTGATATCAGGTCTGAAACATGATTAGCTAGTCTTGCAGGGATAGTCTCTCAGAAGTACAGATGGGCAGTTTAAAAACAATATCCCTGTTTCTAAATTATTCCACAATGTCCTTTAATGTAGAATCGCAAATGTTTGTACATCTGATCTGCAGTGCATAACACAGTCAAGATTCAGAGAAACTTGAAATGTAAGGGACAAGAATGAAGACCATTTAATTGGCTGCCTTGGATCATCAGATGACATTGGATCACTCATCTAATGATCTGGCCTGGAAATAGTTCCAGAAACCCTTGTCGTAAACGCAATCCACCATGCCATCTTGCCAATTTGAGCTCTATCACACAAAAAGCCATATTTGAACATGGTCCAGAAGCACAATCATGTCCTGCGGACCAAGGATAATTTAAAATGGAAAATTTCAAGTGATAAGTGTTCTATGGTCAGACGTGTCCTAATTCTACATTCTTGTTGCTAATTATGGATGCCGTGTCCTCCAGGCTAAAGGTGAGGGAGACCATCACGCGTGTTATCAGTAGGGCTGTGCCGATACACTTTTGTGCCGATTCGATTCTCCTACGATTTTTGGGTCCCGATTCGATTTATATTGCGATTCTGATTAAACAAGTATTGCATTTCGATTTTACCAAGTATTGCGATTTTTATATTTCAATTATTGAAATATAAAAATCATATAATAATAATATTAAATATTATATTTATTATATGTAATTATTGTATATAATATTATAATAATATATTATTATTATTAATATTATTATTATTATTTATATTATTTTAAGTATGAAATAATAATAATATAAAGATTAAATAAGTTTTAATATTTTTAAAAATAGCGCAATTTCTGTAGTTTAGAGCAGAGGTCTTCAACCCTGGTCCTCGAGGCACCCTATCCAGCAGGTTTTAGATGTTTCCCCTTCTTCTTCACACCGTGATACAAGTGGCTGTGTCATCAACAGACTTCTGCAGATTTTGAGGACAACCTGATAATGACCATTAATTAAAATCAGGTGTGTTGAAGCTGGGAAACCTCTAAAACCTGCTGGATAGGGTGCCTCGAGGACCAGGGTTGAAGACCTCTGGTTTAGAGGTCTTCACGGGTACACTTTCATGGACCCGACCCCGAATGGAGCCGTGAAAATTCGACCCGAAACCGACCCGAGCTATTATCATAAGTTCGAGAGTCCAAACCTGAATGGACCCGCAATTTTTGGACCCGTAAACGACCCGACCCGAGTCTTTAGTTTCCGAGCACGAACTGAACTGAGTTACCCGAATAGAACCGAGACAATACAGCCTATAGTTGCTAATTTTAAAAGTTGTCTAGCGTTGAATAAAACTTGATTTTCTTACCTAAAGTTGTCTTCCTCTACCCGGCTCAGTTGCTCCATAGGCTTCGTGATGGAAACGACAATAAATCCACGTCGTTATTTTCTTTGCGGATACAGATGCTAATGGTAGCAACTGCTAACACTAATAGCCTACACCGGTCAGGACGTGTCGTGAATATGTTCTCATCCAGCGTTGTCATGTTGGCGGTCCGTTGTGCTTTACAGCTGCCGGGCAAACCGCTAATAGCACGCTAATAACACGCTACGGCAACACGATTGTTTATGACAAACACGCCACGTTAATGAATAATTAATTAAACTACCCGGGGCCTGACATTAGCTGCCACCGCCAGTATCTTTACCTCTCGAGTAAACGCAGACCCAGCCTGTCAGAGAGCACAGTGGCGAAGGATGTGCGCCGTCATGTTCGTGGTGTTACCACAGTAAGAGATTTGACTGCGACAACGCTTACATATGGCTTTCCTCATATCGAGCTCTCCTGCCTCGTGCTTTTTATAAAAACCAAATAAAGTCCATACATTTGATTTGAAGTGGGGCGGTGTGGGAAAGAGTTCAGACTCTGTGAAAGTACTCTGCTCGCTACACTCCACCATTTTGTCGCGTGAATTTGCCGGCATTCTGGTTACTATGGTGACACACGTGCTTCTATTTCCGGAAGTGTAGATGACAAAAGAGACAGCGAGCGGAGTATTTCCACGGAGCCAAAAATCGATTCGTGTATGAGAATCGATTTTTTAAAATCCCGAGAAAAAAATCGCGATTAATATAAAAATCGATTTTTTGGCCCAGCCCTAGTTATCAGTGTTCAGTTCAAAAGCCAGCGTCTCTGGTATGGGGGTGCATCAGTGCATATGATATAGACAGCTTGCATGTTTTAGAAGGAACTATGAATGCTAAAAGGTATTAAGGTTTTAGAGCAACATATGCTCTCCCTCCAGATGACGTCTATTTCAGGGAAGGCCTTGTGTTTCAGCAGGATAATGCAAAATCCCATACTCGAGCTATAACAACAGCATGACTTGATGACTGAATTGGCCTGCCTGCAGTCCAGGTTTTTCACTCATAGAGAAAACTTGGCACATCATTGAACAAAAAATGCCAACTCCATAAACTCATAATCTCAATGCCTAGATATCTTCTAACTGTTTTGAGAAAAGATGTAACATGCCCCTGTTCCAACTATTTTGAGATCTGTAGCAAGTATCAAATTTGAAATGAGCTACTGCTGTGCATTAGTGTAAAATTTCCCAATTTAAACATTTTTTTTCTTTTGTTGTCAACAAAATATTGGCTCATGTGATTTTGAAAGTCTTTCATTTTATTCATATTTAAAAACTGTCCCAACTTTTCCTGAAAAGGGGGTGTGTAAACATAATGACTTTGATCTTTTTTTTTTTTTTTTTTGATGCCTTTAATAGTCCTTTCTTTCGCAGGGAGGTATTCAAAGCAAAGCACAGGCAGACAGGGAAGAAGGTTGCGCTAAAAAAAGTTCTGATGGAAAATGAGAAAGAAGGGGTAAGCTCTCTCTGTGTGTGTGTGTGTGTATACAACCTGAGTTCTGGAAGAGTTGGGATGGTAGTGGTTGTTTATTTTCCCAATTTGAATAAAATGAAAAACTAGTTTGCAAGAAGAGAAGACATAACATCCAGCTCTCCTGTGTCAAGTGACCCAGAGAGTTGGAATCATCCCAGCTCTGTGAAGAAGAGAAAATGTTGCATCTGGGTTATTGCAGAATGAAAATTATACTCTGATTATGTTCATAGTGTAGTGGAGTAACAGAAATGTGGTGATTATTGTGATTTGTAATCTCTAATCAATCTCTAACCAATGAAAGGTGTGATTCTAATCAATAATCAGAAACAAGATGATTCAGTTGATTTTGTAATGTAGTAGAGAAGTAGATCAATGATTGTTCATTGTTAATTCTGTGTGTGAGGATTTCTGGTAGGGGTGCACGATAACTATCGGGCTGATAACAGGAAATTATGACGTCATCCCGATAGGTCTGATGTCACGACGAATAGCCCCGATAACATATATATTTTTGTCAACACGGCAGTGCTTCGCTCCCTCTGAGCCTTGAATGACTGGCAGTGAATGTTATGTTCAAGTAACATCGGCATAATCAGAAAAACGATTAGCCAATAAGGAAAATCAAGAATACCCCCTCATGCCAGAAAACAACTCGTTAACTCGGTAATAATTTTGGTAGTTGCAGACTTGAATTGATATTCGCAGTATTTCCCCTCATGTTACACATAAAAAAAAGAAAAAAAAATAGAAAAGGCTGAAATAATGACTAGCAAACGAGAAAACGTCTGAATTTACGTTACACCTTGAATGCAGCATGCATTGTGCTGATCACAACAAATATGGCGGCACGGATCTTCGTTGAAGTTTCAGAAGAAGATAGTTTGGTGGTTATTTGTGACGAATCTAGGGATGTCCCGATCACGTTTTTTGGGTCCCGATCCGATTCCGATCTTTTAATTTTGATGATCGGCCGATTTCCGATTTTTTTCCGATCCGATTTCCCTTCTTTTGAGTGGGCAAACAGAGTTTAATTTCCTATGCATTTTATTTCCTTTGTACATTAATAAATAGGCCTGCGTCCAAGCTGAGATTAATAGCTTTTATCTATCTCATAAAATAAACAATAACTTATTTAAACACTCTTCTTTCTTTCTTTTTTGTTTGGGAGAATTATTATAAAACACATTTAGTTACAGAACAGTGACTGTTCAACAGTCTCAGTACTAAACAACAAAGCACTTCCATTTAAATAGCAGCAGGTGAACTTGGCTAGCAGTTTAAGGCAATGAAAACACTAGCAGAAGTCTTTGCAATCAATGAAATCACATCAGAATAAAAATAACATAAAATATTAACTTCACTTCTTTCAAGACCAGCTGCACATGTTCGCGCACCTTTGTGTCCTTTGTCGTTCATGTAATGACGGGAACGAGGCTCGAGGTAATTAATGAGCCGGTTAAATGCCTTGTAAATGTGCTGGTCGTCCTCAGTAATACATTCCGCGATTAGCTCGGTGATTTTTCTGTATTTCTCCGAGTCTTTCGGGAGTTTGTCCTTTCTTTTAAAAGTTTCACAGAGCGTTTGCTGCCGAAGCTCGTGCCACAGCACCACGGCACCTGACAGAAGGCTGCGGTGATTGGTGCTGCGTGCTTTTTTAAGTGTCTGATCAGATTGGTGGTGTTGTAAACTCTCTTTTTACTTACCCCTCGTGATATATCAGCCTTCCACACGTTTCAAGTCACAGTCGAAGCGTCGGTCTTTGTAATTTTATAGTGCTGCCACACTGCTGACATTTTTGCTTAAGTTTAGCCTGACGCCGCCGGTCTTGAAACTTTTAAGGTGGATACAAGACAGCGCTGCTGGGAAACCTCATTTCAGTGCAAATTATTAAATGTATATAGTTTAAAAAATATTTTTGTTAGTGTAATATGATTACTTTATTAATTTGTGTTAATCAGGATCACTTTTTGAGGAAAAAAATAATGAAAAAAATGAATGAATGAATGAATGAAAATGAATGAATGAAAAATACTTTAATAATCCCCGAGGGGAAATTGGCTCGTTGCAGCAGATACAAAAATATACATAAATAGACAGGACATTAAATAGACATTAAATAGGCAATAAATACACAAAAAAACAGTGTGCAGAAACAGAACAATAAATAGACTAAAAACAGTGTGCAGAAACAGAACAATAAATAGACTAAAAACAGTGCGCAAAACAAGACACTAAATAAAAAGTAAGTAGACAAAAACAGTGTGCAAAACAGACAAAAACAGTGTGCAAAACCAGTAGTAATAAAACTGTAATAATAAAACTGTAATAATGTAATAAAGTGATAATGTGGCATTAACAGAAGGCAGTGGCAGAAGTAATCAGCTGTGATTATTCCCTGACAACCAGGAGTTATAGATTTTAATTGCACTAGGAAGGAACAACCTCCTGTGTCGTTCCTTTGAGCAGCGGGGTTGAAGGAGTCTGCCGCTGAAGCTGCTCTTCAACTTGTCCAGGATTTTGTGGAGGGGATGAGAGAGGTTGTCAAGGATTGCCAGCAGTTTTGCTAGCATCCTCTCTTTCACCACCTCCTCCAGTGGGACAAGTTTAGAGCCAACAGCAGACTCAGCTTTCTTGATAAGTTTATTCAGTCTGTTGGCGTCCCTAGCCCTGATGCCTGCCCCCCAAGACACCACAGCAAAGAAGAGGACATTTGCCACAACAGACCGATAAAACATCTGCAGCATTTTGTTGCACACATTGAAGGACCTGAGCCTCCTCAGGAAGTAGAGTCGGCTCTGGACCTTCTTGTAGGCAACCTCAGTGTTGGCAGACCAGTCCAGTTTGTTGTCTAGTGTCACACCAAGGTACTTGTATGTGTCCACTAGCTCAACATCCCTCCCACCGATGCTGACAGGGGAAGGTGGGGGCTTGTTCCTCCTGAAGTCCACCACCATCTCCCTCGTCTTAGTCACGTTCAGCTGCAGGTGGTTCTCCCCACACCAATCCACAAAGTGGAAGAGATGCTGGAGGACTCCACAGAGCTGACTGGAACAGGCCTTCAGCACGTAGGGGCTGATGCCGTCTGTTCCAGCAGCTTTTCTCTGTTTGAGTCTCTCCAGCTGTTTCTTCACCTGTCTGGTGTGAAGTAGAGGGGGGGTTGGGGTGGGGTGGGGGTTAAGGGGGAAGGGGAAGAATAGGAGTCGGGGTGGGGGGAGGAAAGTCTAGGTGTTAGAAGGGGGGAGATAGTATTTGTTACCAGGGGGGGTGTGGGTGGGGGTGGAGTGGGACAGGAGATGGTGGGCTGAGGGGGGGTGTTGCAGTTCAATGGAGTAGACGAGGAGGTGCGAGCAGGAGAGGGGGATGGGTTGAACCTATTGAAGTAAATGTTCAGTTCGTTTGCACGCTGCTCGTCCCCCTCCACTGCACCCCCACCCCTCCTCTGGAAGCCGGTGATCTGTCTCATGCCGTTCCACAGTTCCCTAGTGTTGTTATCTCCCAGTTTGGTCTCCAGTTTCCTCCTGTACCTGTCCTTGCTCTCTTTGGAGCTGCGCTTGAATCTGCTTTGTATAAGCTTGGTTTCTGCACGGTTCCCTGCTTTAAATGCCCTCTTTTTTTCATTTAAGAGCATTTTCAGGTCGCTGGTTACCCACCACTTGTTATTTGGGTAACAGCGAACTTTTTTTGTGGGGATGGTGTTGTTGATACAGAAACCAATATACTCAGAGACACAGTCAGTCATTCCATCAATGTCCTCGCCATGTGGCTCAAACAAAGCATTCCAGTCAGTGGCCTCCTGCGCTCCACGCAGTGTCTCCATTGCCTCAGGAGACCATTTCCTAACTGCCCTTGTGGTGACTGGGTGCTGTTGAACCACAGGCTTGTACAAAGGGGAGAGCAGGACAAGATTGTGGTCTGATCTGCCCAGTGGTGGCAGAGCAGTGGAGCTGTACGCATCTTTGACATTTGCATACAGCAGGTCCAGAGTCTTATTTTCACGTGTTGCACATGTAACAAACTAAGAGAAAGTTGGGAGTGTGGATGAAAGAGACACATGGTTAAAGTCACCTGTGATGATAATGAATGCATCGGGTTGTGTGTTCTGAAGTCCCGCAGTCACTGTATGGATGACGTCACACGCGGCTTCTGCATGTCTGGATGGAATATAGACGTTGATCACGATAACGCTGGTAAACTCCCTTGGCAAATAATATGGACGGAGTCCGATTGCGACGAGCTCGATGTCCGGGCAGCAGACTCGCTCTTTAACGGTGATATGCCCGGGGTGGCACCAGCACGTATTGACGAGTACAGCGAGCCCCCCTCCTTTCTTCTTGCCGCTCGCGTTGGTGTCTCTGTCCGCCCGGACCGTCTGGAAGCCGGGGATGGAAACGTTAGAGTCCGGTATCAGATCATGCAGCCACGTCTCCGTGAAGCACATGACATGGGACTCTCTGTATTCCCTCTGCGTCCTGGTCAGCACTTCCAGCTCGTCCATTTTATTAGCCAGAGCCCGCACATTACCGGTAACGACTGCAGGGATGAAGGGCTTAAACTTCCTCTTCAGCATCTTATGTTTAAGTCCTGCTCTGCAGCCTTGTCTTCTCCTCCTTAGCTCCGGTGGTACGGAGGGTTTCTGTCCGGTCCAGAAACTCGGTTGGTTCAGGGCAATCAGCTGGTCTCGTGTGTAAACAATAGCAGCGTTGCTGCAGGCATGATTCCCAGTCATAGCTCCGTGGACTGGAATGTGAGAAAAAAGATCGGCGTGTTATAATAATGTTGATCGGCCGATCCGATCCACCTTAAATTTTTAAGATCGAAGGCCGATCCGATCAGGGGATCGGGATCGGGACATCCCTAGACGAATCCTCCGAGCGAATTCTACGGGGAGGGAAGCACAAGCTTTAATACGTAAAACCCGATCGGTCTCCTACAACATAACAATCGCTTCCATGGAGTTTTGAAATCGCGCTAACGGAAGCTAATCCTAACGTGCGCAATCCAGCACCAGTCTCTCCTCTCCCTCATTCCTCTCATCTAAAGCTTCCATGAGATTGAAAAATAAATACTACTGAACCATATTTACTTTAATTAAAGGTATTAATTTAAATGGAACCACAAGCCAAAATCCTTTTAAATGTTAATCTGTTTCAGTTTGTAATTCTGATGCATGTATTTCCATCAATTCAAGGAGCCTTTATTTTTTTTGTATCAGTCAGTAATGAACCTTATTTAAGTTAATGTGAGATATCAAATGGGTTTGTTTGATAGCTTTAAGAAAATGTTTGAGAGGCTTGCCATTAGTTTTTCATTGGAAAAAATAAAAATCTGTTCAAATAAAAAGTCAAAAACATTTTTGGATTTTGTTCGTAGTATTGATGTAATGATCTTAGGTATATGGGTGTGTTATCGGTTATGGGTATCGGTATCGGCCGATAGGAGCTGAAAGTTATCAGTTATCGGTATCGGTTTAAAAAAACAGTTATCGTGCATCCCTAATTTCTGGAGAGGGTATAGTGTTGTTTATGCCGAGAACAGCAGAGCGCTGTGTACCGCTGTGGAACCTCAACAAATCTGTGTGGTTTCAAAACCAAATGGTAGAGGTGGATGAGAGTTGAATGAGTTATTATTTTGGTTATTAAGGTAAAATCCCAATGGAAGTATTAAGTGGATAAACCAATCATGAATTGTTATGTGAGTTTTGGGAAATTATGTACGCCTATGCAGATGTGCGTCAACCAATTGAGATTTGTGGATTCTGAGGAAGACTGAACAAGGACTTTTTGGGGCTGAGACCAGGCTGGTTGAGGGAGAGCATAAAACCTGAGGAGAAGAAGAATTCTGGGTTCTTCCGTGGGGCATCTTCGAAGGAGCAGGACGGGCTTGGGACCGAGGGAGCTATCCAACCGTCGGAGGGAAATATCCGAAGGATTTATTCTTCAAGAACAAAGAAGACGCAAGAACAGATTAGCCATTTTTCCAACTCTTGAGGAATATAATTGGAGTTTTTCGGATTTACCCTAGCTCACTGCTGGAGAGGGGGAGGGGCCAGATATCAGAGTTCCTAGGGGCCTTGCTCTCTCTGCCAGCAGCCTCGGAAGATACTGAATTGCCATTTGCTTGCACCTCAACCTTCCTTGAATCAATTCAAATGAATGAAATTGGAATTATAAGCCACAGCTCACCCCAAACTAACCTTGATCAATTCAAATGAATGAAACTGGAATTACAAGCTACCGTACTTCCCATTCAGCCTGGAATCCATGGAAATAATTGGAATTACATGCCACGACCTGGATTAACACAGAAGAATGGAGTTGTAAGCCATAGCTTTATTTTAGAATAGAATTAAAGTTTGTCTTTCCATTTTCCAATCAGTATTTCCAATTTCCAATCCAGTTAGTATTTAATCAATGTATAACCAATGATTGCTGTCGATTAACCCTGCTAACCTGCTTTGTAAATATATAAAATTAACACAAGATGTGGTTGATATTGAAAATGTCCCCACAATTGTAAAGAATGGGTAAACCTCTGCCTTAACGACATAAACAACAACTTCAGGTTCTTATGGGTTACTTTAGCCCAGTGGTTCCCAAAGTGGGGGGCCCGCCCCCCAGGGGGGGCGCGGAGCCATTGCAGGGGGGGCGTGGGGCACGGATGGGATAAATGAATCAGTCAGTCAGTAATTCACACTGCAAGCGTAACATGGAGAAGTTTTTGATAGGGGGCGCGGGGCTCCCACGTAAACGCAAATCAGAGGATGAAGCATCGCCAAATGTGCTTCCAAAGCAAGAACATTCCAAGGCAAAGACAAGGAAATATGATGACTCATATCTTGATTTCGGCTTCACCTGTACAACGGTGGGTGACGAGGAGAGACCGCAGTGTGTTGTCTGTCTTAAAGTGCTAGCTTGCGACAGCTTGAAGCCGAATAAGCTGAGACGACACTTGGAGACAAATCATCCAGAGCACAAAGGCAAGCCAGTTGAATTTTTCAGACAAAAACTCATAAACTGCCTTGCTCAACAGTCCATCTTTACTAAAGCTGCATCCGTGCCGGCAAATGCTCAACCCGCCTCATATAAAGTTGCCTACCGAGTGGCGCAGTGTAAAAAGCCACACACAATAGCGGAGGAATTAATACTTCCCTGTGCTATGGAAATGGTATCAAACTATGCTTGATGACTCTGCAGCCAGCAAATTAAGAGCTATTCCTCGGTCCAACAACACCATCGGCAGGCGCATTTATGACATGTCAAAGGACATAGAGGAGCAGCTTCATGACAAAGTGGCGTGCCAGCCGCTTTTCTCTTCAGATGGATGAAGCCACGGACAGTAACAAAGACTGTTTGTTCATTACGTACGTCAGATTCATCGATGGAGATGACATGAGGGAGGAATTGCTTTTCTGCAAAAAAGTTCCTGGCAGAGCCACAGCAGAAGAACTGTTTAAAATCATTGATTCTCACTTGAAAGAGGCCAACCTGAAATGGGAGGACTGTGTGGGGATCTGCACTGATGGAGCGCAGGCGATGGCTGGGAAACGGGCAGGGCTGCAAGCGCTCATCAAGCGCGTCTCCCGCAGTGTGCAGTGGACGCACTGCATGATACACCGCGAAGCGCTGGCATCTACACAGCTGAGTCCCGAGCTGAATGATGTAATGACCGACGTTATTGCCACCGTCAACTACATCAAAACACGACCCGTCAAAGCCCGGATTTTTGCGGCACTGTGCGAGGAAATGGGCTCCGACCACACAGCTGTTCTCTTTCACAGCGAGTCCCGATGGCTGTCACGTGGGAAGGTGCTGTCCAGGGTCTTTGAACTGCGAGATGAAATCGGCATCTTTTTTGAAGGAAGAGGGCAATGATCTTGCCCACAAATTTGACTGTAACAAGTTCCTCATGAAACTTGCATACCTCAGTGACATATTTCTTAAACTGAATGAAGTGAATTTGCAGTTGCAGGGCACAAATACACACCTCCCACATCTGGCAGATAAAATCACAGCATTCACCAGAAAACTTGCGATGTGGCTGCAGCGACTGAAGGTTGGAAATGTGTGTGTGTGTGTGTGGGGGGGGGGGGGGGGGGGGGGCAAAAATTTTCGTATGTACCAAAGGGGGGCCCAGCAGAGAAAGTTTGGGAAGCACTGCTTTAGCCCAATATTGTCACAGATCCTTGGGGCTTGCTGTCCAAGCCACTAAAACTTAACCTAGTTTGTAACAAGAGTCCAGATCATAAGGGGAGAGCTGCAGTTAACAAATGTGACCAATAGCTGGACTTTGAGCCGCCAGGCTAATTACTCTTATTGGAGGGAGCAGGGTCGGTGAATTACTATTCACCGACCCTGCTCCCTGTATGCAGTGAGGCTAGGCGAATCTTCCCCGACACCAGCTTAAATAAGTTGAAGGAAAACTAGCGAGGTGAACCCCCCTAGACCGCAACTTTGGTCCCGAAAAGATGGAGAGCTGGTCCTGGTGACAGACTCTGCTAGTCAGAGGCTGAACCGCACCTGGGGGATCTAACGCCTATTCGTGAAAATTTGCACCACCTAAACAAAAAATTATTGCAACCAGAGCATGTGAGCGTGAGCGAGCGAGGAGCGGAGCGGATGAATTTTGAAAGGAGTGCAGAGTGGGAGTTTTTTTTCTAGGATGATTTGGGTGGAGTGGGGCGTCATTCCACTCCAGTTTCGCTCCGTTACCGCTCATATCACGGTCTTCAAGTATAAAAATAGGAGGAGAACAGTGAATGAAAAATAGTTTCGGGAAAGGTTAATAACAAACAAAAGTGTATTAAACCAGCTAATTCCGTTAGGTGAAATTATTTTCTTATTTTTTCTTGTCAGTAAATATCTATTTTTGGACTTTAAAACGTCTGTCGGCTCTGCGTAACTGTTCCTCTCTCGGCTCCGCACCTGGCTGCAAGGAACGTAACTTTGTTTAGTCTCTCTCTCTCATCCAGCTCTGATTAGATCTAAGGCTTCAGGTAAACATGTACATTTTATATGCATGCAAACATTTTTGGAGCGGAGTGGGGTGCAGTGTTACTGAAGCGCTGGGCGGTTATGGGTGGAGCGGCGTTTTATGACTTTGAGGGAAGAGCGGAGCGGTGACAACCTTTGTGAGCAAGGAGCGGAAATTATCGCCGCTCCACTCCGCTCACATGCTCTGATTGCAACGCATGGAGTCTAGTTGCTGATGAGGAGAAACTTGTGGGAATTGATGGCGGCAATATAGAGAGTGCAAGGTGTTTTTTTTTTTTGTGTGTGTGTGTCAGTGTCAAAGTGAAAATAATGAGACTCCTGAACATGAAGCATTGCCATTTATTTTTTGAGCTGTGAGGAGCTGAAGGAGACATGGTGTCAAAGCCAGTGTTGGAGCTAGAAATTAAGGACTATAAGGATGAAATTGAGTAGCCATCTTTTGTTTCAATTTGAGAGACAGAGGAGGCTCCAACATGCCTCCAGATGCTACTTGGAGGACTGCATAGAGGAAGGGATGGCGTGGGGCACGTGCCAGGCCAGATCTCCACCGGGTCATGTAGCACAGCCACACCTCAGCACTGAGTCTTGGAGGATGCCGACACTGCCCCAGCTCTAAGCTGGTTTCAGCCGGTTTCAGCCCAGGAGCACACCAGGAGTCCAGGTAGAGACACTTTTCCTCCCAAAGTCCAAAAGATCTTTTTTGCTGCTGCTACACCCCCCCTCCCCCGACACAGTTAGGACCATCTACAGCAGGGGTGCCCAATCCTGGTCCTCGAGAGCCTCTGTCCAATAAGTTTAGATGTTTCCCTGTTTTGGGACACAATGATACAAGTGGCTGTGTCAACAACAGACTTGTGCAGACTTTGATGACAACCTGATAATGACCATTAATTAGAATCAGGTGTGTTGAAGCTGGGAAATCTCTAAAACATGCTGGGTAGGGGCTCTGGAGGACCAGAATCAGAATCAGATTTATTATCGTCACTGAGCCAGCGTCCCAACACAGTGAAATTTGTCTTCCCAGTACACCGTCCAAAAGAAACATACAGAAACAACAACAACATATGGACAGGAGTCAACAGTGCTTGGGGCAGCAGCCATAACGGCGCTTCTACCCTTGTGGGAGAGCAGTACACTCAAGCACTCCACAAGTGCCCATAGATGCCCAAGTACACCACCCTCCGGCCAGGGCACTTTTAGCAGAAGAAAATATGATCACATAGGGGATGGGGGAGGGAGAGGATTAAAAAAAAAAAAAAAAGGTGTTTCACACAACATGTCCTTGATCAGAGGCACATGTTGTGGGATTCACAAAAAAAAACCTCAGCACAAGCATAACAAACTTATTACTAAGACATCATATGGGTCAGAAAAAATGTCCCAGCCAAGCGGCCCGTGCACGCGCAGCCCGTGGCGCACAGCGCAATCAGTCCGCTCCACGTGGGGGGAGAACATCAGGATCCAGCGAGGACGTTGAGACTCGGGGAAAGGATATGGAGCGGGGGCGTGATGGGGGGCAGATCCTTCTTCGGACAAGACCTTGGAGAGTTATTTCAATTCGGCCTTGAGTAAAGGACCAGGATTGGGCACCCCTGATCTACACCAACAAAAATGTTGTGGAAAAACAAGGATTTGGGAGGAAAAATAATTAAATGAACTAGAATGGATACAGACGACCTGTAGTCGTGTGTGTGTGTTTTTTGTTTTTTTTTTGGGGGGGGTTCACTAATATGTATGTTGTTGGCGTCTGTAAAAGGGAATCCATCAAATGGCTCAGAGAAGGCCCTCTTGTTTTTGCAAAGTGGATGGATGCATGAGAGGTGCCTGTGTGCTCCACCATCCATCCTGCACTTTAGGTGAGACGGTGAGAAGGTTAAAGGATGGAGGGGGATGTCTCTGATGGACATTCCCATTTATGCTGTACCAAGAGCCACCAAAGGCTGGGAGAAATGCATACGCTGCCTCCAGGTGGACAACAGGAGGAGTGACATGACTTGGATATACCCCTCTGTCTTGTGGTGAACTGGAACTTTTTTTTTCTTTGTTTTTGTTTTTCCTTTTTCTTTTTTTTTTTTTTTTCTTTTTAAGAGTGGCACGTAATTTTGCCCAGTGTGTATAAAAATGGGTTGGATTTTTGTGGTGAATGTTTGTGGTTCTCAAAAAACTTTTCCTTCTAGGATTTCATGGTTTGTTTTTTTTTAAACCTGTAGCAGGCATCAAATATTGACTCATGATTTGAAAGTCTTTTAGTTTTCATATTTAATTCATATAAGTCCCAACTTTTCCAGAATTCGAGGTGTGTGTGGGGGGCGATCTGTGTGTGCACAGTGATGTGAAAAAGTATTTGCCCTCTTCCTAAATTTTGTAGGCATGTTTGTCACCATTGAAGAACATTAGACACAGATTGTATTTTACGACCATATTTTTTTGATTGTACCACTTGTCACCATCTAATACAGGGGTGGCTAACCATGATCCTCGAGAGCAGCATGTCTGAGCTGTTTCCCTTCAGCGCACCTGATTCTCATGAATGGGCCGGTAACAGACTTGTGCAGACCTGAGGGGTGTACCACGAAGTAAGTTCAACACAGCCAGGCTTTCTTTGGGTGAGCTGGCTTAACAAACCTGAAACTCGCCATCAGAAATAACTGGTACCACGACGGTGGTTATCAACTATCTTTGTCAATCGTGGCTTTCAGCTTTCTGTTCTGTGCGCGTTCACATAAAAGGGGGCGTTTGACGTAAGCTTGGGGGGTATTACGGTAATACCGTATACTTCCGGTATTTAAAAATAGCAGCGGTATCAGTTTCAATACCGTCATAAAAATGCAATGAATGATTTCTGTGGTTTAAAGTTTAGTTTCTCTCCTGTATTGCTGTGTGTTCCGGTTTATTTTACCGTTTATTCGTGTTCGCTCGCAGCTCATCTCTGTTTGACTCGTCCTGTTAAGGTACTGACGATGAAAACAACACTTCCTGAGTTTGCTGCTTCAAAATAAAAGCTTCCAATGAAACTAATAATGTTGGACTTTTATGTTGAAGAATTTCTAGTAAGTGAAACGTCCCGCATCAGACACTTTTACTATAAAGCGCGTTTCAGCGCTGCAGAAGAGAGAGGAGCTGGAGGCTCCAGCTCCTCTGCTCCAGCCTGGAGCAGAGAAGGAACAGTTAAAACTACAGTGAAAAGCAAGAAATACACAAATAAATAACAATTGTAGTTGAGCCAACATTATATTGAAGCACTGAACTGCTGTTTCGAGGTAAACTCGCCTTTTTTTTCAGGCTTAAAGCCCCGCGGTGGCACACATAATGGGGACGGCTGTTTTGACGCGCGGCTTCCGCCGCCGGTGTTTGTTCGCCTTAATAGTCGCGGGAATACCGTATACCCCGGTAAAATGTGAGGGAAGTTTGACGGTATCAAAATTTGGATACCGCCCAAGCCTAGTTTGACGCATCATTTGATCCCTATTCCGGATCAAATGGAGAGATCGCGGTCAGTATGTTTCAGTCAGGAGGAGCAGGTTTTAATAATGCAGGGCTATGAGGATTTCAAAGAAATCTTTACGGCCAAAAGCAATACTGTAGGTGCGAATAAAGCCAGAGAGGAGTGCTGGCAAAAAATTGCAGATAGTGTAAATTAGTAAGTTATATTTATTTCACCACTTAATGCACCTTAATTAATCTCCCTCCCTCTTTTAGAGCACTTAAACTTTAAACTTAATGCAGCAGATTTAAACATCATGTAGGTCTGACTGTCACATTATGAATGATAAATGAAAATCACTTTAGTTTTTTGCTAAATCTATGTGAAATTAATTTAAGATTTAATATTATCTGTGATACCAATATACATTCACCGGCCACTTTAATAGGTACACCTGTGCAATCTAACACAATCCAATACATACATACATACATGCAGGCCTATATATTATTTCTGACAATTGTGCAACATTCACTGTGTAGGCCTAGCACTATTACAAAGCTTCAGTGTACCTGCATGCTATGTGCCACCAATCACCTTACAACAATGAGCACCAAATGGTTTACCTGAACATTGATGCAATGAAACAACTTTCTATTCACAAAATCACCCTCGTGCTCCCCTAAAGCTCCAGTGATTGTGATGTGGGTGCAACCCTGGGGAATCCTATGAATGAATTATATTAAAACATTTCACATGAAATTCCACATCACACTGATTATCAACATAATGGACTATTAATTTATGTTACCTGCGATTTTGTAAAACGCTTCTTTTATTTGAAGCGTGGGCAGATGGCCAGGGAATACTACAAACATATTCAGTGGTTTAGTAAGAGCAAGTACAACCTTGTGAATAGCGGCATCCAGTATTCTGGCTCAGATTTTCTGCATCACCAACTGAATGCATGTTGGTTCCCGCGGCAAAGAAACGCACACCGTTTGCGCAGCTGCGTTTGGTGGCGCTGCCAATATGTGGCTCTAGCAGATTACAAATGTAACGTATTCCCTCAGCTGGAAATCTATAGCGTTCATAGAGAATATAGTCATGGGAAGCCAGCGGATCAGTCCGGTCTCTGAATACTAATCCCTCCATAGAGATCCTCGCACAATCCTGGCGCTCAGGTCAACGGAATTTCTCTAAAAAGGTGATGCCATCTCTGAAAGAGGTGCTAAGTGAAAGGGTGGTGCTTTTTATAGCCGATATGAGCCTAAACTCTGCACATAACCTGCTCCAGACCAGGTTAAGCTTGCAGAGTAAATTACCATGGTGATCTAGCCAGGTTAAAAGAGAGCCACCTTCGTGGTTGTGGAAATCCTGGCTTTAGACTCAACATACCTCGCTAACCCTCTAATCTCGCTTGGTGGTACACCCCTCTGGATGACAGGCTGATGGTGATCCATTGAAGTGAATCAGCTGCACATGAGCAGGGAAACATCTAAGACCTGCAGGGAAACGTCTAAGACCTGCAGGGAAACGTCTAAGACCTGCAGGGAAACGTCTAAGACCTGCAGGGATACGTCTAAGACCTGCAGGGATACGTCTAAGACCTGCAGGGAAGCGTCTAAGACCTGCTGGGGAGCATGCAGGGTTGTGGCTCTAGGACTGGAGTTGGCCACCCCAACACAACTTTTTGAATTGCAAAAATAAAAAAATGCAAAAAAAATTGATAGATTTTTCCACATCAGGAAAATAATGCTTCATGTTCTATGTACTTGCTATATCTGCTAATCTTTCTTTCTTACTCTGCCTACGTACATACTTTATTTACTTAAAGAAGTTTCCTTGTGGTTGCCTTGTTCCAGTTCCCAATCACTGCTCTGAGAGAGATAAAGATCCTCCAGCTGCTCAAACATGAAAATGTGGTTAATCTGATTGAGATATGCAGGACCAAAGGTTGGTGACACAAGTAACCATCTCTTCCAGATAATTTATTGGAATTGAAAGCAGATTGGTTTGTTGGTCAATAGTTTAATTCAGAAATGTCTACATTGTTTTAAAGCTACGCAGTTCAACAGATACAAAGGCAGCATCTACTTGGTATTTGACTTCTGTGAGCACGACCTGGCGGGGCTGTTGAGCAATGCTAATGTAAAGTTCACATTAGCAGAAATCAAGAAAGTCATGCAGATGCTGCTCAATGGACTGTACTACATCCACCGAAACAAGGTGAGCTTTTTACAAATACAGGAGCAAGTCCTACAAACCTTATAATGCAGCTGTTTTTTGTTCACAAAAATCTTTACCGCTAAATGAAACTTTCTTGCCCATACATATATTGTAATTTTTTTCTAGTATATTTTCTTACTATATTTTAATCCTGCATTACTTTTTATTTATATTATTACTACTACTACTACTACTACTACTACTACTACTTTTTTGCTTGTTTGGACCATCATACCAAAGTAAATTCCTAGTTTGTGAACTTGTCTTCTATAGTATTAAAGCAATTCTGATTCCAAGTGTTTTTCTATGTTCTATGAAACTCTGTAATGGCAGGTTGTATTTCAGTCGGTCACTTTTTTCCATTCCAAAACAAATGGAAATGCCAAAAGTTAAATTCCACTTTATCACGCGGTTCTCTTGATTCAGATCCTTCACAGGGACATGAAGGCAGCCAACGTACTTATTACCAGAGACGGTGTCCTTAAATTGGCAGATTTTGGTCTGGCACGAGCCTTCAGCCTAGCTAAGAACAGCCAGGGGAATCGCTACACCAACCGTGTGGTCACCCTCTGGTACCGGCCCCCAGAACTACTGCTAGGTAAGTCAACACCCTAAAAAGTCAAACTAAAAGTTATTTGATCACACACTAAATTGTGCACATGGATTGTTGCCATAATCTTGCTGATCATGAGAAGTGGATAGAGGTGTGAATCTTTCACTATCTCACGATCCGTTTCGGTTCGTATTTTTGGTGCCACGATTCGATTTAGAATTGATTTTTCGATTCAAAACAATTTTATTCATAATGATTTCTGACCATGATCTACTACCATCTGCTTTGCAAGACAGAATGACAAATGGAGACATTAAAGTGTCTTTTATATTCATTTATTTAGTTTTAAACATTTATCACTGCTTAGATGTATAATTGTTTCAACTGTTACATAAAATCAATATCACATACTGCTTCAGTAACAAAAATAAAAGTGCTTCTATATTAAAAAAATAGTGCAGTTAAACATGCTGCCTTTTAAATTCTGAGGAACGTGCCTTTACCAAAAACTGGTCCTTAACTGCTCTAAGTACCTATGAAATAAGTTTGTAAAACATGGGATTGGAGCAGCCAATGTGTAGTGAGCAGTGAAGGTCACAAAAGACTGGGTTGCTCTTGACGTCCATGCATCACATGTGAGTGCCACTGGTGGTTCTGGTTCAGGCACTGGCCACCTTTCTTTTAGTCTCTTGTTAAAGTTGTGGCTCAGCTGTCTCAGTGAAAATCTATCGGGACGGTATGGTGAACCTTGGCTCCTCTGTCTGCAACATGCAGATAAACCCCTTGTTCTCCACATCACTGTAAGGCCATAGGTGTTGGTGATGAAGCATGCGATAGACCAAGTTATTATTATTTTTATTTATTCATTTATTTATTTATTTGCCCGCTGGGAGCTGCAGAGAGCTTGGTGAAGTGCTGCAGTGTACGTTGGTCTGCAGCTGGTGGCTGACTCTGCTCCGTGTAACATCAGGGTTTCCGCGGGGCATTAAAAGTCATTATATTGATTTTGCTCAAAATAAGGCCTTAAAAAGCATTAAATTTGATTGTAATTGGCATTAAATAAATAAGTTGTCCTGGCAAAGATACACATAATTACTTGCGTTATCTTTCTTAAATTTTCTTTGCTCTTTCAAACATTTCATATCATGATGAGAGTGCGTAGCGGTAACACGCTAACTATTGTTTTCTTTTCACTCCTACATGCGCTGAAGTGAAGGTTGCACCAGATGTTGACAGTCGGGAAAATGGCAGCGACTGCCGCGCAATAGAAGCTAATCCACGACAGTACTGTGTTCATATTTACTGGCACTCGTATGTGATGACACCGCTTCATAGAAGCTGCTGCAGGCAGCGCTCTGCGGACCTGTTCTGGTCCTGCAGGCCCACGGACCTGTTCTGGTCCTGCAGGCCCGCGGCTCTGGCCGCTGCAATCGTCACCTTTCAGCTTTGAGTGCAACACTCTCATCACACCCCGAGGGATCCTTACGATAAACAGCAGGACAGGACAGGGCTGTGCCCATGAGCTGAAAGCTTCTGCTCTGTCATCCACTTTTACGTTTTACACCTGTTATCTGTGTTAGCATCGCGCTAATTCATTGCTAAGTGTAGACCCGAGTTTGCAATATAAGAGTGGGTTATACAGTCATGGTCAAAAGTTTTGAGAATGACACAAATATTACATTTTTTTTTTTACAAAGTCTGCTGCTTCAGAGTTTTTATGTTTTTGTCAGGTGTTTCTATGTTATATTGAAATACAATTAGAAGCATTTCATCAGTTTCAAAAGCTTTTACTGTACAGTGAGAGTAATAGAATATGCTGAAGATACCCATCATGTAGCCTACCATAATATTTGTCAGTCAGTCTGCTTGTCTTCATAGGTAATTATTCAAGCACATTTCAAACATGGTAAAGTTGCTCACAGAAGTACATTTTATCCAAAAAATACTGACAGACTGGCCTAAAAGTTTTTTTGCTGCCCATCTCTAAACTACTATGATATACAATATCACAGTTTATATGATGCTGAATAAGTGATGCTGTATAGCGTTATAAAATATTATAAATGAGGTGATTAGTAAATTTGCTCTAGATTGTGATTAAGTTATTTCTTTGCTTTTGAATGTTGAAAGGCTATAGAACAGGGCATGCATGTTATGTCATAACACGTAGCTACAACATGCCAGTTTACATTCCACCACAGCAACAGCAGTAGACCAAGTAGCAACTTTGAACTGTTATCATTGATTTGCCACTCAATTTGCAGGTTTTTTATTTTTATGTGCAAATTTGCTGTTTTTCTTTTTGCTTAACTGAAAAACTACAAATGTTCAGTGTAATTTAAAAAACATTAAGTTTTGAATAAAGACATTGTTGTAATAAAGCAGCTGTCTGTACTACTATGACTGTACCCTTGCATAATCATATCGGGGCAAAATCTTTGCACAATCCAAGGCCTGTTTTCATTCCATCTCAAAAATTCACTATATCGGTTGCATTTCGGTTATCGGTGATTGCCCCCCCCCCTCTAAAATCGGTTATCGTTATTGGGCCAAAAAATCCCTATCGGTCGGACACTACAGTGTATCCCTGTTAACATTAAGGGAAACAAAAAATAAATATAGGTGAACTTATAGTGCGTCATAGTCACAGTGAAGCCAAGCACTACATCAGCATCGTCATATTTCCTCATCTTAACTTTCTGGTGACTTTCATTTGTCTTATCTCTCTCTCTCTTTGCCTTTCTTTTCATCCCTGTTAAATATTTTTCCGTGGTGTCTCTTGAGGGTTCGTTCACTTCATATCTCCTGCTCTGTGCTATGTGTACACGTGTCTGTGCCAAAAAAAAGACATCATATAACTTAATACTCCGTGAGCACACTGCGACAATGGGAGCGTCACTGCTGCCTACTGTAGTATATGTGCAATTACACTTTCCCCCCCCCCCCCACCCCCCCCCCCCCCCCCCCCCCCCCCCCCCCCCCCCAAGGTGAACGAGACTATGGCCCCCCAATAGACCTCTGGGGAGCAGGCTGCATCATGGCAGAAATGTGGACCAGAAGTCCTATCATGCAGGGCAACACGGAACAACACCAGCTCACTCTTATCAGCCAGCTTTGTGGCTCCATCACTGCTGAGGTGAATTATTATTATATTTTTTATTTATTGATTTTTTTTAAGTTGCCTTCCATGGCACCACAACTATCGGCTGGATCTTGACTTGCATTTTCTTTCTATTAGGTTTGGCCTGGTGTGGATAAGAAATATGAGCTGTACCAGAAGATGGAATTGCCTAAAGGCCAGAAAAGAAAAGTGAAAGATCGTCTAAAAGCCTATGTTAAAGATCCATATGCACTAGATCTCATAGATAAGCTTCTGGTGTTGGATCCAGCACAACGCATAGACAGTGATGATGCACTCAATCATGACTTCTTCTGGTCTGACCCCATGCCATCAGATCTGAAGAACATGCTCTCCACCCACAACACTTCAATGTTTGAATATTTGGCACCACCCAGACGGAGAGGCCACATTCCCCAGCAGCAGCCCAATCAAAACAGAAACCCAGCCACCACCAGTCAGACTGAGTTTGATCGAGTTTTTTAATGCAACAAAAGTTTGTAGGCAAGCAGGTTGTGTGGTTTGACATATATCAAAACATGTCTTCCCTGTCAACATGAAAGAAGAAAGCAATACATTCCTTTTACATATACATGGCAGTTTTTGCTCATACTATTACTGTTCTATTGAGTGTTTATGAAAAGGGATGCAGGTTACTTGATGTTGGATATTTTGAAAGTTGTGACTACAAAAATTTAATTTTGGTAGTCTTTTTTTTGACAATTTTTATATTCACTATGTTACATGATTAAAACTTGCATTTTTATGTAAGATGTGGTGTATAAAGTTAATTATGACGTGTGACTTATTTAATGTATGTACTCCTAATGCAGCGAAGTAAAAGCCAAGCCAAGTGGGCATTGCAGGCACATTCTCTACCTTTTGAGTGTGAGAAAAGCTTAAAGCTGCAAGCAGCTTTCATCACCAGCATTTAATCTGCAAATTAAAAAGATTTGTAAATCATCCTTTTTTCACTCTGTTATATCGCCAAGATTATGAGCATCCTTCCCATGGTGATCCTGAAAGACTAACCCACGTGTTTGGCACTTCAGACTGGATTATTGTATTTTGTTATGAGTAGGATATCTGAAAAATTCTCTGAATAGCCTCCAACTGATCCAAAACGCAGCAGCGCAAGTGCTGACAGGAGTCCACAAGCGAGATCATGTCTCTCATGGATCACGTCTCTCCCTCCATTGGCTTCCTGTAAAATTTTTAGAGAATTCAAAATTCTGCTACTTGCATATAAGGCTTTTAACGGCTAAGCTCCTTGTTATTTACAAGACCTGATTACGCTTCATGGTCCTAATAGAGCTCTCCGCTCTCAGAGTGCAGATTTACTTGTAGTTCTGAGAAGATCAAAAGTAGGTTTGAAGGACGGGCCTTGTGCTATCAGACACCTTTACTATGGAACCAGCGATCAGTTTGGGTTCAGGAGGCTGACACCATCTCCACCCTTAAAACTGAACTGAAAACATTTGTTTAGTCAAGCTAAAAGTCCAAACAATAGTGGGTTGGGGCCAACAACTATAGCTGCAGTGATAAGAATGACTGAAGCCAAGACTCAAGCAGACTGGTTTTTAAAAATAGCCTCGTTATAGCTATGCTGCTATAGGTCTACGCTGCAGGGAGACACGGGCGTGCACAGACATTTTGGGGGGGGCAGGTGCTCAGTGAAAAATATGGGCGCACACGCGGCGTGTGGAACTGCTGGCTGCTTTATAGCAGTATGATATTTGGAAGAAAAAAAACATTACAAGCACATATTTTACCTAATGGCATATTTATTTCAATATCTTAATAAAATTGTAATATAACAAATTACCATTAGAAATCAACACATTTCCACACAATATTGAAACAAACTAGTTCAGACTTGAGACTCTAACAGACTTGAGTGAGCATTATCATTGTCCTTAGATGGCTGTTGTATCTGGAGATTGTTGTGGACCAGTGATTCCCAAAGTGTGGGCTGCGGCCCCCTGGTGGGCTGTCATGGTACTGCAGGTGGGCCATGAGAGGTCATTAAAATTAAACAAATGTTTTAAATCCTCGATCTTTTTTAAATATGTTTTTAATTACTGTAAAATATTAATGACATGATTAAAAAAACAAGAAGTAATAACACAACCCAATTAAGTGTTATTCTACTGTCAACTTAATATGACAAGTGTCACCTTATTTGTTGACCCCTCACATTAATATCGGAACATGGTTCCTAGTCCTGTATGGTGATCACAATTGTGATTAGAGGTTTTGGTGGGCCGCGGAGATTTTTCAAATTTCAAATTGGGCCTTGGTATTCTGAAGTTTGGGAATGGCTGGTTGTGGACTATAGGAAGAACTCAGCCCCACCTGCCCCCATCACCCTCTGTGACTCCACTATTGACACTGTGGAGTCTTTCTGCTTCCTGGGAACTGTCATCTCCCAGGACCTTGTTGTGTCTGAAAAACATGATATATATCTGATATCTACACAATATTTACTTTTTTATATAAAGCTTAACTACAACTTGTTAACAGTGAAAGGCCTGACAGTTTAGGCCTTATTTCTGAGTTCACTGAGTTCGTTTCGGTCCATTATGTGAAAATCGGGTTAAGGACATGTTCCCAGGCTTACAAATTTGGAAGATCCAAAATTAAGAGAAAGGGAGTAATATCCTGTGTTTGGGTCTTCTCGTGAGACACCAGATGGTCATTGTCCAAAGGGGAAAAACATGTTGGGAACTTGTCTGAAATTAGAATTTCCCTCTGATGTACATGCTTTGTCCTTCTTACCAAATTCGACCCGAGAAGTTCCCAGACGTGCGCAAGTCTGTATTAACGGCTCTTTTTTCTTGTAATAAAACCTTTTTTATACATTTAAAAAGTTGGCCTGGAGCAGCTTTTTTCTGAACCCATTAACACACTCAGAACGGCACAGCGAAGCCAGAGATGAAGAGAGAAAGAGAAGAAAAGTCACCCCATTGTCGCCAAGAGATCTCCAAACTTCTTCTGATGACAGAAAACCACAACCTTCAGTGGGAGCTGAACATCAGCTCCCTTATCAAGAAAGCATAGCAGAGGATGTATCTTCCTGAGGCAGCTGCAGAAATTCAGTCTGCCGAAGACAATGATGGTGCAGTTCTACACAGCCATCACTGAGTCCATCCTCACCTCCTCCATCACCATCTGGTACGCTGCTGCCACTGCCAAGGACAAGAGCAGGCTGCAGCGTGTCATTCAGTCAGCTGAGAAGGTGATTGGCTGCAATCTCCCATCTCTTCAGGACCTGCACTCCTCCAGGACCCTGAGACCTGCAGGAAAGATTGTTCAGATTCAGACAACTTTATTTATCCTCGAGGGGCAATTGAGGTCCAACTGAGCAGCATTGTGTTGACAGGGTATTAACAATACGAATGAGATTAAAAGGACTAAAATGGAAATAAATATAGAATATACAGTATGTACACAATTTAAAATGTTAAATTATATAAAGTGACTGGAGTGAATGAGGTAGAGGTAAAGTGCAGGCAGTATGGATGGTAGAGACAGTATAAACAATATGTAAACAGTATAAAGGTGTAAACAGTGCAACAGTGTGAACAGGGTATTGAGTAGTGGGGGGGGGGGGGTGTGAGGGGGAATTAACAGTTGGAGTTGAAGAGCAGAGTGGCTTTGGGGACAAAGGTGGCTCTCCTCCTCTCAGTCCTGCAGGCAATGCAGCGGAGGCGTCGCCCAGAGGGGAGCCATTGAAATGAGGTGTGGAGAATGTGAGAGGGGTCGTTAATTATCTTGCCTGCCTGTCTGAGGGCCTGTTGGCTGTAGACATGTGAAAGAGTTCTGACAGGCAGGCCGATGACTTTTGAGCACACTGATGCAGTGTGCTGCAGTCTGTTTCTGTGCTGTAGGCTGAGGGAGTGGAACCAGCAGGTTATGGAGGATGTCATGATGCTTTCATCGAAGGCATAGTAAAAAGTCATCATGATGTGTGTGCTAACTCCAAAGGAGTTGAGTTTCCAGAGGAGGTACAGCCGTTGGTGACACCTCCTGAGAATGTCCTTCTGTGTTGGTAGAGAATATCAGGAGGTTGTCGAAGATGGTGCCCAGGTATCTGTATTCCTCAACAACCTCCACTGGCTTCCCGTGGATGGTGGTGGTGACTACAGCAGCCAGATCCCTCTGCCTACTGGACAAGGTCACCACCATCTCCTTGGTTTTGCTGACGTTCAGTTCCAGTTTGGAGCTGTCACACCACTCTACAAACTCCTGGAGAACGGGTCCGTGGTGTTGTGAGGGGCCTGTCAACAGTGACAGGAGAACTGTGTCGTCGGCATATTTCACCAGGTGGCAGTTGGCAGTTGTGGATCTGCAGTCATCGGTGTAGAGGATGAAGAGCAGGGGGGAGAGCACACAGCCCTGGGGTGAGCCAGTGGATGTGGAGCGGAGGTCGGAGAGGAAGTTGTTGACCCGGACTTTCTGAGTCCTGTTGGTCAGGAAGTCCAGTATCCACAGGTTTAACTGGTCATCCAGGTGGAAGCGGGAGGAAAGTTTAGTGGCCAGGATGTGGGGCTGCAGGGTGTTGAAAGCTGGTGAGAAGTCAGCAAACAGTAGTCTGGTGGAGGAGTCGGGGAGCTCCAGGTGCTTGTGGATGGAGTCTGTAATGAAGATTTTAGCATCATCAACTCCTCTGCGTGCGCGATAGGCAACCTGGAGTGGGTCCATCAGGGGGTCTGTTGCTCTGATGATGTGCTGTTTTATGATCCTCTCCATGGCCTTCATCACCAGGGAGGTAAGGGTCACAGGACGAAGATCATTCAGAGACTTGGGGTTGCTTTTTTTAGGGATGGGGATGACTGTGGAGTGTTTCCACAGCTGGGGGACGGTGTGACTGTCCATGGAGTGTTGAAATAGTGACCGAAACACACTTCCTAGTTGCCCTGCACAGTGTCTCAGCACTCGGCTGCTGATGTTGTCTGGGCCGGGTGAGCTCCTCTCCTTGGTCCTCCTGAGGGCTCTCACCAAGTCCTCAGTCCTGAAGGTGAGCGCAGGGCTGCCGGGTTTGAGTGAGGTTCTGATCTTCTCGAGCTGGATGGAATGGTCCGACTCAAACCTGGTGTAGAAGGCATTGAGGTCGTCGGGTAGGGAGGAGGTGTTGCTGCTCTCCACCTGGATGGTTCTGGGGGTGGTAACCGCAGTATTTGCAGAGGCCATGGTTTTGAGGCCCTGCCAGGCTGAGCAAAGGCCCTCTGTGGTGAGTTTTTTTCCACAGTGTTTTTGTACTCCAGCTTGGCAGATTTTATGGCTCTCTTGACCTCCTTGTTGACCTCTTTTTTTTCACAGATACAGATACCTGGGCACCATCTTCGACAACCTCCTGATATTCTCTACCAACACAGAGGACATTCTCAGGAGGTGTCACCAACGGCTGTACCTCCTCTGGAAACTCAACTCCTTTGGAGTCAGCACACACATCATGATGACTTTTTACTATGCAGAGCCGGTGAAGAAAATCCTCTTTTTTTTTTGTTAAGGATTTCCTTGAGCTCCTTGGTGATCCAGGGTTTGTTGTTGGGGTAGATGGTGTTTTTGAGGGAATGATGGTGTCCACACAGAAGGAGATGTAGGATGTCACCGTGTCGACTTGTTCATTGATGTCATCAGAGGGAGAAAGGAGGCTGTCCCAGTCAGTGGCATCGAAGCATCCTTGGAGGGTGAGGACACTTTCCGTTGTCCACTGCCTGATGTTTCTGGTGACCTTCTTAATCCTCTTGATGACTGGAGTGTAGGCAGGAGCCAGCAGGATGGTGTGGTGGTCTGCTGAGCCGAAAGGGGGGAGGGGTAGGGCTTTAAATGCGTCTGGAACAGAGCCATAGCATATGTCCAGAGTCTTCCCCTGTCGAGTGCTGCATGTGATGTACTGTTGAAAACCTTTAAGGGACTTGTCGGGGGAGCAGTGGTTGAAATCTTCCAGGATGAACTTGGGAGAGTCCGGTGATAACAGTTCCAGTTTGTGCAGCGTGCTGGTGAAGTGGTCTGTGGCTTTAGCTGCGTCGGCCCTGGGGTGGATGTACACCAGGATGATGAAGAGCTGAGGGAATTCTCTGGGGAGGTAGTAGGGACGCAGGGACACAGCTAGAAGCTCAATGTCTGTAGTACACAGCTTCTCTCTCACAGTGATTGTAGAGCACCAGCTGTTGTTTACATACAGACACATGCCGCCGCCATGTTGCTTCCCGGTGCGTTCACTGTCTCTGTCCAGACGAAGGGGTGGTGAAAAGCCATCCATGTGCAGCATGCCGTCGTCGTCGTTGTTCAGCCACGATTCCATGAACGCCAGAACGGAGGCAGTTCTGTATTCATGCAGGTGGTTGACACAGGCTTGCAGCTCGTCTAGCTTGTTGCAGAGAGACCGCACGTTAGCCAGAATAATGGACGGTAGCGCTCGTTGTTTGTGTGTCTCCCGCTTGAGTCTGGCTCTCACACCACCCTTCTTTAACCCCTTTCTGGTTACCTTGGTGTTTCTGGGTTTTCGGTTTGGGTTGTGCTGATTCATGGAGTATCCACGGAGTATCAAATCAAATCAAATCAAATCCTTTATTGTCACTGTTCACATTGTTACCAACATTAACTGTGAAAATCAGTTTAGCAGCTCCACATGGCAGCAGGAGAGAAAAACAAGAAAAAACACAATAAACAATATGAAAACAATATAAAATATAAAATATAAAATATAAAATAAGTATTTACAAGGTATATAAAAAAAGAGATGGCTATGATAAATAAAATGGGTATGATAAATACGGGTATCAGTGTTGTTATTTACAGCAGGTATAAATAAAATGGGTATGATAAATACGGGTATCTTTTATTATTTACAGCAGGTAGGTGTCTTTGGGGGGGAAGGGATATTGCACTTAGTGGTGAGTGTGACCATTGTCAGTCTTAGAGTGGGGGGTGGGGGGTGATGGCTTTGACGGCCTGGGGGAAGAAGCTGTTAATCAGTCTTGTAGTTCTGGCTTTGAGAGAGCGGAATCTCTTTCCAGAGGGAAGGGGCAGAATAGGGCATAACCGGGGTGTGAGGGATCTGTGCTGATGTTTCTGGCCTTCTTTTTCAGTCGGCCAGTGTAAATGTCTCTGAGGGGGGGAAGTGTGGTCCCAATGATTGTCTCCGCCGTCCTCGCCACCCGCTGCAGGTCCTTCCTGTCCTTGGCAGTGCAGCTGGTAAAAACCACACTGTACAGCAGTAGGTCAGGATGGACTCGATGGATGCCCTGTAAAAATTAACCAGCAGGGGGCGGGGGAGGTGAGCCTGCTTCAGCTTCCTGAGGAAGTAAAGACGCTGATGGGCTTTCCTCACCTGGTACGTTGTGTGGACAGCCCAGGTGAGGTCGGCCGATATATGAACTCCAAGGAACTTGAAGCTCTCCACCCTCTCAACCTCCTCTCCTTTAATGGAAAGGGTGGGGAGCACCGTCTTTTTGGATTTCCTGAAATCCAAAATGATTTCCTTGGTTTTGCCTGTGTTGAGGACCAGGTTGTTGTCGGCGCACCAGTCAGTCAAGTGTTCGACCTCCTCCCTGTAGGCTGACTCATTGTTATTCTTAATCAGTCCTACAATGGTGGTGTCGTCCGCAAACTTGACGATGGTGTTTGTGGGGTGGATGGGGGAGCAGTCGTGGGTGAAGAGTGAGTAGAGGAGAGGGCTGAGGACACACCCCTGTGGTGTTCCAGTGTTCAGGATGAGTGTGGAAGAGGTGCGATCTCCCATCCTGACGCGCTGGGGTCTGTTCCTGAGGAAGTCCAATAACCATGCACACAGTGAACTGCCGATGCCCAAGTTGCTCAGTTTCAAGACCAGTTTCTGGGGGATAACTGTATTAAATGCTGAGCTGAAGTCCACAAACAGCATCCTCACGTAGGTGTTGCTCTGGTCCAGGTGCATTTTCTGGTCCGAGTATAGTCCGTAGGAGTGGAACGGAAAAACCGGAGTCCGGGCTGCGGCTGCAGCTGGATGAGGGAGTCTCTGTTGTAGTTGAGCCGTGGGACCATGTCGGAGTGTTGGAAACGCCGAATAGTCCGAAAGTCCCAGAGAAGACGTAAGACAAAGAGAAAAAAAGTGCCGAGTAATGGCGAAAAGGAGAACAAAAAGATGTGGCTGATCCCTCCCACCCCAGACACCAACTCTTTGAGTCACTCCCCTCTGGCAGAAGGCTGCGGACCATCAAGACCAAAACCTCACGCCACAAGAACAGTTTTTTCCCGTCTGCTGTCAGCCTTATCAATAAGACCTGACACCCCCCACTCTCCACCTCTGACTCTGACACTGCTGTCACATTGACAGAACTCAGAACACTATGGTTACATTAACGCTCAGTCTGGACTACCTGTTCATTTGTACATTTTCATGGCACATCACTCTTGGTCGCTGTGCCCTTAATGCAAAAAACAGCTTGTATATACAGTCATGGAAAAAATTATTAGACCACCATTTTTTCTTCACTTTCTTGTTCATTTTAATACCTGGCACCACTAAACGTCATCATGTGACTAAAACAGACAGAAAAGAAAACACTGAATGCATAAAAGCAGTGTTTTTGGCAGTACAACGCCATAGCTATTGATGTAAAAACTTAAGGGATTTAGGTCATAATCAAGAAAACCATGGAAAATGGTAAGATATCAGCTCTTAAATAAAACACTTATGAGCAATCTTTGTGGTTATCGTTATGTTTGTCCAAACAAATGTACCTTTAGTTGTACCAAGCATTAAAATGAACAAGAAACTGAAGAAAACAAGGGTGGTCTAATAATTTTTTCCATGACTGTATACATATTGCAATATTTTTAGTTTACATTGTTTGTTATATTTTTCCCTTAATTGCATGCACCATCATCGCCACAACAAATTCCACGTATGTGTAAAATTGTACCTGGCAATAAAGTTTATTCTGATTCTGATTATGATCCAGGTGAGCAGAGAGCTGCTCCCCTGGGCTGCCTGCTGTAGCTCCCTTTCTCTCTCCTTCTTAAGTCTGTCCCCTGGAAGTTATTCCTTGAGTAGAATGACGGACACAGCCTTGTTTCTTGAAAAGGCTCCTGTTTATTCCACTCCCCATGCAGTACAGTTAAAAAACACCAAACTACTTTTCTAACGGCTCTCTGTAACACCTGAGGGGTGTACTATGAAGCAAGTTCGAC
Organism: Hirundichthys speculiger; assembly: GCA_018398805.1. Taxonomy (NCBI): domain Eukaryota; kingdom Metazoa; phylum Chordata; class Actinopteri; order Beloniformes; family Exocoetidae; genus Hirundichthys; species Hirundichthys speculiger. The sequence continues at coordinate 545,728 of JAGFBZ010000420.1, forward strand.
ACAGCCAGGCTTACTTTGGGTGAGCTGGCCTAACAAACCTGAAACTCGCGATCAGAGATAACCGGTACCACGACGGTGGTTATCAACTATCTTTGTTAACCGCGGCTTTCTGCTTTCTGCTCTGTGCGCGTTCATATAAAAGGGGGAGTTTGACGCGTCATTTGACGCCTATTCCGGATAAAATGGATAGATGGCGGTCCGTATATTTCAGTCAGGAGGAGCAGGTTTTAATAATGCAGGGCTATGAGGATTTCAAAGAAATCTTTACGGCCAAAAGCAATACTGTAGGTGCGAATAAAGCCAGTGAGGAGTGCTGGCAAAAAATTGCAGATCGTGTAAATTCGTAAATTATATTTATTTCACCACTATATTTATTTCACCACCTTAATTAATCTCCCTCCCTCTTTTAGAGCGCTTAAACTTTAAACTTAATGCAGCAGATTTAAACATTATGTAGGTCTGACTGTCCCATTATGAATGATAAATGAAAATCACTTTAGTTTTTTGCTAAATCTATGTGAAATTAATTTAAGATTTAATATTATCTGTTATACGCACTCACCGGCCACTTTAATAGTTACCCTATCACCCTGGGGAATCTTATGAATGAATTATATTATAACATTTCACATGAAATTCCACGTCATTATCAATATAATGGACTATTAATTTATGTTACCTGCGATTTAGTAAAACGCTTCTTTTATTTGAAGCGTGGGCAGGTGGCCAGGGAATACTACAAACATATTCAGCAGTTTAGTAAGAGCAAGTACAACCTTTATTCCAGTATTCTGGCTCAGATTTTCTGCATCACCAACTGAATGCATGTAGGTTCCCATAGCAAAGAAACGCAAAGAAACGCACACGGTTTGCGCTACTGTGAGCGCACGGCTGCGTTTGGTGGCGCTGCCAATATATGGCTCTAGCAGATTACAAATGTAACGTATTCCCTCAGATGGAAATCTCTAGCGTTCATAGAGAATATGGTCATGGGAAGCCAGCGGATCAGTCCGGTCTCTAAATACTCTCCCTCCATTGCACAATCCTGGCGCTCAGGTCAACGGGATTGGGTGAAAGTGAAAGGGCGGTGCTTTTTATAGCTGATTTGAGCCTAAACTCTGCACATAACCTGCTCCGGACCAGGTTAAGCTTGCAGAGTAAGTTACCATGGTGATCTAGCCAGGTTGAAAGAGAGCCACCTTCGTGGTACCGGAAATCCTGGTTTTAGACTCAACATACCTCGCTAACCCTCTAATCTCGCTTCGTAGTACACCCCTCTGCTGTCTAACTCAATATGTGCACATGTAAACATACACTCAAGAAATAGTCCCTGAATAACACACTCACATGACACAGATAGACACCAGGTGGTGCTAGAGCACTTGCCCTTTGCCCTCTGGACCAAGCCTGTGCCCTCCTCAACATTGTTATTTTTCAAAAATAAAAAATTAAATACGCACTCACACCCGGGCCATGCCCCGCCCCATCTGTTCGTTTGTAAACGTGAACGCGCAGAGCGGACCCAAATGTGCATGGCAGCAGCATTGGACTGTCTGCAGAGCTGCAGTGTACTGACCTACCAGCCACCACCAAGTAACACATAAATGAATCCAGTGTATTGTTTGCCCCCTAAGCCTCAGTTGCCAAGCTATAAGCTATAAGGTGCATTTATTTGTCTCTGCTGTGAAGTAGCCTGTCTCATACAGTGCCAAACAACCGAGCCTGACTGCCCACCTGCTTAACAAGTTAGAAGCTAGCCATAATAATCAACGCTTTGGGCTAGTGGTCCCAAGGCATCATTATCTGACTACCTGGGAATGAGAACCGCGTGGAGTCAATCTTTCCTCTAGAGTTAGCCTACATATTGTTGCTTTAACACCTGCAGTCGGGGCCGGCTCTACGCAGGGGCAAGAGGGGGCAACGCCCCCTCAAACAGATGTCCTGCCCCCTCAAATCAAACTTTTAGAAGTGAAAAATCCGCTGATAGAAACAGACGTTAATCAGCCCCCTCTCTTCTCATGTCGGTGCAGTGTGTGTACTCACACAGTCTGCTGTCAGAACTCCACCCCTCCGTAAACATCCAGTCACTGTGAGTATGCCAATGAGGCAAGACGCAGCCAGAGAGTGTCAGGTTACAGTCAGCGCGGTAAGAGTTGGAAGAAGCAGTAAAAACTCCACCAAACTTTTCTTAGCGACCCGTGATATAACTAATGATTAAAAACAACTCAAATAATAGTTACTATAACATTCATACATATATTTGTGCAGTTAAATGGGGAATAGTCTGCTGTTTTTTTACCCACTGAGAGCATTTCTCAAGTCACAAGCACATCTGTACACTGCATCTAACAGACTGAGGACAAATGAGCAGTGTCTGCCGGACCCCTACGTGAAGCCCTGCCCCTTTGCACAGTTTTGTTTCAAACTGCTCAGGGAAATAATTAAAAAAAATAATTCAATAAATAAATAAAGAAGATGTTTTTCTCAAAACTTTACTTTGCACTCCACCTTTCAGCTGCTCACAAAGAGAGAGTTAATGCTGCGACATGCATCCTTTTTTCAGAGCATTTAAAACAAGTGTTGCTCCTCGTACATGTACTAAAAGCAATAGCAGTGATGCTGCTGCTAGTACTAGTGCACCAGAGGCAGTAGCTAGCATAAATACACCTGTACCATCAGCAAGCACTGCTTCTCCTGTTTCTCCTCCCTCAACATGTGCTGCCTTAAAGCCCCTTGCTCAGCTACCTAGTGACTTAAATGTCAATGCACCATCCCAGCCAATACTAGGTAGCTACCCAAAGCGTGCATTTGGTGCGACATTCAGGTCATTCAATCCTGCCTGGTACCGCTCACGACCATGGCTGGAGTATTCTGTTGTGCGGGACGAATGCTTCTGTTTCCCCTGTCGGAAATATGGTAGCTCTGCTAATGAGAAGGATGTTGTTTTTAACCTTACTGGTTTTAACAATTGGAAAGCAGCACTTGAACGAGACAAGGGGCTACAGACAGTAGCGGAACATGTCACTGCCGGGGCCGGGGGCGAGGCACATGACCGGGCCCTTTAAACCCAATAAAGCTTGTGATTACATTGTTTTACAACATACGTATGCCCGCAACAGCGGGACCTACATAGCTCAAAGCACTAAATAGTAAGAGATCAACAGCACGAAGAGCAACCATGTCATTTTAAAATCAATCAAACCGTCATGAAGTCTAACAAACCAAGAGAACAACAAAAACATTAGGCTACCTGGCCCCTAATAATATAACAACACAAAGTCAAAGCAGTTCAGCACCACAGGTAGCTACATCATCATTCTGACACCCACTTTAACGAGCAACTTCAACTAATAAGAGCACAGTTACTGTATCAATAGTGGGAACGTGTTGTAAAATTGGCACAGTGGCCCACACGTTCACATGCAAACATAGATTCAATATAAAATAGCAGAAGTACTCACCAGTATTGAAAGGGTACACGACGAGCTCATCATCTTGTGCTTGCTGACGTAACCCGACAAAACCGACATGAAGTCTAACAAACCATGAGAACAACAAAAACATTAGGCTACCTGGCCCCTAACAATAACGTTAGGCGGCTGAGCTACTCCGATAACAACCACATTAGCAGTTTACAACTAACTCACATGTTGTTTTCAGTGTCAGTGATTGTGAGAAATTGTACCTGTAAATCTGGCTCCCTGACCGCGCTGCCACATTTTGCGGGCTTGACTCGCAGCCAACAATGACAGGTTCATCTCCAGGATTGGGACGAACAAAATACGTGTCCAGCTTTTTAAGTTTTGTTTTTCTCCTGCGCTCTTTTTTCCCTTTCTTTGCGTTTTGTCACTCCACTTTTATGTTTATATGAACTGCCACTCATAATTACATTAGTCTTTAATCCACCTAGCTTCCACCGCGTTGACTCTGTTGACAAGTGACTGATGATGACGCTGATGGATGGCTGTTGATGAAGATTTTACCCAAAATACATTTGGAGATCTTGTAACTTTGCACATTGTAAAGTTAACTGTGAGCGTGAACATGAAGCCAGCCATGCAGCACAACATTTATTTCACTGTGTTGAATAAAACTACACGACCAAAGTTAGTCTTACATTTTTTGACCAACCATGATTCATTCTGGCTGAGGAAACCTATATATTACCTCAGACGAAGCAAGACACATTTTGCGCAGAAATTGTTAAATCCACGGATGTGCGAAGTGTAACCAACACTTAGGGACAGGCCTGTTTCTTTGTCTTTCACCGGGCCCTGGAGGACCTGGGCCGGGGGAGTACCGCCCCCCCAGCCCCCCCCCTCCGCTGGCTACAGCCACAACCATGTGCACTTTTCCACCACCTGGACTCAGCACAAAAGCAGAGAGGCTACATGGGGTACTGTTGACTCTCTGTTGGTTGGTAAAACCCAACTTGAAAAGAATCATTATTATGTCAAGAGTGTGGGCAGTGCTATTAAGTTTCTCTGTGTGAATGAGTTGGGGCTCCGTGGAACTGCAGAAACTTTGAGACATGATGCAGGTGGTGATGATGTTGCTTCAGGGCTTTTTCTGAAACTCATGGAGTATACATTAGAGAAGGATGAGAAGCTAGCAAGCATTGCTAAGGGTATCCAAAAGAATGCAAAATAGACATCTAAGGATATCCAAAATGAAATGATCCAAACACTGGCAGACATGGTGCTTGCAGAGGTCAGGAAAAAATATGAAAATGCTGATTCTGCAGGGTTTTGCCTCAAAAGTGATGGGACCAGGGACAGGTGCAATGTGGAAATTTGTCTGTGATGATTAGATTTGTCAGCAATTCCATGCCAGAGGAGCATCTTATTGGGTTGCTTGACTTGCATCAACTTGATGCAGAGTACATCACGTCTGAAATACTGACACACCTTTCTGATGCTGGCTACAGTGCTGACAACATACTTAGCCAGTGTTATGAGGGAGCTTCTGTGATGAGTGGGATAAGAGGTGGTGTACAAGCTCTGCTGGAAAACAAGCTTGCTACGTATATCCCATACATCCACTGCTACAACCATCAACTGCACTTAGTGGTTGTGCATGCCATCCAGAGTGACCCATGTGCAAAGAGATTTTTTGACCTTTATATTTCTCAGACACATAGTGGTGCTGAAAAAACTTGTACAATGAACTAGAGAGGTCAAAAAAAAATTACAAGGCTGCTTGTAATCCGATGGACAAGCCACTATGAGGTGACAAGGTGCATTGTTGACCATCAAGACCATATTGTCAGTATCCTATCTGAGATGACAGAGGATGATAGTGCTGCTGTTGACCTGTGCACCGAGGCATCAGGCCTGCTGTGTCAAATTAAGAGGCATCACTTCTTTGAGACTGGAAAGTTTCTAGTGCGGGTGCTTGGTGTCTTGAAACCAGCAAATGCAATTCTACAGTGTCAGTCTGTGGATATGTGCAGTGCTTCTGAGGTTGTTGGTGCAGCACTGGAGTCCTTAAAAAGCCTCCGTGAAGATGAGGATTGGGGAGAGTCATCTCAGGCAGCTGCTGGGAATGATGCACCGCCTCCAAAGAGAAGGAGGACAATGAGCAAATGTCTTGGTCAAAGTGTTGTGCTCTCAACTGTGGGCCATACAGACTCGGACAATCCAACCATTTCCCCCTCTCAGTCTCTGAAAAGATCTCTGCTCAACATCCTTGACAGGGCCATTTCAGAAATGGAGAATAGATTTTCTCAGAAGAACGTTGAGCTGATGAGAGCCATATCTAGTCTTGCACCCAAATCCAGCACATTTCTAGATTCAACCGTGTTGCATCCTCTGTCTGCGCTGGCTGGCACTGTGGCAGATGATCTAAAAAATGAAATTCTTGTGACAAAACAGATGTTGCTCAAGAAATATCCAAATGAAACAGACCTATGTAAACACCTACAGGAGTACAAGGAAGCTTTTCCTGAGTTGCATAAATTGTATGTAACAGCCCTGGTAATTGGTGTGTCTTCAGCATCGTGTGAGCGTTCCTTCTCCACATTGTCATGGGTCCTAACCCCTTATCGTCGCACCATGTTACACAAGTGAAAGATACATTTGGTCATCTTAGCCCATGAGAAGTCCAGAACGAGTAACTTGGATATGGATGAATTTGTGAGAGTTTTTGCACAAGGAAACAGGAGACTGGTGTTGTAGAGTGGAGTGGGGAGAAAAAATAGTGAAAAAGGAGGCGATTTTAGTTATTAAGTTGCTCATGAAAAAAATACATTAAAAAAAAGAAGAAAAAAAAGTTATGTTATATGTTCTGCTCTGTAAATGTTGTACAAGTTAGTTCCCTAACTATTTTGAGTTATTAGCTAATAAAGGAAACATTATAAATTTTTATGTTTTTATAAAGTAGTTTAAGAACTTGATGTTTGGTGATTTTTTTTTCATAAGACGTCCTTTCAGTTTTGTAAATATTGATGATAGTGACAAGTCTTCCTTTAGCTTGAAATGTATTTGAGAATTAGGCCATCCAGTTAAGATTGTTATGTTGTTGAAATTGGTTGTTGCTTGGTTGTTAAAATCTGGATGAAGGATATTTTATTTTACTTTTCATTTATTTATTTTATTTATTTTTTAGTTCCCCCCCTGAGGGATTGCCACCATATTGTGGTCAGGGGGTTTGTGTGCCTCAGTGACCCTAAGAGCTATACCAGCAGAAACTTTAGTCTTCAGGTGGCACCCAAGCTGGACAGGTCTTAGGGTAGAGGCCTGACAGAGTGTAATCCACTTCTCCAGGTTGAGATCTGGACACACAGCTAACAACTGCCGTGAAGAAAACACTAACAGTGTAATGTGTAAAAAAAAAAAAAAAAGAAAAAAGAACATGCCCCCTTCACATTTCTGACTGCCCCCTCTTATGTGCATTCCTAGAACTGGCACTGCCGCTGGGAGCGGTGCTTTTTAAAATACTGCAGAACGGATCATTGGATGAGCATTGAGCCAGAGGAACAGGTATGATGACATCTACCTTCTACCACTGAGCGTATCTCAGGTGCTCCGAGCACAAGAAGAGGGTGAGAGGGATATGAGCACAGTACAAGAAACTCCTCAACAGAGTTCTGTGATCTCCTCGTTTCCTTCACAGCAAACATCTGGATGAGATCATGCCACAGCTGTACAGACATCATCTGCCCTTAAGAGAATAATAACGTATGACAGTAATACAGTGATGCATAATCGAGAGGTAGAGCCGGTTGTGCAGTCCACATGTGACTGGGTGGACGTGCAATGACGCGATTTGGACGCGCTCTTTTACGCGCCGACATGCCGGTTGCGCTTCCCATAAACTCGGTATCTTGCGGTACCGGTATCTCGTAGATTTTGGATAGAGGGTAGCGGGTGGTGCTACCCTCTATCCAAAATCTGCGAAATACAGGTATCGCAAGATACCAAATTTGTGGAAAGCGCTAGAGACATGCCCATTGCCGCGCCTACACTGTGAGTAAGGGAGTCAGCATAATGGGTGGCAGCTGTAGGGAGCAGAAGATTGCATTAGCGGTTGGCAGAGGCTCTTAAATCAGGATTTGCAGGTAGTGGGTAGTAGGTAGTGGGTAGCAGGAGGTGTAAGATCGGGCCCTGGGTCTTGGGTTGCTCATAGATCCGATCCACATCAAATCTGCCCACGGTGCGTCTAGATTTCTAGGCTAGATCTCGTGATGCAAAACTACGGCAAGGAAGCACATTTAAAAAAAAAAGTATTTATAAATGATGGCAGTCAGTGTTCAGATTTCAAGCCTTCTCACTATTATCTGAAGAGGTCTAACAATTACCACCCAACGAGTGATGCTTTTATAATCTTTTATTAATTACTTTCAATCAATAGCAGTTAATGACTCAAGAGCATAACTCAAACATAACCCAGTTTGCTCAGCTTACTAAATATTATCTTCTCAGTGCAGTCTTTCCAGGAAAAATCTTCAAACAATAAAAAGCCAGTTACTGATCATCACCTCCCTATTGTAATATTCCATTCACATCAACACAGGGAAAAATACAAGCTTCGGAAATCCTGATTTTCTTTCCCCAAAGACTAGGAAACATTTTTAAAGATATTACTGATCATGAAGATGCACCTAAATCTCTAATCTGCACCAGGTTTTGCTGTCACTGAGTGACAGGTCCTCGGAGTGTGTCTGTTCATCATCCTGCCACAACAGTGGTGGAAACAAAAGTGTTCACTGCCCTCTTGTGGTGAAAACATGACATTCATCACAGTGTTATTTCAGTCATTTCTTGAAACAGGCCTTCAGTGAGATGGATGCTCTGTGTGTGTTCGAGCATGTTTGTCATGTAGAGGCAGTTACAGGTTTGGAGAAGACATTTGTGCAAGTAGACTAGTCTTCTAGTCACAATCCTGTGCAAAGTAGCCACGATCTTGTTGAAGGAAAAAAGAAAACACAAACACATCTGAAACCTCCAATTAAGGCAATCAAGAATAACTTAACTCAAGAATAACTACAGTTTTTCCAAGCTGAATGCTGGAGTAGAGCAGTCGATGAACACTGCTTTGTTAATGTGTTATGTACAATACCATTCTCATACCTATAATTAAAATATATGCCCACAGCTAAGTCAAAGTTCAAAAAATTAATCTCAAAAAGCCGGACAATGACCAAAAGTGGAAAAGAAGGTAAATCACAAAGAGAAGTAAAATCATATCTAGACCATAAAAATGTATTTTCTTAGCTTTCAATTTGAGTGCTTTGGTCTTTGTGATCAGGGGATCTTTTCTGTTTTTATAATTTGCACATTAAATAGCAGGTTGAAAAGTTTTTTTTTAGATTTAATCTAATTTAATTTAGTTTTCCTAATTTTTAGTGCACTTGTAGCCCTTTGACTTGTGGTGGTGTCTAAGTTTGGTGTCGTACAACCTCCTGAGAAATGAATAAAATCCTGATCAAACAACTGATCAGCAGATCTCACAAAAATACACGGTCAGAGCTTGTTTAGTTGAAGAGTTGGCTGTTTTAGTTTTATTTTAATTTTATTTTGCTCACATCAGCCAAAAACATTGCATGTCAGTTCTACAAATTGATAGATAGATAGATTTCTATCAATGTATACAATGTACACTGTACATTGTATTTATTTCACTACAAAAGCACTTCTAGTTAGATGCTAACTGCATTTCGTTGCCCTGTACTTTGACATGTGCAATGACAATAAAGTTGAATCTAATCTAATAAATCTAATTTCCCAAACTGGGAAATGTAAGAATTACTACGTGTTTGTTGATATCTACTAATTGCTTATGTATTTGGAGATACATATAAGGTATACTTTCAATGGGAATCCTATTTTTTTAAAATAAAAGTTAGCTAGCTTAACAGAATAATTGCACTTAGAACGTATTTGCATGCACCTGCACGAACAAGGGTCTGTGACGTCATCGGTCCGCTGTGACGTCACAGTGGTCTTTCTCCATCCGTTCTTAATAAACATTACCCCACCCTGTTTTGTCCTGTTTTTAGCTGTGTTTTGATCAGAGAACATTACTTTTATCCAGCTTAAAACAACCCAGCAACTGCTAAAGCTACAGATCAACTGCCAAAACACCGCAACAATGTTTAAGAGGTAAGGAATGGCATCTTTGAAATCCTTTTTTCCTAAGTTTTAGCCGGTGTAACATGGCGAAATCGTCGGTACCAATTAAGATAAATTTACTTTACGGTCCCCATGAAATTTTGTGTGAAAACTTGGGATTTCATGACAGTTTTTGTGTGGTATTGATATCTGCGTGGGATTAGCTTAATGTACATTCATTGAGGATACATGAAACAGATCATTTATGGGTTATTTGTACAATTACACCCTTTTCCGTCCTGTTAAGGTCTGTTAGTAAAGTTCTTGACCCAAGTGTCAGGATGCTCATCTCGGACGTGGACATCCCCAAATGTCATGGGATCACTGGTCCCATCAGTGAAGATGTTCCACAAGAGAAAGAGTCATTTCAGACCATTAAACTCACCGAGACTCTGAAGTCGTTTAACATCTGTGAAGGTGATGTGGAGGTGCAGCACAGGTAGGATGCATGTTTATCCTCTTTTTTTAATGTCCATCCTCTCACATATTTAGTAAAAATCAATGCAAGAACAAAAGTGCAAATACCCTGCAGCAATCACTGGCTAAAACACAAGAAATAGACACCAAAGTCTGGGTGAAAATCTCAATCCCAGTGACATTATCTGTCCACACGGAAAGACATTTTTACTTGACCAAAAGTCTTATTTCCAGTTCAGATCTGGTTCAATGGTTTAAAACAAGTGAACAAAAAGATTCATATTTGAGATCAAATTACCTAAAAAGAGACTTGCCAGAGCACTTTAACAAGTAAAAGACTGAAAATGAGCAAATAACCCTTAATTCAAGGTTTCTGAGAAAAAAGACTCACAAACAAGAAAATAATTATGACAAATAATAATGATTAACATAAATTAAAGGGAATATTTCTTATGAATGTCCACTTTATAATCGTATGTTTATAGCATGTTTATGTGGTTACTTGAAAGGAGATTTTTATAGTGAAGAAAGAGAAAGATACAAGCTGGACCTCATTTTAACAGTAAAATACTAAATGTAAGATTTCCTGGCTAATTAAGGTATAAAACACACATTTGTGATGAATTTAAGAGAATAAATTTGCTTGAACTGTTAAAAAAAAAACAAACAAAAAAAACCGACGTTGCTGTTGATTTTCAGTTCTTCTCTGGAAACGTCAGATTTGTTTGTAGGAGGAGCGGGAGAACATAGAAAAAAAAAATTATGTGGCACTGTGACTGGTTAACTGGTATCTCCTAATATATGTATATATATATATATATATATATATATATATATATTTTTTTTTTTTTTTTTTTTTTTTTTTTTGTCCCTCATTCTGTATTGCATCTTTTCTGTTGCTGTTGAGGGATTTGTTCTTGTCACTGCCGGTGTTATATGGTTTTCCTAGTTACATGATATGTTCACCTGTGCTCTCTGGACTATGGTTCATTTTCTTGGGTCCATTTTTGTTTTCCTCTGGTCCATTTTTGTTTTCTTCTTTGCTCACCAAGCTCACTGATGGCTCCGTGAACAATCTCCTTTTCTGATCAGAGCTGTGGGCCAGCAACTGAGGTGTATTATTAATTTGAGGGTTGAAGAGAGTTCAATAGCTGGTCCAGCATCCCTCTTTATTTTAGTAGAGAGGTTCGCTCGCACCCCTGATGGGTGTAATAGACCAAAGTCTGACCCCAATGTCTATTTCCTATTTTTGTATGGTTTTTCTTGTTTATAGTCCTCTTTTAAATGTTGGCAAAGCAATGGTTTGTTTGTTTGTTTGTTTCTTCTTCTGTTTTGTTTTTTTATGGTTTGGCTTCAGGGAGCCCTGGTTGCCTTCAGTATGTTTACGCACAAGATGTCGTTATGGTTTCTTTAAATCAGGATGGCCAGTGACAGACCTACTCTGAAAATGTGTAGTTGGAATGTGGGGGGTATACATAATCCTATTAAGCGGAAAAAGATTTTAAGTTTTCTGAAAAGGGAACATGTCCACATTGCTCTCCTGCAGGAAACACACCTAACTGCTAATGAGCACTTAAAGCTGAGGCGTGACTGGATGGGTCAGGTGTTTAGCTCATCTTTTACTAGTAAGAGCAGAGGTGTTGCCATTCTAATACATAAGCACCTACCTTTTTCAGAAGTTCAAACTATTTCTGATAAATATGGTAGATATGTCATGCTTAGGGGCCGTCTACATGATCAACTGGTATCACTTTTGAATATTTACTTTACCCCCAGTCCAGTCTAATGACTTCATCTCACATGTGTTCTCCTCATTTGCTGATTGGATAAATGAAAATACAGTCGTTGCAGGAGACTTCAACTGTTATTTATCCTCAGTAATGGACAAATTGCCGTCAGTACAAAATTCGATGTCCAGAAGAGCTGGAGCCATGGTGGATACTTGCAACGAACTTAATTTAGTGGATACTTGGCGTGTTCTACATCCTAATGATAAAGCATTTACATTTTAGTCTGGTGTACACAAAACTTCCAGTAGAATTGACTTTATTCTCACCCCTAAAAATTTGCTGAGTAACATTAAGCGCTGCTCCATCGGCGACATTATTATATCAGATCATGCACCTGTTTATATAACCTTAAATAATTTGAATCCTGCATGTCCAAGCCGTCCCTGGAGATACACTGCATTTTTGAACCATGACCCCAATTTTGAGAAATTCCTGGGAGAGCAGCTGGACTATTTCTTTAAAGAGAATAAAACCCCTGATATTTCACCTGGTCTGTTGTGGGATACTATGAAAGCCTTTGTTCGAGGTCTCATAATATCGTACACTGCCAAACTTAAAAAGAATAATAGAACAGAGCAAAGGAAACTTGAGCGAGAACTACATGAACTTCAGACTAAATACGACTTATCTCCATCAGATGAACTCAGGAATGATATACATGTGGTCAAGGCCGCAGTAGAGAGTGTACTAACAAAAAGGCCGAAAAATCTATGTTCTTTGTGAGACAAAGAGTGTATGAGTATGCGAACAAACCTAACCGATATTTGGCTAATCTTCGAAACCGAGCCGCAGCCCAAAATATTTCATATATTAAGGATTCATTTGGTTCCCATAGCTATGATAATAAGGTAATTAACGACACTTTTAAAAATTTCTATAAGCAGTTATACTCTTCACAGCTCAACCCACTCTCAGAGCTAGCTATGAATGATTTTTTCGTTAAGGTGGACTTACCAAAAATTACAGATGACCGGAGAGATGAGCTATGCAAACCAATAACTATGAGTGAAATTAAGAACTGTAGTCAGATGCTCCCCAATAATAAAGCCCCGGGTCCTGATGGTTTCAATGCAGAATTTTATAAAAAGTTTAGTTCAATCCTAGTTAATCCGTTATTTGATATGCTGCAATCCTCATTTGCAACAGGGGCTCTTCCCCCATCTCTTATGGAGGCCAATATCTCTTTGATACTAAAAAAGGGTAAATCCTCTGGAGAGTGCTCTTCATACAGGCCAATATCTGTTTTAAATTTAGATTTAAAGCTTGTTTCAAAGACTCTGGCCACACGTTTAGAAAAAGTTCTTCCTACTATCATTGGTAACGACCAGACTGGCTTTATTCGTGGAAGGTATTCTTCACATAATGTTAGACGCCTACTGAACATTACTCAGCATTCCTCCTTGTAAAATGCTAAATCTCTGGTTATTTCTCTCGATGTGGAGAAAGCTTTTGACAGACTGGAATGGCCCTATCTATTCTTCACACTCCAAAATTTTGGCCTTGGAGAAGACTTTATCAAATGGATTTGGATCTTGTATACATCACCCCTTTCAGCTGTAATCACAAATGGCATCAGGTCTAGTAATTTTAGGATTGAACTGAGTAAATGGTAAATGGTAAATGGACTGCACTTATATACCGCTTTATCAGCACCAAGGTGCCCTCAAAGCGGTTTAGATTCGGCCTCTCATTCACCCATTCACACACACATTCATACACCAGTGGGCAGCAGCTGCCATGCAAGGTGCTGCCAACCCACTGGGGGCAAGTGAGGGTTCAGTGTCTTGCCCAGGGACGCTTTGGCATGTGGACAGTTGGAGCCGGGATCGAACCAGCAACTTTTCAGTGACAAGACGACCCGCTCTACCAACTGAGCCACAGCCACCCACGAATCTTTAGAAATATGACTGTGGTGAAGCATTAAACTGGATTGTGCAAAATTAAGCGTTTCAGCCTCTGAAAAGCTCATTTTGGTCAAAAACCACATTGTCCCGGCAAAGACTTGAAACTGCTGTCCCAGCCACACTACAATGATTTCAAGTAGTTTTCAGCATGAATCTTCAGAAATATGACTGTGGAGAAGCATTAAACTGGATTGTGCAAAATTAAGCGTTTCAGCCTCTGAAAAGCTCATTTTGGTCAAAAACCACATTGTCCCGGCAAAGACTTGAAACTGCTGTCCCAGCCACACTACAATGATTTCAAGTAGTTTTCAGCCTGAATCTTCAGAAATATTACTGTGGAGAAGAATAAACTGGATTTTGCAGAATCAAGCGTTTCAGCCTCTGAAAAGCTCATTTTGGTCAAAAACCACATTGTCCCGTCCAAGACTTGAAACTGCTGTCCCAGCCACACTGCAATGATTTCAAATAGTTTTCAGCATGAAACTTCAGAAATATGCCTGTGGTGGGCATTAAACTGTATTGTGCAGAATCAAGCGTTTCAGCCTCTGAAAAGCTCATTTTGGTCAAAAACCAAAAGACTTGAAACTGCTGTCCCAGCCAACCTACAATGATTTCAAGTAGTTTTCAACATGAATCTTCCGAAATATGACTGTGGAGAAGCATTAACCCCTTACAATTCCTGTATAATTTGCATAAAACGCCTATCCAAGGCATACCCAAAGTTAATTGAAAGCTGTTCTTGAACCGTTTGTAGCACATGGATGGTTTTGGTCTCTTTTGAAAGGTAACACTCTGAAGTTTCCCCCCCAACTGTCAGAATCACTGTAAGTGCTATTAGCATTGACTAATCTAAGTTTGAACACACTGAAATATAAATTTTTTATTTCCGCCTGAATTTTATTTTTTGTAAACAGATGTCTGCAGATGAGTGCAGCTGTGACTTATTAGCTGGAAAACACAATAGGACCACAGCATGAAGCCTTACCTAGTGCAAGTTCAAATTTGATAACAATACCACTAAAAATGAGTATTTTACACACGTTTTTGTAAGAGTATGTCTAGGCGTTTCCAAAAATGGTCATTTGGAGTCTCCAAAATGGCACTTGGATAAACATGGCCACATACCTCGGATAAAAGGACATAACTCTTAAATGCTTCATCGTACAGTCATAATCTGTAAGGCACATTTCAACTGTGTTTTAGCATGACAGTGCCTGCACTTCAGCTTACCAGTAGTCCTCTGCCCACTGATAAAAACCAGTATGTGATGTGCTCCACGCGGAGCAGGAGGTGGGACAGGTCTGGCTGTGGAGAAAGACCCTGCTTCTGCCAGCTGCTCGGCGAGGGTCTCCCAGAATGCCTTCTGGTGCAGAGGGATCTCTCCTCTCCACCCATACACCTGGAACAACAATGAAAAAAATATAAACAAAAACATAAATATGTGCAACACAAAAATGGTTTCATTTCAAAATGAATACACAGTTGAATATACAGCACATACCGGCTGTACTCCTTCACAGCTGGTGGAACTGAGATGTCCTTCATCTGCCAATGTCCATCTGCACCTTTGACCCTCTATGTGACCACTTGCTGACTGGCTCCCAATCCACATCTGAATCCTCAGATGACTGCCCATTATGTGAAAATAAAGAAATAAGTCATTTACAAAACTTTCCATCTTTTCTGTATTGTACTACTTTGCACAATGAAACACCCCCCACACCCACACACACACACCCACGCACACACCCCAACAAACAACTCACACATACTCCTCCCCCCACACACACACACAAACAAAGGCTTTTGTATTTATTCAAAGTAAAACTTGTTTATGTCGAAATGTACAGTAATACGTAATATAATATGAATAATACTACCAATTATGATACAATATATACGTAATAATATAATATAAGCTGTAATATAAGTCACAATTTAGTCAAATACTTACGTATGCAGAGCAAAGTCTTCTCCGACGGAGAAAATGTCTTCTGCGCAGGCGTGCGCTCTCTTATCTGATCTTATCTGATCCCCTCTCCTGACACGTCACTTTCACGTCGAGCAAATTCCTCCTCTTCCTTTTTGGACAGTTCTTTTCACCATTTTCTACAATAAATACGCTCCCAAACTGAAAAAACGCTGAGAAATAAGCCACACTAGTGCGTCCTGCTGAGGTGCGCGGTCACGCGCGTTCATGAGACTATCTAATTACCATTTACGCACGGCTTTCTTTGTTTCACCGTTATCTCCACCCCCTCGTCTGTCACATCGTTGTTTTCAGAATTTCATTGACTATTCAATGCGTCAGTCATCAGCATGATTGATTCTAACTGGCTGGTTTTTTCCTGAAGCAAAATAGGACATGGCTTCGTTTCAACGTTGGCCCTTATTGGCTATTGTAGGCTGTGGACAGGACAGGGAAGCTGCTGTATGGCTGTATGAGGTGTCAATCGAAAGTTCAGATGACCCCCTCCATTTTAAGACCCCAGACACGTATGGCCCTTTTCCACTAGTACCTACTTGGCGCGGCTCGACTCGACTCGGCTCCGCTTTGGAGGTTTTCCACTAGGTCATAGTACCGGCTTGGCCCTCCTTTTTTCGTACCTACTTGGCTGGGGTTCTATCCGGGCTGAGTCGGGCCGAGAATACAACGTCACCATGCCGCGGGCCATTGATTGGCCAGAGAGCAACGTCACGGATGAGCCTTAAGCGGCTCCTCCACACCCGCCATATTTAAAACTCGGCAACAACAAACTCAACAGCGATTTTACTTTACCTGCAATTGTCTACTTCACAAAACGAAGAATGGCCGGCAAGTCTACTCCATGGTCGAATGACGAAGTCCACACATTACTGTGCTTCATGGCTGACGACCGAATCCAGAGTGAGCTCGACGGAGCAACGAGGAACGAGAAATTTTATGTGGGGGTCTCTGAACAGATGGCCTCCCGTGGATACCAGAGGACGTCGAGACAGTGTCGGGAGAAGATAAAGAAGCTAAAGAGCGACTACCGGGCCATCAAGGACCACAACGGTCTCAGTGGCTCCAACAGGAAAGACTTGAAGTGGTTTGAACGAATGGACGCCATATACGGCAACCGACCGACCACTAACGCCAGGGAGGGTGCCTTGGACCCGTTGAGGGAGATCGTGGCAGACACTGGTGAGTGTTTTGTGACTTTTTAAAGCACAGTAGTTTTATATAACTTACTTAACTTTACTTAACTTACTCATTAATGAGTAAGTTATGGGTGGCTTACTCACTAAATTTGTGAATACAATAAAAAAGTATGCGGTTGTCTTCTACATACAGACATGAAGCTAACTAGTTAGCCATTGCTAACACTATTTACGTTTCTTCGCCGACATGTGTATTCAGTTCAGAGTAACAGTCAGCATTATAACATACCAACAAAGCCAATGTTACGTGTAATATATATATATATATGCTTGTGTGCGTACTTAGGCACTTTATTTTTTATTCAAGAGTCCCAGTCCTTCAGTGTGGAGCCGGGCACCTCCTTCTCCGTGGACCAATCTGTCGCCTCGGCCTTTGTTCCGGCAACTGCCTCCACGCCAGAACGAGCTTCGACGCCGACAACATCGACATCCACATCCCTAATTACTGCAGGTAAGAAATTATATACGGGTATACGCTTATAACTGTTGACTATGTAAATAATGAACACTGAATGTATATTTTTTGTGACAAAGGTGTTGATTGTACCTGCTGTTATGATTATATCCTGAAATGGTTTACATTGATTGAACCACAAGAATCTTAGCTTTCCAAAGATATGTCGCATGAGTGCCTCACGTAACATATGAGCGGTGTAAATTACGGTTTAGTTTGGGAAACTACAGAAATTCGGACTGACGGCCGTCGGAACGTTAACAGTTTAACTGTCTTGTGATGCATTCAGAACAGGTTTGTCCTCTCCTTGTTCAATTAGTCCACATGATTTGTAAAGCAGCTTTGAAGCACATCCTGTCTTGAGTTGACTGACAAAGTTGTTGAAGAAAATCTCCAGAGAATGCAGGTATCGATCCCGCTACCTCTCACTTGCGCCTCCCAAAGTTGGAGCAAAGTAAGGCCAAAGTAAGGCCAAAGTAAGCCCAAAGTAAGCCCAAAGTAAGCCCAAAATAGCCAATCTGTGCGCGTCTCACGTTCCGATCGGCCAATCATGTTCCGAGCTGGTGGGCTTACTTTTGACCAATCACGTTCCACCTCCTGGAGTCTTTATAAACTCTCAGATTCTCAGGATGCGCTGTCTTCGTTTAAACTTTTTCGAATACTTCAGCGAACGGTGAGTTTATACATATATTCTTTTTCAGCGGCTAAATGTGGGTCAGAGTTTGGTTTTATCTTGCTAACTTGCTAGCAAAATATTTTTCGCGCGGGGGCAGTAACGATCATACTTATATGAAATCATACTGATGGGCTTATATGAAATATACCGATCATATTTCTATGAAATCCATTCATTCTCCAACCCGTGGGCTTTTCCAGAGCCCATCATGGGGGAGTCAGTCCTCTCTGGACAGATTGCTAGTCCGTCGCAGATTATCTATCATTTTTATTCTTCAGATTATTTTCATATATCCAAAATAAGTCATTTTATTAATGTCCCACTTAAGACATTTTCTTACTGTTATTTTCTCGGTGTGAATACGGTGTGAGGAGCATAAGAAACCTAAAAATGATAGGATTGTATAATATTTCATAATAATTACTGCTGATGTTTAATATTGCTTCAGCTGCAGTGAATAAATGTTGTTCATTTAGAAGTTCTTTGAATCCTGAGTGAAAAGAATGACAGGAATGCAGTCAGATGAATTCAAACCCTGGTAACACATTGTGTTTCCTCTTGTTTCCATTCAGAACATGTACGGATATCCATCCTTCAGCAGAACTCCTCAGGGCCGACTCCTCATGGGCCCGACTGAGGAGGCCAATAGGAGTGAGATTGTGGTGGCAGGGAGGGCCTTGCATAAGGAGGTGGTTCTGGCTGAGGCTGCTACCTTTGTGAGGCAGAATGGAGGGGACCCTGGTGACCAGCTCCTGGTTCTGGCTCACTGCAAGATCCAGTTTGGGAAACACCAGGGCCAGAGGTTCCAGTGGCTGCTGGAGAACTCTCTGGGCTATGCAGTTTATCTGGTCAGCAGCGTTATGGGGGAAGAGGAGAGAGACAACCTGCTGTCAGCCAGCAAACACCTGCTCCTCAGCTACACCTCCAAGATCAAGAAGGTGGGGGAGGCTGTGGAGGTGTACCGGAGAAAGCAGGCCATGCTCCAGGAGGCCCAGAGGACCAGTGACCCTGGATGTGTGATGGTGGAATTTGGAGATTTCAAGGGCAGGTCCATGAAGGAGGTGTATGAGGACCCAAGCAGGGAGGCCCGGGCTCTCATCACCTACCTGCCTACAGTGCAGCCCATCAGCCCGGCAGCTCCTCCTCCACTCCCAGCTCCTGTACAAGGGCTCCAGTTGATGCTGGTCACCCCTGGGTCTGTGGTGGTGCCAGCAGGTCAGCCCTCAGCTGCTCTTCCTCTGGCTCCATTTGTTTTACCTGCCACACCTGTGGCTCCTGCCCCCACTGCCCCCGTGTCCACTGTGTCCCACTCCACCCAGAGGAACAGACGATGAAGGGCAGCAGAGGAGGCCACTGGGAGCAGCAACAAAAGGAGCTACGTCAGAGGAGTGGCCTTTAACACGTGTGGCAGGTGTGGGCAGCCAAAAACAAAGGCCTTTGGCCTCAGCCGCTTTGGTAGTGCCACTTTCTGCCCCCGCCACTCAGGGGGCAAAACTGTAGAGGAGTGGCTGCTGTGAACAACGCCAACAAAAGATGCCACAAAACCCACCTCCATAATCTGGAGGTGGACACACACACTTGTAAATATTGTATATAAGACTGAAATTGTAAGATTCTATATTTTGTTATGTAATGTTTGTTCCATTAATATTGCAACTATTATATTAATTATATTATAATACAAAAAATTGTATTTTCTTTTGTCTCTAAATAAAAGTGTGTTGTGTTTTACTTTACTTTGGTACTTTGTTTTTGTGAGTAAATGCTATTTACAGACTAAAGCAGAAGTGTTAATTGCCTTGGAGTGCAGGATATGTATGTATGTGTATATATATATATATATATATATATATATATATATATATATATATATATATATATATATATTAGGGCTGGGCAAGTTAACGCGTTATTATCGCATTAACGCATTCATTTATTAACGCCGACAATTATTTTATCGCGCGTTAACGCGCTCATATGCTTTTGTTTTGAAAGGTCGGTTACTGGCCGGAACCGGAAGACAATTGGCAGGTAAACATGCGAAAAAACCTAGAACAGACATGAAAAATGATAAAAATCTGTATACTTAACAGTTCGGGTACCAACTCAGGTAGCAATATTAACAATTCTGTCTGAAAAAGAAAATTCTGGACTGCAACAAAACTTTCGCATCGTTCCTCCATGTTACATCAGATCTCTTCATGTGTTCACTGTCGTGCTATTCTCTTACTGGTTACTTCAGTGCGGCTCCATCTAGTGGCACAGATGTGTAATGACAACAGAAAGTCCAGTCATTGGACTGGACTTTCAGTCAAATTACAAATTCAAAACAAATTCAGTCCTGTGGACCATTTTTTTCATTTCGTATTTTTGATCCAAGTCTAAAATTGAAATATTAAAAAAAACCCAGGCATTTTTTCCTTTTTTAGTTCTTATAAAATTAAAAAACGAAAAACATATTTAAATGTCACTTTTTAATTTTTTAAATTTTTGATTGACAATTGAAAATAGAAAGAATGAATGATACACGAATTGGTAAAGTTACATGATGGACATGTAACATGGACATTTTCCTTTTAAAATTCTCCCAGAAGGAGGATTCAACATAAACAAGGTTATTTGTAACAACTGCCAAGTTGAACTCCCCGTTAAAAGTTTCTGCTGTTACCTCAGAAATTACCTGTTTAATGTTCTGATTGAGCTGAGACACAATCATTTTGTTGGATTTTGTTTGTAGACTTTTTTAAATTTTTTATAAAAACAGGATGACATTAATGCCCCGGCAGTGGCAATAAGCTTTATTTTATTTTACATTTTTTAAGATGAGATTTACACTAAATATGTGTTACTGACAAGTGCTGATGTTAAAAGTGTTTGAACAACAAATATTATAGCACTTTAGTTCATATGGCAGCAGGACATTTAAATAAAAGGGGATTTTACACTACTTTTGAATTCATTATTTGATTTTGCGTATACAATGCGATTAATCAGGGAAATAATGCGATTAATCGCGATTAAAAATTTTAATCGTTGCCCAGCCCTAGTATATATATATATATATATATATATATATATATATATACATACATATGTGACAGGTCACAGATATGAGTGACATGCAGCTCCACAGTACTGTTGCTTCTACAGACCACAGATGACGATCAGGTGGATTATGGGGTGTTTATTAAATATAGTTCCCTGCAACACAGCATACAACACAGAGATGGTGTGTGGGAATCATTCAGTTTCCTCGGGATAATCAGTGAAGTCCTCTTTTCTCTGTGCCTAACAAAATATATGGCTAACAAAATAAAATACACAAATCATAACATATAAAATAAAAAAAAAATGGCATCCTAATGTGATCGTATAGTGTAAATTGTTATTCCACAAACTTAAGTAAAACGCCCCAAATAATCCACAATGTAACATTAAATTGATTTTAAGAATACTTACATTACCATGAACTAAATAGAAACATTAAAGTCATTAAAGCTAAATGAATGAATGCGAGCCTTTTAGCTGAACAAATGGCAGCTCACACAACCAAAATATACATTAGAAATGTCATAAAAAGTAACACAAAATACACAAAACATTACCTGCAACACAGCATACAACACAGAGATGGTGTGTGGGAATCATTCAGTTTCCTCGGGATAATCTGAGCACACAACATGAACGAGGATAGTATTTAGCTAATTTAGCATCATTAAAAAGTCTCAGAGAGTCGTTTTATGGCTTAACAAATCAGAATAAGTGCCCAAAACAGTTAGCACACATTTCAATGACTACATTACACAGGAAAAAATAAAACATGAACACCTTAAACCTGAACAAAATGATTAATTATCCCGGAGCATATGAGAGGATATCTTACCAGTGAAGTCCTCTTTTCTCTGTGCAGTTCCCCACCCCAACCACTGTGATGGCAGTGTTGCACCTTTTGCATAATTTACTACACAAATCTACTCCGTTACATACACCCCCCGTAAATTATGCCAAATAGGGGCAACATAGAGCAGGAAAACCACAATGAAAAAAAAAATGGATTCAGTGGAAAAATGGAAAAAAAAAAACAAAAAGAAAAAAACTATGAGTCTCGAGCAGTGATGTACCAAAAAGTCAATATCAGAAATCCTTCTCTAAGAAGTGTGTAAGGACAGGGTGGTACTAAAACCCCATACTTATCACAGACACACAGAGATGCCATTTACACCCCATAAAGGTGTACATGTCTTCGCTCTATGAGTGTAATCACATACACCCAATACATAAAGCATACCAAATCAGTAAAATGAATAAACAAAAATAAAAATGACTGCATATCACAAAAACCTGAATGGTTGTTCTACACACAAATGGACATATGCACAGTAGCCGCAGCAGAACCAAAGGCTGACCCCAATGCAGGTACAGTATTCTCCTCAAATCTCTGGCCTGACATCTCACAAATAAGTCTATTCAGATGTCTAATGGCCCTCCCACATCTCATGAGAACTGAGGGGGCCTGTGCGGTTTGTGGATGTGCGCAAACAACCTCTTCTAACTCAACCTCATCTGGAATGAGAAGGTCACTCAAGGCAGCAGTAGGCAAGTGTCCTGTGTCGTGCACTGAGTCTGATAGTGAGTCAGAGTGTGCATGAGTGTTGTGGTCATGCTCAAAGTCATCAGGAGCACAGTCTGGCAGCTCCACTGACTGGCCGGTCTCCATGATCAGGACAGGTGAGGTGTCGCTGAGATCACTTCCTTCTGAAACACTCTCACTCCCCGCTTCAGCTTGGACAGGTGACTGCATAAGCCAAGTCATAGTGCGTGATAGACCATCTTCCAGATTATTGTAACCCTAAGTTTTGGGTGTGGCGACTCCAGTCTCTTCAGGCTGTGGGAAATGATCGGGCTACAGGTGGGTTTATTCTTCTGTTTATTAATAGCCAACACGGCAACGGGTGCAGCATACAAAACTCAGCCACTGTCCAGAACTCCGACTCACGCTAGACTCGTGCATCCAACATTAGTGCAATAACTTAGATTACATTATCAACAACAGAGCTCTGGTCAATGTCACATGACACAGCTAACTGTGATCCTCCAGAGATTGCCTGAGGCCCAACTTGCTCAGCAGACACCAGGAAGTCTACGGGGAGCAGCATGTTTCTGTGCACAACCTTCTCCTTTCCTGTGACACTATCCTGGATCCTATACACGTTAATGCCAGATCTCACAGATACCACATCGAAAGGTGTTGAATCCCACCGGTCCGCAACTTGCCTTTTTCACCCCGATTGGCTATAAGCACTCTGTCGCCTACTGTCAAAGGCAACCCCTTAACCTTGCGATTGTAGATTTTGGCATGACGATTCTGCTCCCCATAGGCATGCCGCTGAGCAATCTGTGCAGCCTCAGAAAGATCCTTCCTCAGGTGGTTCACAAACTCATGGTGACTGACAATGTTATCATTCTCCAAGACATGATGGAACATGATGTCAATGGGCAAGCGTGGAATCCGCCCAAACATCAGGTAAAACGGCGCAAAGCCCGTGGTCTCATGCACAGTGCAATTATAGCAGAAGGTCAACAGCTGGAGCATCTGCGGCCACTTAGACTTGTACTGTGGGGGGAGAGTTCTTATCATGCCACCAAGAGTTCTGTTGAATCGCTCTGTGATCCCATTGCCCATGTGGTGATATGGGGTTGTATGGGACTTGTGTACACCTGCCATCTCAAGAAGATCTTTGATGAGCCTGCTCTCAATGTTGGCCCCTTGATCAGAGTGGATTCGTTTTGGGAACCCATAGATGCAGAAAAATTTGTCCCATAAGCAGCGGGCAACTTGCTTTGCAGATTGATTTCTACATGGAAAGGCAAGCACCAACTTTGAGAAATGGTCTGTGACAACAAGAACATCAGTGGTCTTCTTGTCACTTGTCTCTGCTGTCCAAAAGTCAATGCAGACCAGTTCCATAGGGGCTGAAAAGTGCGAATGCTCTCGAAAGGAGCTCGGGCATTTGGTTCAGGAGTCTTCCCTAAGATGCACCTCTGGCACTGCCTAACATGCATCACAACATCTTTTTCCATGCCCGTCCAAAAGAATCTTTCACTGACCAGAGAGAGAGTTCTTGAACGGCCCTGATGACCAGCTGCATCATGGACGCCATGGAGGACTTGACGTTTCAAAGAATCGGGTATGACGAGCTGAAAGATTCTCCTGTTCATGTGACGATCTCGCTTGACTCTGAAGAGAATCCCATTACATACTTTCAGTTTCTCCCAGTGCTTTAACAGTCTGAGTACACAACTTGACTCAACTGCTCTCTCATGTGCGTTTGGCCTCTTGTGTCGCTGAACATAGAAGAGTGCTCTGCTCACAGTAGCATCCTTCTGCTGCAGATTGTGCAACTGACTGTGTGGGATGACAATGGATGGGTCTTCATCAGGCAACTGCAGTGAGGATGGGTTAGCACCGGACAGACGAGAGACACCACCAGTGCAGTGAGCGTCCAAGGTGGCTGACACCTCTTCAGCACCAATAGCACCTCCAGACGGCAGATGGGTATCCAGTGCTGCACCAGGATCCCCATCAGCAGAGTCAACAGCAGGCTGCATGGCTTGGCAGTTG
This sequence comes from Hirundichthys speculiger, assembly GCA_018398805.1. Lineage (NCBI taxonomy): Eukaryota > Metazoa > Chordata > Actinopteri > Beloniformes > Exocoetidae > Hirundichthys > Hirundichthys speculiger. The sequence goes on from JAGFBZ010000420.1 coordinate 570,385, forward strand.
GTGGTCAGTCGGAAGGCATCTTGGACTGTCCCAGTCACAACCCCATTTATCTCATCCAACAAAGACAGATAGGGCTCCTTTACTAGAGGGTGGCTTATGCTGGAACGGACAAAAGGTTCCCGGCTCAAGGCATCAGCAACAATGTTCTTGGGCCCTGGAACATATTTCAGGTCAAAGTCATATGCTGCTAGTTTCGCCATCCACCTTTGTTCACAGGCGTCCAATCTGGGCTTCGTTAGGATGTAGGTCAAGGGGTTGTTGTCAGACCATGCAGTAAAATGCCTTCCTTTAAGCCAATGGGAAAACTTGTCGCATATGGCCCATTTTAGGGCAAGACATTCCAGTCTGTGAGCTGGGTAGTTCAACTGGGATTTAGACAGCATTTTGCTAGCAAATGCGACAGGTCTTGCAACTTTCTTGCCATGTTGAAGCTGAGAAAGAACAGCTCCAATTCCATCAAACGAGGCATCAACGGCAAGAATGAAAGGCTCCTCAAAGTCTGGATGAGCTAGAGTCACACTGTGTGATAGATCATGTTTCAGAGTATCAAACGCATTCCGACACTCAGATGTCCAGTCATCTGCCGAAAGCTTTATTTGACTAGAATGCTTTTTCTCATGCATTCTCCTATGCCGGTTTTTGTGTCCAGTCTTTTGTTCTGAGAGGAGCTTGAAAAGGGGCTTGGCCTTAGTAGAACAACCTTCTATGAAATGTTGATAATACAGCACCATTCCCAGGAATGACCTAATCTTTTTCTGCGAAGGAGTGACACCATCACTGTCCATCAAGTCAGACACCTGTACCTGATTAATGGCTTCAACCTTTCCAGGATCTGTCTGCACCCCCGACTCGGAGATGACGTGCCCGAGAAACTTAACAGACCTTTGCAGGAAGTGGCACTTTTTCAGCGCCAGCTTGAGGTTATGGTTCTTCAAGCGAGAAAATACCATCTCCAAGCACTCAAGTGCTATCTGCTCAGTTGGCCCAAAGACTAGAAGGTCATCTAAGTAGCATAAGAGGCTGGTGAAATTCTCATCTCCAAAAATGGAGAGCATCATGCGCATGAATGTCGCCGGACTATTAGACAGACCCTGGGGCATCCGGTTGTACTCGTGCAGGCCAAATGGGGATGAGAATGCAGTGTATCTTTTGTTGTCCTCATGCAAGGGTACATTGTAAAAACCGGAGGTGAGGTCCATGGTGGAAAAGAAGACATTTCCCCCCAGTGCCGCGAGAGCATCAGCCTGGTGAGGCAGTGGGTGTGCGTCCTTCACAGTCCTAGCATTAAGCCACCTAAAATCTGTGCAAATACGCAAATCCCCATTTTTCTTCTATCGACTGAAGAGACCTCAGCTAGAACCTGCTCACCCCCCAACACATGACAATCACCCCCCTGAACAGGACTGACAAACTGCAACATCATACCTCTACCCCTACCTCTACCAACACCCTGAGTAAAAGGCGTGCTAGCATCCCCATGTATGTAGCTCATTTTCAAAACTCACTCCACAAAATTACATTAAATACAATCAAAACATGGAAAGCATACGATAGCCCAAAAAAAGTGATTGAAGGATAAAGTGTCCAAATTATGCCAAACACTGATTGACACACTGTCCACCTGAAAACACAAAGTAGAAGCCTTCCAGTAAGATGGTCCCGGGTCGGGAGGCGAAGAGCCAACTCCAGATCAATGACTCACGGCACCAGTGTGACAGGTCACAGATATGAGTGACATGCAGCTCCACAGTACTGTTGCTTCTACAGACCACAGATGACGATCAGGTGGATTATGGGGTGTTTATTAAATATAGTTCCCTGCAACACAGCATACAACACAGAGATGGTGTGTGGGAATCATTCAGTTTCCTCGGGATAATCAGTGAAGTCCTCTTTTCTCTGTGCCTAACAAAATATATAGCTAACAAAATAAAATACACAAATCATAACATATAAAAAAAAAAAAAATGGCATCCTAATGTGATCGTATAGTGTAAATTGTTATTCCACAAACTTAAGTAAAACGCCCCACATAATCCATAATGTGACATTAAATTGATTTTAAGAATACTTACATTACCATGAACTAAATAGAAACATTAAAGTAATTAAAGCTAAATGAATGTATGCGAGCCTTTTAGCTGAACAAATGGCAGCTCACACAACCAAAATATACATTGGAAATGTCATAAAAAGTAACAAAAAATACACAAAACATTACCTGCAACACAGCATACAACACAGAGATGGTGTGTGGGAATCAATCAGTTTCCTTGGGATAATCTGAGCACACAACATGAACGAGGATAGCATTTAGCTAATTTAGCATCATTAAAAAGTCTCAGAGAGTCGCTTTATGGCTTAACAAATCAGAATAAGTGCCCAAAACAGTTAGCACACATTTCAATGACTACACTACACAGGAAAATATAAAACATGAACACCTTAAACCTGAACAAAATGATTAATTATCCCGGAGCATATGAGAGGATATCTTACCAGTGAAGTCCTCTTTTCTCTGTGCAGTTCCCCACCCCAACCACTGTGATGGCAGTGTTGCACCTTTTGCATAATTTACTACAGTTACATATATAGATATATACATATATATATATATATATATATATATATATATATATATATATATATATATATATATATATATATATATATATATATATATATACATATATATATAACCCTTTTGTTCTAACACCACCTACTGTAGAGCCCTGGTCTCAGCTCAATAAACTCAATAAACTTTGATCCTGCACTCCAAGGCAATTAACACTTCTGCTTTAGTCTGTGAATAGCATTTACTCACAAAAACAAAGTACCAAAGTAAAGTAAGACACAACACACTTTTATTTAGAAACAAAAGAAAATACCATTTTTTGTATTATAATATAAACAATATAAAAGTTGCAATATTAATGGGACAAACAGTTTGATGCACATGGCTTCAACTAAGCGGCTAGTGCTGGGCCACTGAGCCGGCCCCCCTGGATGGCCAATCAGGCACCTCTTCACGCTCTCCACGCCTGGTGTCACACCGGTGTTTTTGGGGCCTTGAAGCGACCGTGGACCAGCTTGGGTTGGTGTCTGGGCTGATAGAGGATCCTCCTCTTGTCCCCATCAGGAAGAGCAGTCCACAGGCGGATTACTTCTGTGACCTGCTGCTCATCCAGGTAGGGACGGAGGGACACCAGGTACTCAGCCAAATCCTGCACCTTATCCCAGCCAGAGACACCATTAAAGACCGGAGCCTGCAAAGAAGTATTAAAATACAAAATATTGATAAAGTTAAACCACACACAGCATGAGGAATGTGGAACTGCAACTAAGAAGTCGTCTACTTACAGGGGCCTGGTCTTCAACACTGGACCCAGCAGATGCTGCAGGACCAGAGGTTCCACTTGGCTGCAGAGGAGGCTGAGTAGGAGGCTGAGATGGAGGCTGAGTAGGAGGCTGAGATGGAGGCTACAGAGGAGGCTGAGATGGAGGCTGCAGAGGAGGCTGAGATGGAGGCTGAGCAGGAGGCTGAGATGGAGGCTGAGATGGAGGCTGAGTAGGAGGCTGAGTAGGAGGCTGAGATGTAGGTGGTCCAAGGCTGGATGTAGATGGTTGTGGTGAGGATAGTGCTAAGTGGGACGGGTATGAGGCAAGGGGGACAGTCTCTAGGGGCTCATAGAGGACTGGCACTGTCAGGTCCTCAGGTTCCTCCACAAAGCCTTCATCTAGCAACTCCTCATCCTCCATCTGCTCCACCAGCCGGTCCTCTTCCTCAGGGTTGTCCATGACAGTCAGGGATTGAGCGGACTGACTGTACAGGTACTCCAACCCAAGGAGCTGACCTGTAAAAGAACACACACAAAGCACAATACACACTTTTGGCCACGAATTTTAAGTACGTATTCAAACATGACTCCATATCAGCAGTGGTGGAAAGTAACAAAGTAAAAAGTATAAGCGGAAAATTCAAAGAATCTGGGAATTTACCAGACTTAAGAAGAAATGATGTAATTGTTGTTGCATGAATGATAATAAACCTTCATTAAAAAACAGCACATTTTACTCTTTAAAGTTTGTCTGAAATACTTTTAGTTTTTACTTCTAAACGTCCATTTAAAAGTGGTGATTAAAGTTGAATGTCAATCTGCTACTTTTCCTGCTGAACTTTTACCTCTGCAGATCAGTGCTGCAGTAAAAAATATTGATTCTGTTGAATAGTTTTTCTTTTGTTTTAGTTTTTGTCAGCACTTGTGAGGTCATATGACTCCTTCTTGCCTGTGTATGCCCCAGGAGGCTGGTAGCGCCCGTCCAGAGGCCTCTTCAGGATCTTGCAGCTGAGTCGGTCCAGAGCCTCCCTCTCAGCACTGCTGTAGGTCCTCAGCTCTGACACCCCCCTCACTGCTTCCTCCATCCGGTCCTGGTTCCAGCACATCACGCCTTCCAGGAGGTAGGCCTGAAAGTGGGCAGCACTGGCACTGGTCCCTGCAGGTTCAACAGAAACACTCTAATGACACACTCTCTCTGTGTTTAAAGACACTGGTCCCTGCAGGTTCAACAGAAACACTCTAATGACACACTCTCTCTGTGTTTAAAGACACTGGTCCCTGCAGGTTCAACAGAAACACTCTAATGACACACTCTCTCTGTGTTTAAAGACACTGGTCCTTGCAGGTTCAACAGAAACACTCTAATGACACACTCTCTCTGTGTTTAAAGACACTGGTCCCTGCAGGTTCAACAGAAACACTCTAATGACACACTCTCTCTGTATTTAAAGACACTGGTCCCTGCAGGTTCAACAGAAACACTCTAATGACACACTCTCTCTGTATTTAAAGACACTGGTCCCTGCAGGTTCAACAGAAACACTCTAATGACACACTCTCTCTGTGTTTAAAGACACTGGTCCCTGCAGGTTCAACAGAAACACTCTAATGACACACTCTCTCTGTGTTTAAAGACACTGGTCCCTGTAGGTTCAACAGAAACACTCTAATGACACACTCTCTGTGTTTAAAGACACTGGTCCCTGCAGGTTCAACAGAAACACTCTAATGACACACACTCTGTGTTTAAAGACACTGGTCCCTGCAGGTTCAACAGAAACACTCTAATGACACACTCTCTCTGTGTTTAAAGACACTGGTCCCGGCAGGTTCAACAGAAACACTCTAATGACACACTCTCTCTGTGTTTAAAAACACTGGTCCCTGCAGGTTCAACAGAAACACTCTAATGACACACTCTCTCTGTGTTTAAAGACACTGGTCCCTGCAGGTTCAACAGAAACATTCAAATAACACACTCTCTCTGTTTAAAATAATAACACATTCAAAATGGAATCACCCACCTGGGATGAAGCGATATAGGTGGAGGTGGAAGGACTCCAAGGAGGTGGAACCACGAGCACAGCGGTAGCAGCAGAGCTCCACACCACCCTTCTTCAGGGTCCCTGTCTTCAAGTAGAGAGGGAAGCCCTCTGGATCCTGAATGCAGGTGATGTGTCGCCGCTGGTCTGTCCAGACCTGCTGGATGCGCTCATGGTCCAGCAGTAGGACCCCCAGAGTGTCCCTTCCCTTCTCACTGTCCATCTCATCAATGAGGGCTTTAATCCTCCAGGCAGTCTCCTCTACTCCTCTCGTCCTCTTGCGTCAGTGCAGCGCCAACTCCTTCCTGCTGATCAGGTGATCCAAGGCCTGCTCAGAGACTGGACCAGCTCCTCTGGCTAGAAACTCCCCCAGTTTGGCCAGCTGAAGAGCAGCAACGTCATCAGGATCCAGCTCAAAGATGCACCTGGACAGAGTTCATTTTGACATGTTATGTTTTAGTTGTAGACTTTCCCCCCCCCCAAAAAAAACAGATGTGTATTTAGTTTTAGTTCTGATTTAGATTAACTGTTATTATTTAGAGTTCAGTTGACAGAAATACAATGCAAATTTAGTAAATATAATCTATTATTAATTGATTCATTCAAGAAACTTTCCATTTTTTAATGACATTATTTTACTCCACCATATTAAATTCTCTCCTTCACAGAGCTTCTCACACATGGACAGAGCACAGAGCTGTTCTTTTAAAAGATATGAGGTTGAAGATGATGATAAATCTACAAACCAGATGAACCAGATGACTGCATTCCTGTCATTCTTTTCACCCAGGATTCAAAGAACTTCTAAATGAGCAACATTTATTCACTGCAGCTGAAGCAATATTAAACATCAGCAGTAATTATTATGAAATATTATACAATCCTATAATTTTTAGGTTTCTTATGCTCCTCACACCGTATTCACACCGAGAAAATAACATTAAGAAAATGTCTTAAGTGGGACATTAATAAAATGACTTATTTTGGATATATGAAAATAATCTGAAGAATAAAAATGATAGATAATCTGTGACGGACTGGCGATCTGTCGAGAGAGGACTGACTCCCACATGATGGGCTCTGGAAAAGGCCATGGGTTGGAGAATGAATGGATTTCATAGAAATATGATCAGTAGATTTCATATAAGTATGATTGTTACTGTCCCCGCGCGAAAAATGTTTTGCTAGCAAGTTAGCAAGATAAAGCCAAATTCTGAAACACATTTAGCCGCTGAAAAAGAATATATGTATAAACTCACCGTTCGCTGAAGTATTCGAAAAAGTTTAAACAAAGACAGCGCGTCCTGAGAATCCGAGAGTTTACAAAGACTCCAGGAGGTGGAACGTGATTGGTCAAAAGTAAGCCCACAGCAAGGGAATGTGATTGGTCGTTGGTCCCAAAGTAAGCCCACAGGGAGGAACGTGATTGGTTGTTGTGGGCTTACTTTGGGCTTACTTTGGCGGAGAAATCAGTATACAGGGTGCGCAAGTGAGAGGTAGCGGGATCGATACCTGCGTTCTCCAGAGATTTCATTCAACAACTTTGTCAGTTAAGTCAAGACTGGATGTCTTTAAAAGCTGCTCTACAAATCATGTGGGCTCATTGAACAAGGGGAGGACAAACCTGTTCTCAGTGGTGTAGTTGGGCTGTATTCCACATGGGTTTTGAGGTCAAAGGGGCCCGACATTGCACATGCGAATAGAGGACAAAAAAAAGCCAAATAAGTAAGCCAGGAATAGACTATGACAGTGATTAGAATTGCAATAGCTGCTTGTTTTCTTGTTCATGTTCAGATTACTGGTAGTGTTGGTTCTTGTGACAACAAAATAAACTTCCTGAACTTCTCCACTCGTCCCCATCCTCCATAACCCGGGTCGTGGTTCATGTGGGATGCGTGGATTCCTCTCAACAGCAGTCGGAACTGATTAAAAATGACTTCAGGGCCCTTTTTAAATTTTAAAAAGACATTGGAAAAAGAGTCTTTTTCAGCGGTCCTCTGCCAATCCACACCCACGGAGCAGGGCGTTTTAGCAGACTCCTCTCCCTCAACACCTGGTTACAGTCCACCTGTAGAGCTTTTAACTTTGCTTTTATTGACAATTTTAACCTATTTTGGAACCGTCCCTCGTTCTACAGAGCTGACTGTGTCCATCCTAACAGGCTTGGCAGCCATATGCTTACGGCAAACATTCAACACGCTGTCCAAAATGCTCCACGCGACTGACTGTCTACGTGGCACACCCCCTCACTGGAGTCTTTTTCATCTACGCCCACATCACCAACCGCTCACAGCCCAGTCTTCCACACCAGCTCCCCCTACAGGCCCCAGCCACCACTGCCACCTCCACCGGTCAGCTCCTCCATCAAAACCATCGTTCTTCAGCGCCACATCACATCACGGCCCCGCAGGCGTGGGGTGAACCCCTGTCATCTACGGACCCTGCGCTGAGCTCCGCGAACAGCTGATGCCTCGGATATGCTGGTCCCTGCCTGGTTCGGTCTTGTCAACGCAAGATCACTGGCAAATAAAACCCATATTCTGAGGGATTTCTTCATGTCCCGTTTACTGGATCTTCTCTGTGTAACGGAGACGTGGCTGGGTACTGGTGATTCGGCCTGTCTTACTGAACTCTCACCACCAGATTGCTGCTATTTTAATTCCCCACGGGCGTCAGGTCGAAAAGGAGGAGGAATAGCCGTTGTTTTTAAATGTCGGCAGATTTCCCTGCAATACCCTTTCACAAGCTTTGAACTCTGCTTATTTGAACTGGGCCGCTCTCATGTTGTCTTGTGCGCTGTCATCTATCGACCACCCAAGTAAAATAAGAACTTTATAAGTGACTTTTCTGAATTTCTGGCCAAAATTCTGCCTAAATATGATTGTGTCCTTATAATTGGTGATTTTAATATTTACACCTGTTGCCCAGTTGAGCCGATCTCAATGTTATTGACTCTTTTAAACTTTGTGCAGTCTGTGTCTCGTCCCACTCATGAACTCGGACACACACTTGACTTAGTGCTCTCGTGTGTTTCCAATTTGGACATTTGCGATGCTGTTTTCTCAGATCACATGCCAATCCTGTTTGATATCCCCACTCAGCATCCGGTTAAACTGTGCACTGCCCCTCAACGCCGTCGCATGCTTAACTCTTCCTCTCCAGCACAGTTCTCCTCTACTTTTAGTGGTCTCTGCGAGGGTAATTCAAAAGCCTCTATGTGTTTGAATACTGAGGAGCTGGCAACAAGGTTTCACTCTATTTGTTTACAAGCACTTGACACCATCGCTCCCTTGAAGAGCCGGCGCACCAAACCTGCGCCTTAGCCCTGGCTGAATGATGTCACTCGTGCTGCCAGGCGAGAGTGCAGGAGAGCGGAGCGCAGGAGGAAAAAGGACAGGCTGCATGTTTCTTATGGCATTTTTAAAGAGAGTTTGCTGTGCTATCAGAAGACCATAAAAGCTGAGAAGAATAAATATCTCTCAGAACTAATTGCTTCTAATTGTAACAACCCCCAGGCCCTGTTCAAAACCATAAATACTGTCCTTGATGTTCCCAAGTCTATTAGTTTTGATGCCTCCTCTGAAACTTGTGAAAGATTCCTCCACTTTTTCTCTGAGAAAATTGTGTCAACAAGAGCCTGTATTCCTCAGTCATCCTATGACCCTTCGATTCCCCTGCCCTGCACATCTGTATTTGTCCAGTTTGAGCCGGTGTCCCTCTCCATTTTGAATGACACGGTTAGTCACACGAAGCCCTCTGGTTCCCCTGCAGATGCCATCCCCCCTTGTTTATTTAAAGAGGTACTTACTACTATTGGACCAAGTGTCCTTGAGATTGTCAATAGTAGTCTCTGCTCTGGTACAGTACCTGCGGATTTTAAACATGCAGTAGTACGGCCCCTACTCAAAAAATACAGGCCTCGACCCCTCCCTCTGTTCCAACTTCAGACCTATCTCTAATCTTCCATATATCTCCAAGATTTTAGAGAAAGTTTTCTACAACCAGTTGTTGCCCTTTTTGGAAGATAATTGTATCACTGAGCTGTTCCAGTTTGGGTTCAAAACCCTCCATAGCACAGAGTCAGCACTTTTGAAGGTGTCAAATGATATACTCTTGTCGACAGACTCTGGAAATTTTGTTGTCCCTGTGCTTTTAGATTTGTCTGCTGCTTTTGACACTGTTGACCACAGCATTTTAATCTCTCGCCTTGAGCATTGTGTGGGTATTAAGGGTGTTGCCCTCGACTGGTTCCGATCATACCTGACTGACAGAAGCTTCTGTGTCAAACTCGAAAACATTGTGTCCTCAACAGCCCCTCTTCCATATGGGGTCCCCCAAGGCTCAATCCTTGGCCCTCTTTTATTTGCACTATACCTTCTCCCCCTCGGTTCTGTTTTTAGGAAACACAATATCTCATTTCATTTTTATGCTGATGATTGCCAGATCTACGTTCCATTCTCTCAAAACAATGCGGACTCCGTCCAGCCACTCATAGACTGTCTTAACGACACTAAAACATGGCTTTCATTTAGTTTCTTAAGTCTAAATGAAAACAAGACTGAAGTAATATTGTTCGGACCAAGCCACTGCCTTACTGTAATTCCTTGTACATGGGAATTAGCCAGGCTTCTCTTGCCCGTCTGCAGCTTGTGCAGAACTCTGCTGCACGCCTGCTAACCCAGACCCGTAGGCGTGAGCACATCACTCCCATCCTGGCTTCCCTACACTGGTTCCCTGTGCACTACAGAATCAATTTTAAGCTTCGGCTATTTGTTTTTAAATGCCTGAACAACCTTGCTCCTCCATATCTCTCCAATCTGCTTCAGCCTTACTGCCCACCTCGATCCCTAAGATCGGCCGATCAGCTGTTGTTCACAGTCCCTAAAACAAGGCTGAAGCTCAGAGGAGACAGATCATTTGCTGCCGCGGCTCCAAAGCTTTGGAACGAGTTGCCTCTGAAAGTTAGACAGGCTTCCTCGCTTCCGGTTTTTAAATCTCTTTTAAAAACATATTTATTTTCCTTGGCTTTTAACACTTCTTAATCTTAATCTTAATCTAAACACATCTGTGTCTGTTTTCTGTTTTTAAGCATTTTATATTTGTTTGACTTTTTGACTTTTTATTTATTCCTTTTATTAACTTTTATGTTTTAACAATTTTTTTATTTTTTAATGTACAGCACTTTGGCTGCCCCTGTGGTTATTTAAATGTGCTATACAAATAAAGTTGTATTGTATTGTATAGTGCCATGTTACAGCAGACAGGTACTTGTTTACCTGCTGTGGCCAACAGGTTGGGTCACGTTCAGATTACTGGTAGTGTTGGATCTTGTGACAACTCTAGTTTCCAGTCTGAGATCATGATAGCGCCGAGTTACAGCAGAGAGGTGCTTGTTTACCTGCTGTGGCCACCAGGTTGGGTCACGTTCAGATTACTGGTAGTGTTGGTTCTTGTGACAACTCTAGTCTCCAGTCTGAGATCATGATAGCGCCATGTTACAGCAGACAGGTGCTTGTTTACCTGCTGTGGCCACCAGGTTGGGTCACGTTCAGATTACTGGTAGTGTTGGATCTTGTGACAACTCTAGTCTCCAGTCTGAGATCATGATAGCGCCATGTTACAGCAGACAGGTGCTTGTTTACCTGCTGTGGCCACCAGGTTGGGTCACGTTCAGATTACTGGTAGTGTTGGATCTTGTGACAACTCTAGTCTCCAGTCTGAGATCATGATAGCGCCGTGTTACAGCAGACAGGTGCTTGTTTACCTGCTGTGGCCACCAGGTTGGGTCACGTTCAGATTACTGGTAGTGTTGGATCTTGTGACAACTCTAGTCTCCAGTCTGAGATCATGATAGCGCCGTGTTACAGCAGACAGGTGCTTGTTTACCTGCTGTGGCCACCAGGTTGGGTCACGTTCAGATTACTGGTAGTGCTGGTTCTTGTGACAACTCTAGTCTCCAGTCTGAGATCATGATAGCGCCATGTTACAGCAGACAGGTGCTTGTTTACCTGCTGTGGCCACCAGGTTGGGTCACGTTCAGATTACTGGTAGTGTTGGATCTTGTGACAACTCTAGTCTCCAGTCTGAGATCATGATAGCGCCGTGTTACAGCAGACAGGTGCTTGTTTACCTGCTGTGGCCACCAGGTTTGGTCACGTTCAGATTACTGGTAGTGCTGGTTCTTGTGACAACTCTAGTCTCCAGTCTGAGATCATGATAGCGCTGTGTTACAGCAGACAGGTGCTTGTTTACCTGCTGTGGCCACCAGGTTGGGTCACGTTCAGATTACCGGTAGTGCTGGATCTTGTGACAACTCTAGTCTCCAGTCTGAGATCATGATAGCGCCGTGTTACAGCAGACAGGTACTTGTTTACCTGCTGTTGCCAACAGGTTGGGTCATGTTCAGATTACTGGTAGTGTTGGATCTTGTGACAACTCTAGTTTCCAGTCTGAGATCATGATAGCGCCGTTGGTTCTTGTGACAACTCTAGTCTCCAGTCTGAGATCATGATAGCGCCATGTTACAGCAGACAGGTGCTTGTTTACCTGCTCTGGCCACCAGGTTGGCTCACGTTCAGATTACTGGTAGTGTTGGATCTTGTGACAACTCTAGTCTCCAGTCTGAGATCATGATAGTGCCGTGTTACAGCAGACAGGTGCTTGTTTACCTGCTGTGGCCACCAGGTTGGGTCACGTTCAGATTACTGGTAGTGTTGGATCTTGTGACAACTCTAGTCTCCAGTCTGAGATCATGATAGCGCCGTGTTACAGCAGACAGGTGCTTGTTTACCTGCTGTGGCCACCAGGTTGGGTCAAGTTCAGATTACTGGTAGTGTTGGTTCTTGTGACAACTCTAGTCTCCAGTCTTAGATCATGATAGCGCCGTGTTACAGCAGACAGGTGCTTGTTTACCTGCTGTGGCCACCAGGTTGGGTCACGTTCAGATTACTGGTAGTATTGGTTCTTGTGACAACTCTAGTCTCCAGTCTGAGATCATGATAGCGCCATGTTACAGCAGACAGGTGCTTGTTTACCTGCTGTGGCCACCAGGTTGGGTCACGTTCAGATTACTGGTAGTGTTGGATCTTGTGACAACTCTAGTCTCCAGTCTGAGATCATGATAGCGCCGTGTTACAGCAGACAGGTGCTTGTTTACCTGCTGTGGCCACCAGGTTGGGTCACGTTCAGATTACTGGTAGTATTGGTTCTTGTGACAACTCTAGTCTCCAGTCTGAGATCATGATAGCGTTGTGTTACAGCAGACAGGTGCTTGTTTACCTGCTGTGGCCACCAGGTTGGGTCATGTTCAGATTACTGGTAGTGTTGGATCTTGTGACAACTCTAGTCTCCAGTCTTAGATCATGATAGCGCCGTGTTACAGCAGACAGGTGCTTGTTTACCTGCTGTGGCCACCAGGTTCGGTCACGTTCAGATTACTGGTAGTGCTGGTTCTTGTGACAACTCTAGTTTCCAGTCTGAGATCATGATAGCGCCGTGTTACAGCAGACAGGTGCTTGTTTACCTGCTGTGGCCACCAGAGGGGTATACTACGAAGCAAGTTCAACACAGCCAGGCTTTCTTTGGGTGAGCTGGCTTAACAAACCTGAAACTCGCGATCAGAGATAACTGGTACCACGACGGTGGTTATCAACTATCTTTGTTAACCGCGGCTTTCTGCTTTCTGCTCTGTGCGCGTTCACACGAAAGGGGGCGTTTGACGCGTCATTTGACGCCTCTTCCGGATAAAATGGATAGATGGCGCTCCGTATATTTCAGTCAGGAGGAACAGGTTTTAATAATGCAGGGCTATGAGGATTTCAAAGAAATCTTTACGGCCAAAAGCAATACTGTTGGTGCCAGAGAGGAGTGCTGGCAAAAAATTGCAGATCGTGTAAATTCGTAATGTGACAGTGTGAGGTCCTGTCACTGACCTCCGATTGATGAGGTGTCCTGGCTACGTGGTTCAGGGAATATGCCTTTGGCTGACTGGCAATTATGCGTGACTTTCACCCGGGAGCCTGGGGATCAAACCCCGCCCTGGCCCTCCGTAGTGTCTCTTGCCACAGTAAATTATATTTATTTCACCACTTAATACACCTTAATTAATCTCCCTCCCTCTTTTAGAGCGCTTAAACTTTAAACTTAATGCAGCAGATTTAAACATTATGTAGGTCTGACTGTCCCATTATGGATGATAAATAAAATTCACTTTAGTTTTTTGCTAAATCTATGTGAAATTAATTTAAGATTTAATATTATCTGTGATACCAATATACGTTCACCGGCCACTTTAATAGGTACCCTATCACCCTGGGGAATCTATGAATTATATTACAACATTTCACATGAAATTCCACGTCACACTGATTATCAATAAAATGGACTATTAATTTATGTTACCTGCGATTTAGTAAAACGCTTCTTTTATTTGAAGCGTGGGCAGATGGCCAGGGAATACTACAAACATATTCAGCAGTTTAGTAAGAACAAGTACAACCTTTATTCCAGTATTCTGGCTCAGATTTTCTGCATCACCAACTGAATGCATGTAGGTTCCCGCGGCAAAGAAACGCAAAGAAACGCACACCGTTTGCGCTACTGTGAGCGCACGGCTGCGTTTGGTGGCGCTGCCAATATATGGCTCTAGCAGATTACAAATGTAACGTATTCCCTCAGCTGGAAATCTCTAGCGTTCATAGAGAATATGGTCATGGGAAGCCAGCGGATCAGTCCGGTCTGAATACTCTCCCTCCATTGCACAACCCTGGCGCTCAGGTCAACAGGATTGGGTGAAAGTGAAAGGGCGGCGCTTTTTAGAGCCGATTTGAGCCTAAACTCTGCACATAACCTGCTCCGGACCAGGATAAGTTTGCAGAGTAAGTTACCATGGTGATCTAGCCAGGTTGAAAGAGAGCCACCTTCGTGGTACCGGAAATCCTGGCTTTAGACTCAACATACCTCGCTAACCCTCTAATCTCGCTTCGTAGTATACCCCTCAGGTTGGGTCACGTTCAGATTACTGGTAGTGCTGGTTCTTGTGACAACTCTAGTTTCCAGTCTGAGATCATGATAGCGCCGTGTTACAGCAGACAGGTGCTTGTTTACCTGCTGTGGCCACCAGGTTGGGTCACGTTCAGATTACTGGTAGTGCTGGTTCTTGTGACAACTCTAGTTTCCAGTCTGAGATCAATCAATCTATCAATCAATCTTTATTTGTATAGCGCTTTTCATGCAAAAACATGCAACACAAAGTGCTTTACAGAATTAAAAACAAATTATCACAATAAAAACCCCTTCCCTCCCACCCTCCATACTAAAACACATACACATACACAATCACACCTAATAGGGCGACATGGCATGGCACTGAGGATCAAGGAAATGCCGCCTTTGGGGCCGTCCACACTGGAAGGAGCCGCAGGCCTTATCAGGGTGACCAGCACCTGGGTCCCCCGACTCCAACCGACAGGCGGACCCCCAGATCAGAAGGAGGAACCCCCAGCCAGCCAGACTAGAGGGACCCAAGGACAGCACCCCCAGTTGCCTGACACAGCTCCCAGTGTGGAGGACCCCTCTGAGGAAACACTGGAGTTAAAAGATAATGACTAAAAGCATAAAATAGCAAGATAAAAGCAGTAAAAGCAGATAAAAGCATCATCTTAAAAAGCAAGTTAAAAGGAGCAACATAAAACAGGATAGCACCAGATAAAAACGTAAGAAGAGTTTAAAATATTAATTAAAAGCCTGATTAAAAAGGTGTGTCTTTAGTCTTCCTTTAAAAATATCAACAGTCTCTGCAGTCCTGAGGCCCTCCGGCAGACTGTTCCACAGGTGGGGGCCATAGTGGCTAAATGCTGCCTCACCGTGGGTTTTTGTTCTGGGCCTTTGTATGGTTAAAAGGCCAGTGCCGGAGGACCGCAGGGTCCGCGAGGGTTGATATGGTAAAAGCAGGTCAGATAAGTAAGAGGGCGCAAGGCCATTAAGACATTTAAAAACCAGTAAGAGAATCTTAAAATCGATCCTGAAGCGGACGGGGAGCCAATGCAGCGACTTTAAAACTGGCGTAATGTGTTCCCGCCCTCTGGTCTTCGTCAGCACGCGAGCGGCTGAGTTCTGTAATAATTGGAGATTTAAAATACTCTTTTTGGGAAGACCAGAGAGCAGGGCATTACAAAAATCCAGGCGACATGAAATAAAAGCATGCATTAGCACTTCCGTACTGGCCTGAGAGAGAAACGGGCGGACTCTGGCTATGTTCTTAAGGTGATAAAAACCTATTTTTGTTATATTTTTGATATGTGGGATAAAATTTAGCTCAGAGTCAAAAATCACGCCCACATTTTTTACTGATCGGTTTAAGATCCTTTAGTTTTGGTAAAAGTTTCTCTCTCTGGCCTTCAGGACCTATAACTAAAACCTCAGTTTTGTCCTGGTTGAGCTGTAGGAAATTCTCTGCCATCCATGACTTGATGTCTACAATGCAGTTAAAAAGGACATCAATTGGTCCTGTGTCATCAGGAGACACGGCGATGTACAGCTGTGTATCATCTGCATAACTGTGGAAGCTGATGCCGTGTCTCCTGATGACGTCCCCAAGGGGAAGCATGTAAAGATTAAAAAGAAGTGGACCTAAGATTGAGCCTTGGGGAACCCCACATTCAATTTCATGGGGTTCTGAGGAACATGTATCCATACTTACATAAAAGCATCGGTCTGTGAGATAGGAACAAAACCAGTTAAGAACAGTACCGGAGAGGCCAACCAGGTGTCTGAGTCTATTTAATAAAATGTGATCGAAGCGGACTTCGGCCGTGCTCACGGCAGGCTCCGCCCGTGCTGCTGGAGCTCTGCTCCGGAGAAAGCTCCGGCTTCGACGGAGATTCGTTGGAGGAATGGCTTCCCGGTTGGATCGGCTGAGAGCAGCAGAGACTACAGCACAGACTCGACGCCAGAAAGACCAGAGAGAGGTAAGAAGTAACTATTTTCCTTTTTGCTTCGCTCCCGCGTTCATCCCTCCCCCCAGCTTTTTCTAACCGTCCATGTTATGTGAGCGCCATGTTCTCCCACCAGTTCATTTACTGGAATATCCAGCGTCTAGTTATTACTTTATTACACCAGGAGATGGTGGACATGTGTGTCTGTAATCTGAGAACCGTTTTGGTGGTGGCGTTATTCAAATTTACTTGTATAAAATTAGTTTGAAAAAACCGTGCAGCTCAGACGCGCTGCGCAGAGACCGCGGCGGATCAGGGAGAAATGCAGAGATATTTCTGCTCAGCGCGACACCAGAAGATGGTGGACATGTGTGTCTGTCATCTGAGAACATTTTGGTGGTGGCGATTTTCAAATTTTCTTGTATAAAATAAGTTTGAACAAACCGTCCGGCACAAGCCGCGGGCGGCGCATAGACGCGCGGCACCGCAGCGGATCAGAGGGAGAAATGCAGGGGTATTTCTGCTCAGCGCGACCCAGCGCGACACCAGAAGATGGTGGACATGTGTGTCTGTAATCTGAGAACCGTTTTGGTGGTGGCGTTATTCAAATTTTCTTGTATAAAATAAGTTTGAACAAACCGACTGGCACAAACGTGCGGTGCCGCAGCGGATCAGAGGGAGAAATGCAGGGGTATTTCTGCACAGCGCGACCCGGGGTAAAGGCATTGTGTGATCGCCAAGCAGGTCGAGGTATCAGGGGGCTCATATTATGGAAAAATGTAGCGGAGATGAAACAGAAACAGTTCTGGCAACGAGGGAGGAGCCGGGAAAAAAAAACACCACTGATGGTGAACCAGAGATCACAGTGATGATGGCGGCGGCTGAGTTCTGGAGAGAGGAGGAATATTATCAAAAGTAGAGAATAAATTTTGATGAACCCATTGGTTATTGTGGAGATGATCTGAAGATATTATCTCATTGACAGTATACTTTTATCTCAAACTGCTTTCAAGTTAGAGCCTTTTGAAATCTTGATATCAAAATTGTTTATTTTCTTGAAAAAACTTTCAGCTCCTGCATCCAGCAGAGGTCCCAGTTCCACACCTGTTTGGGAGTGCAACAAAGAAAGGTGAGTGTAAAAAAAAAAAAAAAAAAAAAAAAAAAAAGGGGGGGGGGGGGGGGCAATATCAAAAATATATTTGTGCTGATTGTATATATTTCTGTCATTTATAGGTTGTGCATCCAGGTGTCGTGGGGAAGATTCTGTCTGGCATGAAGATGTCAAAATGTGTTGTATAATGTTCTATATGTGTAAATAAATAATTATTTTTGCCATCAAAAACCTTTTTTTTTTTCTCTTTGGTTCTATAGAAGGAAACCACTGTTCAGATGTTTGAAAAGTCAGTAAAACAACAAATATTTGTGTTAAACTCATTGTTTAATTTAATTGTAATTTATCAGGCCTTCATCTGATGGATCATTGGTTAAAGAGGACTTTTTTGTTGTTTTTTTACACTTTAGCAGCACCTCTCAGCAGCTCTTCTGTCCTTCAGTCTGACCTGTTTGTATCAAATGCTGTCCCCTCTCATGTACTTATCATATTTAGCCTTGAGGAAGACTATCTACTTCTTAGAGCACCTGCAGCTACCTTGTGAATTTGTCTGCGTCTGAAGAGAACTTTTGATGGGAGGCTTTACAGAGAAGCAGCGGTGGTGCCATGCCAGAATTATGTAGACTGAACTCAAGATGGATTTTCATTTTTCAAACATCGACGTGAAACTATCAGTTTAAATTAACAGGCAAAGTGGTTATATGGCCCAGCCCGACTACACCCACTTATGAATCTGTCGGGTTTTTAAACGTGTAAATATATGAACAACAACATGACTGTCCGACTTGGTAGATATTTAACTCATTCACTGCCAGACAGCTGCACAGCAGAGCCTCATACTGCCAGCGTTTTGGAACATTTTGACTGATTTTCCAAGACCCATAGAATATTGTGTTCTCTGACTCTGTGAACACTGAAACCACCAACATAAAGGGTAGACTCTCTTCTTTCATCAGTAAAAAAGTTTGTTGCTACCTTCTTCCAATCTTAACCCGTTAACGTTCCGACGGCCGGCCCGCGGGCCGTCAGTCCGAATTTCTGTAGTTTCCGAAACTAAACTGTAATTTACACAGCTCAAATGTTACGTGAGGCACTCATGCGACATATCTTTGGAAAGCTAAGATTCTTGTGATTCAAGCAATGTAAAGCATTTCAGGATATAATCATAACAGCAGGTACAATCAATGCCTTTGTCACACCACAAACAAACAAACAAGAAGTCACGAAATCAACGCAACTCACCTTATGAGCGTTATAAAAGTCGTCCGATCAAAAATATTCCCACAAAAATGGTCTGGTTAAACTCACAAAGGTCCAGTCGATCTAATCCAGTAAAGTATTTAGTCCAAATGCATTATTATACCAGAAAGTATCCACAAAAACGCCACTGGTAGCTGGTCAGTGTTCAGTAACTTCCGTGTTTTTTTCGTGATAAAACGCTTCTTCCTGTGCTGACGTACGTGTGGCTGCTCTCAAAATGGAGGGGGCTTTGAGCTTTCGATTGACACCTCATACAGCCATACAGCAGCTTCCCTGTTCTGTTCACACCCTAGAATAGCCAATAAGGGCCAACGTTTGAAACGAAGCCATGTCCTAGTTTGCTTCAGGAAAAAACCAGCCAGTTAGAATCAATCGTGCTGATGACTGACGCATTGAATAGCCAATGAAATTCTGAAAACAACGATGTGACGCATGAGGGGGTGGCGATAATGGGGAAACAAAGAAATCCGTGCGTAAGTGCTAATTAGATAGTCTCTGTTACGCGCGTCATTGTTGCGCCTCAGCAGGGCAGGCGCACCAGAGTGGCTTATTTCTCAGCGTTTTTTTCAGTTTGGGAGCGTATTTATTGTAGAAAATGGTGAAAAGGACTGTCCAAGAAGGAAGAGGAGGAATTGCTCGTCGTGAGAAGTGACGTGTCAGGAGAGGGGATCAGATAAGATCAGATAACAGAGCGCACGCCTGCGCAGAAGACATTTCCTCCGTTCGGAGAAGATTTGCTCTGCACACCTAAGTATTGACTAAATTGTGACTTATATTACAGCTTATATTATATTATTACGTATATATTGTATCATAATTGGTAGTATTATTCATATTATTACGTTTTACTGTATATTTCGACATAAACAAGTTTTACTTTGAATAAATACAAAGCCTTTGTTTGTGTGTGTGTGTGTGTGTGTGGGGGGAGGAGTATGTGTGAGTTGTTTGTTGGGGTGTGTGTGTGTGTGTGTGTGGGGGGGGGGTCAGTCATGTGTAAAGTAGTACAATACAGAAAAGATGGAAACATTTTGTAAATGACTTATTTCTTTATTTTCACATAATGGGCAGTCATCTGAGGACTCAGATGTGGATTGGGAGCCAGTCAGCAAGTGGTCACATAGAGGGACAAAGGTGCAGATGGACATTGGCAACTGTGTATTCATTTTGAAATGAAACAATTTTTGTGTTGCACATATTTATGTTTTTGTATATATTTTTTTCATTGTTGTTCCAGGTGTATGGGTGGAGAGGAGCGATCCCTCTGCACCAAAGGCATTCTGGGAGACCCTCACCGAGCAGCTGGCAGAAGCAGGGTCTTCCTCCACAGCCAGACCTGTCCCACCTCCTGCTCCACGTGGAGCACATCACATACTGGTTTTTATCAGTGGGCAGAGGACTACTGGTAGGCTGAAGTGCAGGCACTGTCATGCTAAAACACAGTTGAAATGCTCCTCGTGTGATGTACCTTTGTGCTTGATACCGACTAGAGATTGCTACAGTGACTGGCATGCTGCCAACCTGTAAATGGTTATAATTGTAAATATGTTCAAATATGTGAATAGTTTGCTGTGTTGTAAAAGATAGTCATTTTTTTTATATAAATTACATTTTCCACAACAACACTTGTTTTGACTCTTTTTATATGCAAAATTTAGCTTTATGTTTCAGTAACTTTTTTTCAGCAATATTGATAGTGAATCTGAATGTGGGATAGGATACCTCTAAGTGTCACCTTTCATTAGAGGCCAAGATTATGACTGTACGATGAAGCGTTCAAGAGTTATGTCCTTTTATCCGAGGTATGTGTCCATGTTTATCCAAGTGCCATTTTGGAGTCTCCAAATGTGCCATTTTTGGAAACGCCTAGACATACTCTTACAAAAACGTGTGTAAAATACTCATTTTTAGTGGTATTGTTTATCAAATTTGAACTTGCACTAGGTAAGGCTTCATGCTGTGTGGTCCCATTGTGTTTTCCAGCTAATAAGTCACAGCTGCACTCATCTGCAGACATCTGTTTACAAAAAAAATTCAGGCGGGAAATAAAAACTTAAATTTCTGTGTGTTCAAACTTAGATTACTCAATGCTAGTAGCACTTACAGTGATTCTGACAGTTGTGGGAAAAACTTCAGAGTGTTACCTTTCAAAAGAGACCAAAACCATCCATGTGCTACAAACGGTTCAAGAATAGCTTTCAATTTACTTTGGGTATGCCTTGGATAGGCGTTTTATGCAAATTATACAGGAATGTTAAGGGGTTAAGTAATCAGCAGTAGAACAAGGGAAAGTTTCATCAAAATCACCCATTTCTGACCAAACAATAGAGAAAACGGCCTTTTTGTGAAGAGAAGCAAAACAATGAGTTTAACACAAATATTTGTTGTTTTACTGACACTTCAAACATCTGAACAGTGGTTTCCTTCTATAGAACCAAAGAAAAAAAAAAAAAAAGGCAGAAGGTTTTTGATGGCAAAAATAATGATTTATTTACACATATATAAAACATTATATAACACATTTTGACATTTGAAACATTGAACAAATATTTACAAATATCCAATTCAGGTATGCGTTGTGTGTGTATGTGTGTGGTGTGTGTGGTGTGTGTGTGTTCCCATCCCTAAACAAAACTTTTCTTTGTGTGGTACACAGTAAGACACTCCCCTGCTGCAACAGAACACGACAAGACCTGCACCACATTTTAGTCTATTGCGCAGACCCCTGGTCCACAGACCCCTGGTGCACAGGCCCCTGGTCCACAGACCCCTGGTCCACAGACCCCTGGTCCACAGGCCCCTGGTCCACAGACCCCTGGTGCACAGGCCCCTGGTCCACAGGCCCCTGGTCCACAGACCCCTGGTCCACAGACCCTACACCTCCTCGCTGGCCTGGACTTCTTGCTGGTGGGCATCAGGCGCTCTGGTCTGTGTTTACTTATACCCCCATCAAGCCTGCTTGCAGGGTCTTTGTTGTATGGGGCTCTTAGTCGGCCTTCCTCCAAGTCCCTGCTCCCCTCAACCCCCACCTCCTCCTCCTCCTCCCCCCACACGTCACTTACCCGTCCAGGACTTGACTACCCTCCGGATAAACTCCAGAAGGGTTTTACACTCCCCTGGGTTTCTGGCTCTGTAGATCACATACGCTTTATAAATGCAGATCTGGAACAGATAAGCAACACATTTTTTGGACCAGTTTAGTGACCGTCTGATGAAGGGGTAAACGGCAACGTTTTGGTCCAATTTATCCACCCCATTCATCGACTCGTATGCAACAACACATACTGGCTTTAGCTGAGACACTTTTATTTTCTGTCCCCTCTGCCACACCTCAACCCTCTACATGCGATCCTTATGGCAGGTTGTCAGCATCTTTACCAAACGTTTGTCCTGCCATGTCATCACCATAACCCTGCCATTGTGCCGCACAACTTTTCCCCCCTGCCCCAGGTCTGTTTTTGTCACCTCCCTGATGATCTGAGGTTCCCCCCGATTCCTCCTCAGTGTCCCACAAACATTAGTTTGTGCTCCCAGCAAACGTTCACACAGTGCTACAGAGTTGTAGAAATTATCCATGTACAGTGTATAACTATGACCTGGGAGACGATCAAGGAGGGAGAACACTGTATCCTGCAGAGTACTGGCTTCACCGACATAAGGCCGCATATTGAAGCAGTACCCTGTCTGAGAGTCACACAGTATATATGATTTTATCCCGTATTTTACGGGCTTCTTTGGGTTGTACACCCTGAAAGACAGCCGCCCCCGCCATTGCATCATCCCCTCATCAATACAGATGTTTTGTCCTGGTTGATACAGCTCTTTGAATTTTTCCACAACATAATCTAAGATAGGGCGGACTTTGTACATTTTATCTGCTGCATCCTGTGATGCATTATCATTATTGTCAAGTTTACCCTACTTGAAAGGGCAGCTTGCTTCAGAAGATTCTAACTGGACTTCACTCAATGACCAGGAATGACCGTTTCTCTCATGGCGAGTTGAGCGCTACAACCTGCTGGCTTGTCTCCAATGTTAACTCTTGTGACTGCATATTCACTCAGCTCCTCCTCTTCAGAGTCACGCCACAGGAACCTGTGCAGATGCACCTCTCGGTCTTCGAGCCACACTGAATTGTACATCTTCTTTATGTCTCCCAAAGCAGCAAAAACACCCCTCCAGAACTTGAGAAGCACAGCATGAATGGAGTTGAGGACATCAGGGCCCTTTAACAGGAGATCATTGAGACTCACCCCTCTGCACTTCTGACTACTGTTCCAGATCAGCCTCACCGGGGTTGTGACGGAGTGTGGGTTGGGTGCGATGAGGTGGCTGATGTACCATACCGGACCAGTCCATGCCTGAAGGACATCTTTAGTCAATCTCATTGCAGCCTCTCACTGTGGTCATCAGCAGCCACATATGTGAGGCCACTCTTTACCACCTCCAGCTCCCTTTCTTCAGCGAGGGTCATTTCTTTGCCACCTGGCTGACAGTTTCCACAACGACAGCCCCCGCATCTTGGGACACAGCCAGCACCAATGCTGTCCCATTTCCACCAGTCGAGGAAGTTGGATGCAGTAGCAGCACAAGTAGATTGCTGAGGTTGGGCGGCCATTAAAGCTTGCTGACTTTGTGGAGAATTAATGGGGACCATGCAGGTGTGTTCTTCATACCTTACAGCAGCAGTTCTCATAGACCTTGCGAAGTGCGTTCTTGATGTGTGGGCTGATACAGTGACCTCCTCAAACAGCTCAGGATGGGTGCCAGCAACTGTCTTTCCCATTGGTCCATCCCACAGCACGAGGTCCCCCACCGCACGGATTCTCTGCGGAGCCAGCTGACCTTCCTTGTGACTTATAAGGAGGTGGATCTCTCTTGGCCTTGCCAGGTCGCTGAGCGAAACGTCTGGGAAGAATTCTTGTAATTTCTTAGCTGACACATGTCTTTGGATGTCTGCAATGCTGTCTAAGCCATAGCAGACCAGCTGGTGGGACTTGAGAGTGCCTCTTGAGGTGGTGACACGGATCTTCAGAAAGTACCGCTTTGTTTTAATGACGACTTTCATGCCTCCTACACCATGGACCACAAGCGTGATGTCCTCACTCCTGAGATTGAGCCGACCTGCTGCCTCATGGGTGATATAATTGGTGTCAGAAGCTAGGTCGATCAGAGTCCCAATTTTCTGCCCAGCATTGGCTGTTACCTCCAACAGCATCATGATGACAGGCCACTCCGCTAGGCCACTCTCTGCCAGAAGACTTGAGTGACTCTTTGCAACATGAGAGGCGCTCGCTGCTGTGTTGCAGAATGCATCCCGGCATTGCTGGGCTAATTCAGGTGAGAGCTTTCTGAAAAATTCCTCCTGGGCCTCAGTGTAATTCCTCCTGTTGCCACCTCCCACTGTGCTGCTTTTACTCCTCCTCTGGGCCGTGCTGCCTCTGGAAGCTTCAGCATTTGGGCACAGATAGTAGTGGTGGCCTGTGGCTCTCTTGTCCTCACATTCAGGATTTTTGCACAAGAAGGATGTTCTGCAATGATCATCATCGTCATCATCATCATCATGGACCTCCAGACATTTCCAGCAGGCCCCCAGTTTTTCCACCGCATCTCTCTTCTCTGCGAGCTTGAGCACATGGAAAGCTTTGCAGAATATACAGCTTTTTCCTATGCTTGATGTCCCCACAGACGACACATCCAGAGAGGTGGATACTTGACTGGTTTGCGGCTCTGGTTCTGGCTTGCCTTTGCTCGGGTTGAATCTCCCTCCTTGGCAGCTCTTCATCCCTCAATTGATCCAGCTGTTCGTAGATGCTCTCTTGACTCTTGAGAAAGGTCAAAAGATTGTCAAACCGTTTCTCTGGCCGGGTACTGCTTCTCTCAGCTGCATAAAGAAGCCACTCTTTCTTCAATGCATCCGGAAGTTTGCTTTCAATTGA
Source organism: Hirundichthys speculiger (assembly GCA_018398805.1). NCBI lineage: Eukaryota > Metazoa > Chordata > Actinopteri > Beloniformes > Exocoetidae > Hirundichthys > Hirundichthys speculiger. The sequence continues at coordinate 595,009 of JAGFBZ010000420.1, forward strand.
CTTTGTCACCAGAGGGTTCCTTCAAGCGCCAGTGTCACCAAGGTCACTCAGGTCTTCAAGGGCCTTCTCAACAGCTTGGATGAGCTCGACAATTTTCTTGGGCTGGTGACTCTTGACAGCTGGAAGCCTCTGAAGCTCCTCCACTATTTCAATAGCGATCACAGTTTGGTTCCCGAACGGATTCTCCAGGACACGAAAGATGTCATCTGCAGAGCTGTAGCTCATTAATCGAATATTTCTCATTATCTTCTCATCCAAACTGTCAAGAAGCTGGAATTTTTTGACTTCTTTTGACCCAGTGGGTTCTCCTTGCCTCTGAAGGGCCTCCCAGTCTCTTTTCCAGCGATGAAAGTCCCGCCTGATGCCAGTAAACCTGGGGAGGGAAGTAGGCTTTAGTCTAATGGCTGCTGTTGGGCAGCTGATGGAAGCTGCACTCACAACTCTTTCGGCGTCTTCTTTAGCTTTTGCTTGGATGAACTCGGCTTTTCTTGACATTAACTTGGGAATGATCTGCTCAAGCTCTCGGACACGCAGCTGGAAGTCTTTCTGCTCAGCAGGAGGGGCCCAACACTTCCACTGTGTGTGCAGCTCTTTTGCCCTCTTAACCAGTCTTTCCATGTGGTCGAACATGAAGTCAAAAACCTCTTTATTTCCCCCAGGTTCAAAGGACATCACACTCACTACTTTCTCCTCCGCAGCCTTCACCGCCATCGTCAGTTCCTCCTCTCCGAAGTTGTCCCAGAGTGTCTTTTAGATAAGATCCTTCAGCTCCTGCAGTTTCATCTCACACTCACTTTCAGTTCTCCTGATATCGGCCTTTTGCTGCTCGCTCAACCCGGAAACCTTTTCAGGATCTGCATCCAGCTCTGCCACTGCAAGGTACTGGGCCTCCACATCCTCATTGGCTTCCATGACTTTGTTGGCCTCCATTATGAGTTTCTTGAAACCGTGTCTGAGCTCCTCTTCAGACATTATGGCGTGCATCCGAGCAGTGTTGTTTGCCAGCCGGGAGAATTGCCGCTTTGCAGATGTCCTACTGGCCTTAAGCTTCTCCAGTGACTTTGAGTCAGCCATCTCCTTTCCCTGCAGGATTGGGTAAGGTGATTTTCAGTGTGCCACAGGCCTCTGGACTTCCAGGCCTGGCTGGTTGCTGTTCAGGACTCTCTATTCCAGTCTTCACAGCGGTTTTTCACTGTCAAGTTTACCCCACTTGAAAGGGCAGCTTGCTTCAGAAGATTCTAACTGGACTTCACTCAATGACCAGGAATCAGTTCTTTCTTTTCTTTCTTTTATTTTGAAAAGTTGTCATGGCCAAAGCAGGTGAAAAACCTTAAACACAAACACAAATAGATCAAGAAAAAGAATAAATCAACATAACAAAAGATCAAATAACTAATATTAACTTAATCCTAAACTACTAGAAACAAATCTGAAATATATGTAGGAAAACCCATATTTAAAACAACCAAAATGAAATAAAGACATATTTATCACTCTCAATAATGATTTTAACCTTTAACCTTAGCAGCTTTAACCTCCTATAAACACACACAATCCATACCTTTAACTTCTTAACCTTTTCAAGTCTTTTAAAATACATTACATTTTTAACTACATTTTAACATGACTTTTTAATAGACATTTTAACCTGAATTTGATACCACGATGTACTACTTTTAAATACACACATTTAATATGAATTCAACTGCATTGTCCACTAAACACTAAAAATCCACACAAACGAAAGCTCACCGGCTCCTTCTTCCTTGTTAGAAACAAGCTTTTAGTCCTGCGTCACTTTTCCACGTCCATGTCCATTTCCATGACTCCACACATCCTCACTCACTGCTCACCATCCTCAGAGTGCCTTCCCTCACCTCTGATCATTCAATCACCTTCACCTGGTGCACACAATCAGCTCCTCTCAGGCTGGGAGTCACACCCAGACCTGAAGCACTCAGGCAGAGAAGGTGTGGCCTGCAGCTCAGCTCAACAATTATAATGAAGGAACTTCCATATGATCTGGAACCTGTTCCTTGACATCACTTTACTGAAATAGGGTGTGGCATCAACTTCATCCACACTCCAGTACAGCTCAAGGTTTGGCTTTTTTACATAGCCTGTGACTGACACACTGTTCGAGTGTGAGCTGCTTCAACTGCTTATTAAACTGTTTGCTTCCCCGCTGCGCCATCTTCTCCTCAAGCATTTCTGCATCGTGGGAGACTTTATAGGAAGTGTGGATGCTGCCATCTAGAGGATCTAAACACTAACTATGATGCTTAGAACTCTGATATTTATTGAGAAGCTGCGCCAGAGTGTTTCCTAGCAACCCCCGTTCAAAAACATATTTTGCGCAATTGACGTCTATAGACATCAATGGCAGTGAACGTTCGAATTTGAATTGATGTCTATAGACGTCAATGGCAATGAATGAGTTAATTGTCCCCCACCAAGGGACAAGGCCCCAAATAACTCATCCCCCTCTGAGATACAATCAGCATGACCAGAGAGAACACGTTTAGGAACACGGTTGGTAGAACAATAATGAGGGTAGCCAGTATGATGATATGACAGCTAAACCCTCAAACTCACACAGGGAGCCATCATTACCACCAACATGAGGAAGAAGCTTCACTGGATATTACGTCCCATACCTTCCTGGAGGTAAAACCTGAAACACACATGTACCACAAATACACACCTAACCATGCAGAAATCCAACTCCCCCTGACTGAGGGTAAGGAACCTAAGGATCATGTGGAACACCAAAATGATGTATCATAGTAAAAAGCTAAGGTGTTTCCAAAATGATTAATGAGGAACCATTATAGATCTTGAAAAGCCAGTTCTAACACTGTCGCATTTGAGAAACAAGATTTCTCAGTTCCTGAAACTCCAGAAGTTCTTGCCCATGCTAATTTGGGACCTCCTGCATTGTTGGCAGTGGATTCACAACACCACAGAGGTGGGGAAGTTGGAGATGTTGCTGAAACCCAGGATTGAACCAGGGAACTTTAGATATTCAGTCTAGCGCTCTCCCAACTGAGCTATTTCAGCAGGTTTGGGTCTTTCCGAGGCTCTGTTTCTTTCTTTCTGATCTGAGTGGTGTGGAACAGTGATGTCACATGTGGCAGGAATGATTTCCCATGTCAGAGTCATGTTGCTCACGACACCATGAATGCTCTTAACAAAGCCAGCAAAACATCACACATCACACCAGAAAGGCAGTCAGGGATCATGCTGAAATTAATTGGAAAGACTGCAAATTCCATGTGCATCCAAAGAGGGTCATCACCTTACTCTTCAGCAAACAATGAAGGAATGACCAAGAGCAATCTGTGCACAGTTGTTTTGACAGAACGCACCAGAATACACAAGACAAAACAGATGAGGCAACTGGAGTTACAGTTTGCGTAAGATGCGAACACAAGACCTCCTCTTTCAATTTAGCTGGATTTAAAAAAAACATGATAGATATGTTTACATTCCACCACACCCCCCCCCCTTTTTTTGTTGTAACCGTAATCTTACACATGACATCAGACACATGATCATCATCACATTATCATCACATTAAATGGAGGACAAAAGCAACAGAGGTTCAACTTGCTAAACCACAACAACATGTGTGCTTCAAAGACAGGGAGATATCATGGGACCATGTTCCTCATGAGACTTTATAGGAGGCTCTTTGGGAGTACAAGGTTTCTCACCATTCCATGTTCATACTGAAGGGTTCAAAAAGCTAGTTGGACTCCACGGTGAATGCTTTTAGTCAGCCAGTTTTCATAATTTTACGGACAGAATATTGAGGCACAGACAGGGAAAATGTGTAAAAAGTACTTTCAATTGCAAGTACAGTGCGAATCTATGTGGGGGACTCCTCTCTTAATTTCAACCCCAACTCCTGAACCACTCTTCCATTGCAGCAGACAAAAGGATGGAGTGTTACTTTTATCAAACTTGTCATAAAGTCAGGCATGCTGACTGAATGAATGTGGTTGAAAACTTTTCAATAATGCTATCTCCATAGGAAGGATGAACTAAAGAGTTGAAAGTTTTTTATTCCTTTAACTGTCTTGTGATGCATTCAGATGGGTTTGTCCTCTCCTTGTTCAATCAGTCCACCTGATTTGTAAAGCAGCTTTGAAACACATCCGGTCTTGAGTTGACTGACAAAATTGTTGAAGAAAGTCTCTGGAGAATGCAGGCGTCGATCCCACTACCTTTCACACGCAAAGCGAGCGCTCTACCATTTGAGCTAACTCCCCTCCACTAAAAGGAGCAGAAGGGTCCTACAACCAAAGTTTTCCCATTAAGCCCCTGACATATATCCTTACCAGTGGCAAACTGGATGCCACCAGTTACAGATGGCTGGCAGCCCTCTCAACTTTCACCTTCACGCTCAACTACAGCCCTCAAACCTGGTATATGAAATCAATTTCTTTGAAAACCTTCATAGCAGAATAGCTTCTTATCTCGATTAAGGTCAATAATAAGATTTTTGTTGTTACTGTAAAATGAGTCAATGCCTTGGCAGCTGCAAAACAATTTGTAAATTTTTACTGTCAGAAAGAGGTGCAAGCCTGTTGTCTGGTTTGCATTTTTAGCATTTATATTCAGCAGACAGAAGAAGCCGTTAACCAGCAATGCCACATTGAACTGTGAAGCGGGTCAGCCAAATGTTAGCTTCCATGGGTGTCACTTGACAAAAGCATAAAAAGCCACTAAACACAACAGAGAAATAGCCAGAACACAACTTTCCCTGACCAGGAGTTGAACCCAGGCTGCAGCGGTGAAAGCACCAAATCCAAGCCACTAGACCATCAGGGACACAGTTGTTAGGATTTAGAATTCTTAGTTAGAACTGTAGAGCTAAACTTTATTGCCTGGGGGTTGGCTGTAAGAGGGTGATTGCTCAGAGTTGCTGCTTGACCTCCTGACCTGTTGTCTTCAAAGGACTATGCGATGGCATAGGTCAACGTATTTAGTTACACCCCCTTTCCTGGAGCAAACACACCACCTTTGTTTGGACTGGACATCTGGATCTTAATAGACAACATCCGCCCGACCCCCATCACCAGTTTGAAGACCCTGGAACAACAGTTGTTGATTAACTCAGACTGTGTGACTGGACCATCTGGACTTTGGAGACAAAGGACCATTAAACTCGGAGGAACTAAGGACACGCCTTCTCTGGATCCTTAAAAGATGAACACAACTAACTTCCAGGGTGCATTTTGTCCATGGCAGCATCTTGATGCTGTTGTGAACAAGTGTACCATCGGCCGATTAAAATATTCTGCATGGCATAATAATTCTTTGTATACATGATTGTATTAAATTCTTGATTGATCTTTGCTTCTAGATTTGTCATTTAGGCACCAGATAAAAGAACACGGAGAGACAGTTTTTACACAGTCACCAGAGTATGGACACTGGAAACCCAAAAGCTTTTGGAATTCTTCTCAATGCTCTGTAACATACAAGTACAAATACAAATATACTTTATTGATCCCCCGAGGGGGAAATTCTAGTGGACAACATGGACAACATGGACCTATCAGAGGGACTCTGACTCACTCTATGCCTGCATTCTTCTAAGAATCTTCACTTGAGATGAATGTTTTCCTGTGCTAAGTAAAAAAAAAAAGAAAACCATCAGAAGCACCAACCTGGCATCTTAAGGGCAGCTTTTGCTCCGATAGAGCCAGGGATTCATAGTTGGGCAATCCATGTTAAAGTGAAGAGCGGAGTGCAAGGGAAGGAAGCGCCAGGCTGGTCGCTGGTGTCAATAATGCCACATTTTTGACCATGAGGTCACCAGGCTTGCAATTAGAGCTCTGCCTCCAACTGACTGCAGAGAAGCAAAGCGAGAGCTAGCAGCCTTGTGAAGCCAGCAGATGTGTCTTTAACACACCAGAACTACGTCTATAGGTGTGTCAAAGGCACTGTGGACACCAGTTGGCATCTTTAATGCTTTTCCAAGGAAAACATAGTTCTGAAAGAGTTTTTCTTAACTAGGAGTAAAAGTCTGGTCTTACATTTGACCTTACAGTCCTTACAGTCATTCTGTAATGTTATCTTACCGTGTTTCCTGATGTCCTTTTTAATTGCATTGTAGACATTAGGTCATGGATGCAGAGAATTTCCTACAGTTCAACCAGGACAAAACTGAGGTTTTAGTTATAGGTCCTGAAGGCCAGAGAGAGAAACTTTTATCAAAACTAAAGGATCTTAAACCGACCCAATCAGTAAAGAATTTGGGCGTGATTTTTTTCTCTGAGCTAAATTTTATCCCACATATCAAAAATATAACAAAAATAGGTTTTTATCACCTTAAGAACATAGCCAGAGTCTGCCCGTTTCTCTCACAGGCCAGTACGGAGGTGCTAATGCATGCTTTTATTTCATGTTTTTATTTTCAGTCCAAAGACATGCATGTTAGGTTAATTGGTAATTCTAAAATTGCCTGTAGGAGTGAATGTGGTGTGAGTGGTTGTTTGTTTGCATGTGGCCCTGCGATGGACTGGTGACCTGTCCAGGTGTACCCCTGCCCTTCGCCCGTAGACGGCTGGGATAGGCTCCAGCAGATCCCCGTGACCCTTCAAGGATGAAACGGGTATAGATAATGGATGGATGGATGGATTATTGTAATGCCCTGCTCTCTGGTCTTCCCAAAAAGAGTATTTTAAACCTCCAATTATTACAGAACTCAGCCGCTCGCGCGCTGACAAAGACCAGAGGGCGGGAACACATTACACCAGTTTTAAAGTCGCTGCATTGGCTCCCCATCTGCTTCAGGATCGATTTTAAGATTCTCTTACTGGTTTTTAAATGTCTTAATGGCTTTGCGCCCTCTTACTTATCTGACCTGCTTTTACCATATCAACCCTCGCGGACCCTGCGGTCCTCCGGCACTGGCCTTTTAACCATACCAAAGCCTAGAACAAAAACCCACGGTGAGGCAGCATTTAGCCACTATGGCCCCCACCTGTGGACCAGCCAGCCAGAGAGCCTCAGGACTGCAGAGACTGTTGAGATTTTTAAAGGAAGATAAAAGACACACCTTTTTAATCAGGCTTTTAATTAATATTTTAAACTCTTCTTATGTTTTTATCTGCTGCTATCCTGTTTTATGTTGCTCCTTTTAACTTGCTTTTTAAGATGATGCTTTTATCTGCTTTTAGCTGCTTTTATCTTGCTATTTTATGCTTTTAGTCATTATCTTTTAACTCCAGTGTTTCCTCAGGGGGGTCCTCCACACTGGGAGCTGTGTCAGGTGACTGGGGGTGCTGTCCTTAGGTCCCTCTGGCGTGGCTGGGTGGGGTTCCTCCTTCTGATCTGGGAGTCCGCCTGTCAATTAGAGTCGGGGGGCCCAGGTGCTGGTCACCCTGATAAGGCCTGCGGCTCCTACCAGTGTGGACGGGCCCAAAGGTGGTGTTTCCTTGATCCTCAGTGCCATGCCATGTCGCCCTATTGGGTGTGATTGTGTGTGTGCGTGTGTATATGTATTTGTCTAGTATGGAGGGTGGGAGGGAACGGGGTTTCTTCATAATGTTTTTTTTTTCTGTAAAGCACTTTGTGTTGCATGTTCTTGCATGAAAAGCGCTATACAAATAAAGATTGATTGATTGATTGATTGATAATGTTACCTTACCGTGTTTTCATGCTGTGGCAACAAAATCTTTTCCCTTTTCCAGTCTTCCTCTGAGTCCAGTGTCCTGTTGGACTGGTGTTCTGGTTCATCCTACCACTGCAAAGCTAAAAAAATGAGAGAGAAAAAGAAGCACATGTAAGAATGTGCAGGATGCAGAATGTGCATCACAAACCTTTGTGATGTCATCGAGGTCATGTGATATCATTTGATGGAACACAAAGGGCATTCCTTCTGAATGCTGAAATGGCAGCAGCTGAAGCTGAGTTTCAGATGCCTCCAGGCCTTAATGGAGCACCGTAAAACATTGCAGCCCCATTTAGTTATCTTCACTAACTGTTTCTCTTTAACTCAAATAGCTCTGACAAGTTTTGAATTTTGAACTCAGCTGTTCTAGTTTTCGAAAGTTAAACATACATTTATTCATTGTCTTGACTATTTCAAATTTTTGTAAGTTCCGTCCAAGTTGACTTAACTTGCCTTTGTAAGTTATCCATAGAAAAAAGACAGACAAGAAAAACGGCGGGAGAAGGGGGTATGAGCCAGAGGGGAAAAAAGGGGGTGTGGCCATATTTGAATTTGAAATAAATTTTCCTTTAAAGTGATTGTATGGTTGAAGCATGGACATAATTGTTGTTATATCCGGAAGACAAGTCACATGTTTGAATCTCTAATAAAATAGGGTCACTTTGAGGTGAATGAGAAAGGACTGCCACCGGCGGAGGGAGTCTGTGTCAGTGTAACGGCCTTTCAATTGAGGCGGAGCAATACAATTTAACCGACTGTGTGTGCACGGAGGAGAGGGGAACGTTAGGTTGTGGATTATATTTCTGCTGTGAGGCAGCGCCAGGAGGTGAGTTTAAATTAATTTTATATTAAAATGTTTAGTTGTCTTTCTTAAATTTGAATGCCGTAACTTCAGTAGAGTTAACAATGTGTGTTAACTTGATGTCGTTCTTATTAATAGCCTGGAAAGGCTTATACTTGGCCTTGATGTTAGCTTAAAAATTTCGTACATGACTCATGGTGGACTCTCTTAACGTTAATCAGCCATGCTTTTGATAGATGCAAAAAAAACTGTGAAAATACAAGCACTCAAGGTTAGTTTAAACGTGTCCGCAATATTTGTTTTTCCATTTGTGGGCCGCTGAACTAACTACGATGGTTTGCTAGCGGCCATTAGCATTAGCTTAGTAAAGCTAGCTGGTTAGACAGCTAAGTCAAGGGCAAAATAAGCAATACTGTGGCTGGAAGATTGACATTCAATGGCTTTGCTCGCTCCTTGCGTTTATAACGTCAGCACATTCCAGGGCTGGATAAAAAGAAAAAATATTTTCATCAGTGTATTGCAATAAAAGGTTGTTGGATACTGATTCAGAAAATCCTGAAATCGATCGGGAAAAAAATTCTGTTGTGGAGCACAGACTCCAGCTTAAGGACCTCCCGTTGTCTCGGCCGATAAAAATAGGATGAGGGAGGATGTAACATTAAATTAATTCTGTGAAGGGAGATATAAACATCCGCTACCGTTACAATGAATGAAAATTAAACTGAAATAAGTTGCAGGCTCTGAGGCAGCTTGCATGGGTATTTTGCGTAAAAAGCACATTGCTCATTTGCATATAGGCTGCGTAATGTTGCGTCACGTGACTCAGGTAGAGTCTGTCTGTGTATGCAGTCTGTGGTCTATGTCTCCACTGGAGTTGTCACCCATCCGCTTAAATTTGATGATTAAATAGCGTGTCCGTTTTGAATCAGGGTGGGACGGGGAAGTTGAGGTGTGCAGACAGACATAGGCATTTATGTAATACACTGATCAAAATGTAGAGCTAATGTCAAAAAATAAACGACTATGATGTGTTATTATTTTTCAAAATCTGTAAAATTGCATCTTTAAATTATAATGGTTTATTGTATTGTATAGTATTGCATCCTTCAATCCTATGAAAGACAGAATAGAAGAAAATTCAAGTAATATTAGTAGTATTTTAACTGCAATTAATCGTGATTAATCAGAGTAGTATTGCGATTAAACAAGATAATTTTTTTAATTGTTCGACAGCCCTAATTAAAATGATTAATTATAGAATTACAACAGTCCAGTGCAAGAGAGAAAGAAAGCTACAACGAATTTTTAAAACACCTGTTGAACAAGTTGTGACCACACCCTCTGCAGTCAACTTGTTTCACCTCTGGTATTTTTTATGTAACCTTGCACTGTATTTTGATGTCAGGAATATGATTTCATTTACTGATTTGATTTTCGATAGACAGCACTTTGGAAAGCTCAGAGAAGCCTCATGATTACAAGATTTAAAAGAAGCAGACGAGTCTTCTAGCTCAATCAGCATGTCATTATTTATAGTTATTTATTTAAACATTTAGACTTTTCAAAGACATAGTTAGGAAGGGTTGTGCAGTAAATATAGTAGCAGGTAGTATGCATTTTAAAGGAGTAATAATTTAAACACTTGAAAAATAAATGTATAAGTATTTGGGTGTTATTTTTGTAACACATTGTCTTTTAAACATGCAATTCGTTTCTATTTTCAGGTGTCAACAAGCATGTCCAGTTCATGAAGTGGAAATGTAAGTTTTGTGCGTTCACCACCAATGGGCAAGGAAGAATAATTCAACATTACAAAGAGCGTCACAGACATAATCGGAGGATCTCAGGACCTGTCTGTATTTATGAGGACTGTTTGAGCACATTTCAAACTCAAGCTGAACTTAAAAGTCATTTGAAAGAACATGTGAAAGAAGGTAAAAAAATTGTGACTAAGTTATGCTGTGATTTGTGTACATTCTCAACTACCGTCAGAGAATGATGGCAGCTGGATGCCCTGAAGTTCTTGTAAATAAAAGAAAAAGAGGAGAGGGACGCTGCAAGCCAGTCAAGAAGTCAAAAAAGGAGAGATCCACTACCTGCCAGAGCCACCTGATGGACAGACTGCTGTTAAATCAGAGAAGGATCGTGAGACAATGCTTCTAGAAGTGCAGTAGAGAGATCCAGATTTACAACTCCTGGATGAACTGATGATTGCAACATTCTCACAGCGAAGACAGGAGATCATTGGTGAGGAGCCACTCATCTCTGAAGTCATGGACAGATGGCCTGCACTGTTTTGTCAAAGACAGGTAATCCTTTGCCAACTCAGTAATGCATACAATTACTGTATTTTGTTATGTGTAGTCAAAAACAGTTGTGGAAGTGAAAGTCATTTACTTAAGTACTTTATTCAGTTACAATTTACTAGGTACAAATTATAGGTACTTGTACTTAACTGGAGTATTTCTTTTTTGTACAATTGTTTACTTTGACTCCTCTACTTCTCACGGCAAATATTTTACTTTGATTACAATTTGTCATCCCCTTCCTCTCCAGTGAAACCATGTATGTCCAGATGTTTTTAATTTGAATGCGGTAGTGATACTAATCCATAGACATCAGATATAATAGTAAAACATTGACAGGAGGGAGATTTAACTACAATATGAATAATTTTACTTTTAGTACCTTACATTTGCCGATGATGCTTGCATACTTTACGCAAATAATATTTTGAATGTTGGACTTTGACTTGCAGTGCAGTATTGATACTTTTACTGATTTATCTGAATGCTTCTTCGACAACAAGCATGTTTTCTTTCTTGCAGTGATATTTGTGATTTCTTTGTTCCTACCACTACAGCTCTATGCTGCTCTGATTTTCCCTCACTCATGTCATTTTCGCTGTTGTTTTGTTATGTCTGTTTCAGCTAAGCGCTGAGTTCCGCAGAATTGTCACTACAGACCTGTTGGAGTCATTCCTGGAAGGACTCGATGCCATGGTGCCAAGTCTTTTGGGAGTGTACAAAGCTGCTGTCGCATCGAGCAGAAAATTGACTCTGAGTGGAATTCTGGAGTGTCTTCAAAAAGAGGTATGTACAGCTTAGAGAAGAACATTGCTAATAATATTTACTAAAATTTGGATTCAAGCTTAGGATTCACTGAAACTCTTGTCTTATTTTTTCCTGGAGGACACAAACCAAAACAGGAGAGCAGCTGCCCTACTTGGTCTTCCTCAGTTTCTTTCAGAGGATTCCTCCGATATAATCAGGATGTGTGATGTAAGTCTGTATATTAACACATTTTATACTACACTCACTTTTCTCTCGCTTTATTTAAGACATTGCCATTGCCAAAGAAACACTTATTTTTATAGAAATTGTGTAAAAACTCTTACTGTGGGTTAAGCTACACCATACTTCAACATGTCAGCCCCTATATTCACATGGACACACACCCCCCAACTCGAAAGCATTATACAGAACACCAAACCTTGCTGTTTGTCTTGTATTGTCCTCTTAATGTCATATTTTTCAAGCAATTTGTATATTGTTTTACATTTTTTAAATTACAAACAGGAGATGTCAGTTGAGATGTGTATGTCTTTCTCATTAGGCTCATGGAGAAACCCTTGATGTGATAATGAAAGGAATGCAAGTCGGACTGCTTCTTGGACACGAAGGCCCTCTCCATGATGCATTTCCCCTGGAAGTCTTTAATGTGGCTGTGGTGGTAGAGGAGACGATCATTGTTCAAGGCCTCAAAGATGTGCCCACATGCTTTGCCATGTTAATGGGCGCAATCTACTGCCTTAACCTCGAGTACCCCCGCAACATGAAGTACTCCTTTGAATTCCTTCAGAGGGTCATCATGAGCATTAAACCAGACCAGTGCTCAGCAAGAATCCATGGTCTCAGAAATAAACTGCTCAGATATCTCTTGTAAACAAATGAATGCCCATCTTTAGCTCTTTGTAAAAGAAAACATAGTTTTTGGACTCTGGGATTGTTGTTCTTGTTTCCAGCTGTATAGTTTGTACAGTGCAGGTCAGATATAGGTAAAGCTGCCAAGATAATACCTTTACACAAATTAATGCACAACTCAAGCTCATACTGAGAAGAAGCTGTTTTGGGGGACTTTTACATTGTTCTTACAAATTGCTTATGTTTTTAAATTGTAGTTTGTACAACACACACAAGACAGTTATGGACCAAGCAAGTGCACACACACTGTTCTGAACTGTAGGTTTGTTAAAATGTGTAAGAATCTTTGGTGAGGTCCTAACTATGTTAAAGGGATAGTTCGGATTATTTTAAGTGGTACTTGATAGTTGATAGTCAGTATACTGTATTACCTACAGTAGATGCCACAGGGTGCACAGCAACATGTATTTTAGCCACTTAATATCAGTGTATGTGTCTATATTTAGAATATTTTCACAGCATTTCCTCGCCATCAGGCAGCTTTTTCCAACGGAAAACAGTCATTAAATCTCATATTTTGATATTTTCATTCATCCTTTTGAGGATTTTTTTAACAAAAAAAGTCAAAATTCTCTGATTCCAGTCTCTTACATGGGAATATGTTCTGTTTCTTTACTCCACTGTGATAGTGATCAACATTTTTCTCCATTTTCTGACATTTTATTGGCCAACCAACTAACTTATTAATCAAGAAAATGGTCAACAGTGACTATAATTGTTGTGGCCCTTGTTTCGCTTCTGCTGCCAACCCATTCGTTTGATTGTGTTACTGTGTGACTCTGGTGGACGCAGACTAACCTTTTAAAGCACAGAGGTCATGCAATAACGCAAACAAACTAACAGATCGAGGCAGTGGCAGATCTGCAACTCCTGTGATCGGTGAGGTAAAATTACACATTTTTCCAGTGGAGTTTGGTTGGTTCTGGGAGAGCAATATTTGGCTTATATAAAGGCCATTTCCTGTTGGAAAAAGCTGTCTGATGCCAGGGTAAAGCTGTGAAATTATTGTAAATATAGTGTACATTTATATTGCAGCAGTAAATGTGCCAACCACCTTCTATTACTGCAGGTACTACACTGACTATGTTAAAATACCTCATACACACCCACTTTAACAAAAGAACAATTTTACTTGAGTATTGTTTCAAAGAGATCTGCTATCTAGAGATGGAAGTTTGTTGTATGGTTTTAGAAAGCTCTCAGTACCCCTATATTGCCTCAAACTATGTTCCTTTTTTTCCATCTTTCTTATTCTCATTTCAAGTTTTGGAAGTGTTTACTGTCTTTCTCAACCCCAGCACTGGCAGTTATCATAACTGAGACTGATGTGTTAAAAGTCAGCTGTTTTGTAAAAGAGAGGTAAAGATTTACCAACGTGCAACATGGTTCTTGTTCATCTCAGGATTTTATGAACCCATTGATTGTCTTATATGAGCCTGATTGTTTGGTGTCAAACCACCTATTTAGGTGTGAAGGCATGTTTGAAAACCTAATGTTTAAGCTGTATAACATTGTTTTTCAAATAAATGTTATATTTCTGAGAAGCTGCAAGGATTCAGTGATTATTACTTAAACAAGCGAACTTGGAATTATCAGTCAAGATAACGTATACATTTAAGTTGCAACTAATTTAAAAGGGAAATCCTCTTGACTCAAAATGGCAAGTTGTATAAATGTTGACAAGTTATTTTAACTTGGAACTACGAGTAATAACAATACAGACATGTGAGTTAGTTGGACTAGGTAAATTAAGTTTTCATCCATTGATAATTTAAAATAATTCTTTGTTTTAACTTATAGTAAAAAGTTGAAACAACTAGTAGTTAAAAGTTAAATCAACTTGGACAACTTAAAAAACAATGTTGAGAGTACTAGAATATTGTAGTCATACCAACTTGATGAACTTCAACTTTTAAGTTGAAACAAAGTTTATCCCCAAGTTGAGTTACCTTGCGTTTTCAAGGCAGCAGGTGAACTTTCATTTGCAAGTTGAACCAGCTTGAAATGTCTTACAGTGAGGCTTCTGAAACTGCTTTGCAATCATTTCTTGCAGGATACTTCATTTTGCACATAAGCAGTGTCTTTCTCTTCATCTAGGTGATAGGGGAATCTTAGTTTCAAATTTTTGGAGTTAGAGGAGCTCTTCAACCCTTACAGGTGTAAATAGTGCATGTGTGCTTCAAAGACAGGGAGATATCATGGGACCATGTTCCTCATGAGACTTTATAGGAGGCTCTTTGGGAGTACGAGGTTTCTCACCATTCCATGTTCATACTGAAGGGTTCAAAAAGCTTCTTCGACTCCACGTTGGCTGCTGTCAGCCTGTTTTCATCATTTTTAAGGACAGATTATTGAGGCTCCACCAGTATAAAATGTGGAAAAAGTACTTTCCATTGCAGGTACAGTGCGAATCTATGTGGGGGACTACTCTCTTAATTTTAACCCCAATTCCTGAACCACTCTTCCATTGCAGCACACGAAAGGAAGGAGTGTTATTTTTATCAAACTTGTCATAAAGTCAGGCTCGCTGACTGAATGAATGTGGTTGAAAACATTTCAATGCTATCTCCATAAGAAGGATGAACTAAAGAGTTGAAAGTTTTTTATTCCTGAAATTGTCTTGTGATGCATTCAGAACAGGTTTGTTTTCTCCGCTTATGGAGTAAATGTCATTCTCTACATGCGCTCCTTCAGAGAGCCAGAGTTTCTTTTTCAGCTGCTGGTGCAGCCATTTGCATGTCTTTGAGACTGAATGGTCAGTAATGTCAGGAGTGGACATTTTGGCGTGGAGGTTGTGCAGCTGCCTGCAGCTACTCTCTTAGCAGTTTGGTCAGTGAAATGGTTGCCTTTTGACATGTCATCCTCTGCACGGGTGTGTGCAGCACATTTGCAGACTGGACAGGCAGCATGGTGGCTTGCAAAAGTTCCTTAAGCAGCCTAGCACTGGTTTTCCAGTTGACGTCATACCTCTGTGTTCCTACTGTTTTGCAAAATAAAACAGTGTGGACTAGCATATTGACTATCTGTGTAGACCATCAGCGATTTCTTTCTGGCTAAACTACATGCTTGGGTCAAAGCAATGAGTTCTGCCGCTTGTGCTGACATGTGCACTGGAAGTTGACAAGCTTCTATAACATCTGATGCAGAAACCACAGCATACCCTGTCTGGCATATGCCCTGTGGAGTCTTAGATGAGGATCCATCTACCAACCAACCCTCACCTTTACTTAGTGGGACATCAGTAAGGTCTGGGTGTGGCAGATGGACTCTCTGAGCTGTCTGTACACCATTGTGTGGTTCCCCATCTTCTGGTGTGGAGAGTCATCATTTTATCTCTGCGCGGTTGCAACAGTGAAACCACTGTCCATGCCATGTGGCATGCTGGGGATAAAAACTAATCTGAGTTTGCAACAAGAGTACTTGCACAGCATGTGGCTCTAGCAGGGTGGTTGGGTGATATAATCTCACATCTGCTGAACTCTCGATTGTGAGAGCAGCTGCACAAACTGAACACAGTGTGGCAGAGCTGTGGCCACAGGGTCTAGTTTCTTGGAGTAGAAGACAAACCATCAACCTGCTTCCATGTTTTTGCAAAAGGGCTGCAGTCATGAAACCATGTTTGCGTTCCATTGTCAAGGTGAAAGGGTTACTGTAACCTGGCAACGCTAAGATCACTGTGGTCATCAGGGCTGATTTCAGACTATCAAAGGCCTTTCCAATGCTCTCTGTCCATAGAACTTTGTCATTCATTGCCACTGGTTTGCAATAAATAGCATCTTGCAGAGGCTGGGCTATCTCTGCATAATTTAGCACCCGAGCTCTGCAATAGTTGCAAGGGAAATACTGAAACCAAACTCCAGATTTCATGATTTTATGATGTGATTGTCGCTGAATAAAAGCTTTCATTGTTCATAAGGGCTGAGGAAAAATCCGAAAATGAGGACTACTGGGCGTGTTTGGGCAGGTGATGTCACAATAATCAAATTAGATGACAAATCTACTTACATTCCAAATTTTGATTCATACTGAAAATATTTTTTTATTTACAGTATGACTTTATCTCTAACCACTTTAAAGTTATAGCCTTTTAAAACCTTGATATCAAAATTGAACATTTTCCAATATGGCTGCCACCTTGTGACATCATAATATGCAATTTATATGAATAATTTCACTACCATCACAGACTTTGAGTCATACTGAACATTTTTCTTACTGACAGTATGCCTTTATCTCAAACTGTTTTCAAGTTATAGCCTTTTGAAATCCTAATATCAAAATTGTATATTTTCTTGAAAAAACTCTGGCGCCTAAAGGGTTAAGCTACAGCAGGGATGTCTGCTAAGGTGTCTGCAACCTTTCGCTTTAGCAGTGGGCATTCCCGTAAGTGCAGACACCTAAGGCATGTCCTGACAATTGTATTGAGCTCTTTAACACGTAAACCTGGAATATGAGATCAATTCAACTAATGTGAAAACCTTCATAGCAGAATAGTGTCTTATTGGGATTAAGGTCAATAATAATATTTTTGTTGTTAATGTTTAAGTAGTCAATGTCTTCAGAGCTGCAAAACTATTTGTAAATGTTTACTGTCAGAAAGAGGCACGAGCCTTTTGTCTGTTTTGCATTTTTACCATTTATATTGAGCAGAGAGAACAAGCCGTTAACCAGCAATGTCACACTGAACTGTGAAGCGGGGCAGTCAAATGTTAACTTCCGTGGGTGTCACTTGACAAGAGTGTAAAAAGCCACTTTATGTGGCAGAGACACAGCCACAAAAACACTTTCCCTGACCGGGAATTGAACCCGGGCTGTAGCGGTGAGAGCGCCAAATCCCAACCACTAGACCATCAGGAAAAAAAAAAAGCACCAACCTGGAATCTTAAGAGGAGCTTTTGCTCCGATGGAGACAGGGATTTATAGTTGGGCAATCCATGTTAAAGTGAAGAACGGCGTAAAAGGGAAGGAACCTCCAGACTGCACAATTTTCCACCCAGCTTTCTACACCTTGTTGCCCTCAAATGGGACTTTGAAACCTCGGAGTGAGACAATGCATATTGTTAATTGGGAACAGCAAGAGATGGTTCAGCCATTGCAGGGACATCTGCCATCTTTGATGCTGAGCACTTTGACTTTTTTTTGTTGGCAGCATTGTGTGGCTCGTTGGTCTGGTAGTATGATTAGAGTTTTGGGTGTGGAGAGCTCCTGGGTTCAATTCCCGGTTGAACCCAGCCTATCTTCCTGATGTACAAGCAACCCTCCTTTAACCCATAATATCTCGTGCTGAGCATTGGGAAGGTAAACTGTGGATGATGCACATCAAGGCTTCTCATTTTTGTCACACCATCATGCCGATGCACAGATGGGAGACAAAGCCAAGGGCAGGCTTAACACCTGACTGGCAAGTGCATTGTGTAGTAAACCCTGAGTGGCTCTTCTGCACCCAACGCGGGCTCACGATCCTGAGATTAAGAGCCTAATGCCCTCTGCCGGCTGAGCTATTTGGGCCTAGTGTAACGAAGCGCTGCGCTCTTGGATGCTTCTGGACACCACCTGAACATATCATGACTGGTCAGATTGGGCAGAGGTCCAGGTAAAACTCTTTACTCTCGCATTGCTTTGGCAAAGATACACCGAGTGGACACATACATTTTAGTGACTTACCACTGTTAAACTCAGTTGTACTGCATTTATGGTTGTCCTTAGCCAGCAGTGTGAACTATTATTCTATGTTACACGCTCTGGTCCTAGGAATACCTTTGTCCATGGTCGCTGGTGTCATTAATGCCACATTACTGACCATGGAACCACCAGGGACCACAGGCTTGCAGAGGTGGGGGTGGAGTTTGTGGTTGGTGATTGCTTATCAGGCCTTCATCTGGTGGATCATTGGTTGAAGAGGACTTCTTTGTTTTTGTTTTGTTTTTGACACTTTAGCAGCACCTCTCAGCAACTCTTCTCTCCTTCAGTCTGACCTGTTTGTATCAAATGCTGTTCCCACTCATGTAGTTATCATCTTTAGCCTGGGAGAAGACTATTTACTTCTGACAGCACATTCAGGTACCTTTTGAATTTGCCTGCATCTGAATGAGAACTTTTGAGGGGAGGATTTACAGAGAAGCAGCAGTTCCAGAACACTCTGTGACCTGGAAGGAGACAGACAGTTCTGGCTTCTGGCGCCTTAGACCACTGGCCAGTCCCAACAGCATGTGACGTCGTGATCTGACTTCTGCTGTCCTGGGAAAGCCTAGAGATTTCTTGCCAGTTTATTTATTTATGTACAGTTTATTTTGAACTTGAACTCAGCAGACAGCTAAAGAGTTTATGAAAATGATCTTAGACTGAAGTCACACCATCACTTTTTTCAGTCAAACATTGGTTAACGGTATCAGGAACTAGCATTTTGTTGTGACGCCATCATTTTGTCCCTTCCTCTCCATCTGTGTGCCTCTCAGCGACACTCTCCACGTCACATATGACTGGCAGTTTACTCTTCCACTGACTGACGGGAACTGAGGCTACCGAGCCTTCTGTCAAGGGAGTCGTAGAAAAACTAAATTGTCCAAAGGCATGGATGTGTTTTAGAGCATAACTGTTGCAGTCGGTCTGGAAATAGGGTGCGTTTCTGCCGTCTGTCATGCATGAGAGACATGGAGCCAGTTAGCTCAGCTGGTCAGAGCGCAGTGCTAATAATGCCGTGGTCATGGGTTCAAGCCCCATACTGGCCACGCAGGTTGTTTGTAGAACTCATTTGACAGGGAGTGGGGAAAATGTCACTGAATATAAATGCAAAACAGACAACAGGATTGTACCTCTGTCTGACAGTGAACATTTTGCAGCTCCCAAGGCATTGACTCATTTTACAGTAACAACAAAAATCTTATTCTTGACCTTAATCGAGATAAGATGCTATTCCGCTATGAAGGTTTTCAATGAAATTGATTTCATATACCAGGTTTACGTGTTAGGCTCAATCTGATTGTTGGGATGTGCCTTAGGTGTCTGCATTTTGTGTTCACTCTTACTGGAACGCCCACAGCTGAAGCAAAAGGTTGTGGACACCTTAGCAGACATCCCTGCTGTAGCTCAACTAATTAACAAGGTTCAGGTTGAGTTCAAGGAGGATTTTGGGTTCTTTCTGTGTAATTCTATGTCACACGCTTTCTGTGAAACCACCTCTATGAGCATTTTCAGTGAAATTTCTTGTCATGCTGAAAGTTGTGTGCACTGACAGCATGCACATAGTCACTGAATTGTTAAGCTCAGGATGACGTGATTACATCACTTTTTGTGCCAAAGGATGATTACTTTTTAGTGTGAGCAAGCATGCCACAGTCAGGGAGAAGCAACCCTTACTAGACCAACAAGCCCTGACCAAATCCTGTCGCAGGAAAAGCTCAGATGCTTTTCAAGAGCCATACTTAACTTGCCGGTACAAATCACGAATCTGACTACTTATGTCTCCCTTCTTTTCTGCCCTACCACCTGATTTCTTGCTTTCTCTGATGCACACTGCATTTCTCTGCGCATTTCTAAAGTCTGTTGGCTTAGCAAGGCTGCTAGCTCTCACTTTGCTTCTCTGCAGTCAGTTGAAGGCAAAGCTCTGATTGTGGGCCTGTGGTCCCTGGTGACTCCATGTTGGGAAATGTGGCATTAGAGGTGCCAGAGACCATGGACGAAGGTATTCCTAGGGCCAGAGTGCATGACATAGAATCTTATTTAATACTGCAGGCTCAGGACAAACAAATACAGTCCAAGCTTGATTAACGTCGTCAGTGGTCAGTCACTAAAATGAATTTGGCTCTACATGTAACTTTGCCAAAACAATGCAGGACTTTCCTGGCAGTAGCGAGGGCCTTTTTTGCTGGACAGAAGGGGTTGCAGTCTCTAATCCAAGTTCAGATGCTGTGGCTTTCATGACATGGTCCTGGCACCAGTGGTGTTAATAGAAGTCCTGAAAGGCAAGATGTATTTCTTCATGTTTGTTGCTTTGCACCAACAGTGCTTTAGGATGGATGAAAGGACTGAATTTCAGACTTTGTCATCTGTGCACTGCAAAGCAGATTAGTAGGAGGGAGGAGCAAGAGGCAACTCTCTTCTATGGCTGAAGGAGAGAGCCTGTAAAGATTGCCCAAGGTGACTGGTGGAAGACAGAAAAGCTAATTTGCTTGCGATAGCCAGGAATCAAACCTGAGTCTTCTGCTTGGAAGGCAGCTGTGCTCACCACTATACCACAATCACAACAAAAAAAGAAGAAATCTGGCTTTACTGTCAGGAAACATGGGTTGGCAAAATGTGGCACACCTTGTCAGGGTGATACAGGAGCATCCTCCCTGGCCCTGTCAAGGCAGCAGTGTTGACTTTTTAACAGCCCAATCGCTCTACAGCTGCCCCTGTACGCCAATAGACGTGACTGTCACCTGATGGGCGACTGAATAGTTATGCATATAATGATCTTTCAAAGGTGGATTTGACAATGATTTAAGTTTTCAACCAATCACTCACCAGAAGCCACCCATCCTGCACCCTATCACCTTGGAGCCTCAACCCCACCATGATGTTTGTAGGATTTATGAGTCGTGGGCTAATCCAGGCCATCTTGCCACAACCTTTTTCAGGCGTATTTGTGCATCACATATTTTTTGCACAACTTGGAAAGGAAATTCCTACTATTAACATCTGCAAATTCGTCTTCAGATGGTGCCTTTGCCGCAATGCGCATGCAGCCGATCACTCAGAAAAGCCACGTTGTCAGTACTTGTAAAGGAGCGGGTAATCTTCAGCTTCTCCCCATCTCTCTCTCCAAAGCCAGATCCAACTCGTGCAGAGTCCAAGAGGACAGCTCTTGGAGATCTAAAATGGCCGACTGCTGTCATCATCATGGGCCAAAAAATCCCTGTGTCTGCTAGAAACCCGTTCCTTCTCATTCTGCCAAAGCTGCCATTGTCACAGTTTCTAGGTTGCAGGATTTTGTGCATGATTTAATATGATCTAAAGAATTGGTTTATTGAGAAATTGTGACCATGGGGCTCATGTGTCTACATTCAAACAGTTATTTAATGACTGAAAAATAAGCCCTGTCTTTATATATGCCATCAATTTAGCGTCATGTATGTTGCCAATCACAATCCAAAATCTGAGAAATTGCATTTTCTTTTCTCGCTTTCAGTTCTTAAACTATTTCCATTTTCCAACTGTCTTCCTCAGTTATGTTTCTCTCTCTTTCAGTTCTAAAAAGAGTGTCAAATCAAATCATATCAAATATACTTTATTGATCCCCCAAGGGGGAAATTCAAGTTTCAAGTACACCTGACACTGCAGTCTGGTGTACTTGAGGAGCTGCCGGCGTACAGCACTCCTTCTTCATGTCCCTGTCTTGTGGTCCGAGTGTTAACTCCAGACAACAGCCGTTAAAACTGTTAATGGCCATTAAAACCAGTATATCTTCACAATGGTGAATTAAGTGAGATATCTCCAAGTCAGAGGAAGAAACACGGATGAACCAAACTCTGATGAACCAAACTGTCTCTTCTTGGAAGACCGAGCTCCCTCAGTCCGGCGAGCGATGGAGCCGAGCCCGGTTCAACATGCTGACCAGGTTTCTGCCGTCACCCCTGGCGGTGCCGGGCCCACCAGGTCTTCAGATAGCCCACGCCAGGTCAGCTGACTCACCCCAGCATGTAGACTACCGGAAAGGGGCAGCATGTCGCCGTTGCCACGTCAGGGGCTCCCGTCCCGACTCAGTCGACGCTGCCCGGATCCAGTGGCGGTGGTTTCCTCCTTTCCTTGTCCGCGGGTAGCAGTTCAGGATTAGCTTCCCCGAACCGGCCCCCAGCGACACCGTCCATGTCCGCGGCGGCACGTCTCCACCAGCCGTAAGAGGACTGGTCCGCACCCACAGAAGGCATGTCGACACCCCAGGGTATATACAGCAATCTTTGGGTCAAATTTACTACCATTTAATACCCTTTTTTACTACCTTCAGATTTTTTTTACAACCACTACGACATTGAGCTGCACCAAGTATCAATCAGAAAGATTTTGTGACATGCATGTAGATTTTACTTTACTTGATGCAATAAGTCTTCAGCCTTCCCATGACCCAAGAACTGAGACCTGAAGTATCTGGACCGAACCTCTCCATCCTCCCAATAACGGACATGGATGTCCAGTTGTTTCTTTTTGTTTGATTGGTTGAGGCTTTCGTCGAACATAATCACAAAGGCCCCAGCCTGGCTGATGTTTTTTCGTCAGCTCCTTTTTAAAAAATGCTCCGAGGCCAAATCGAATAATCTAACTAGTTTTGTCCTTACCACAGGTGAACGACTTGGCTACATCGGTCTCAGGGAACATGGCGCCAAATAGCTCCCCTATTCCCTGATTCGAGTTCAGGGACTGGTGCTTTGTAGCCATGTTAAGGCATCACAGAGTCTCCGCCCGAAGCATGGCGTTGCCTCCCATCACAATCCTTAAGTCTTGAGTCGGGTCCACGGGTCTGGTCTGCTCGTGCAGCTGTGGTGGTGTGGTCGTTGGTATAGCACTAGCACTAGTGCTAGCTGTCAAGGTGATTGACTGTTGCTGCCCACGACCGCGCATTCCCCTCACGTGTTTCTCCGACTTCATGTGCGACCTGAGCGCATTAGCCCCCATCCAATTAATATTAATGATTTTGAGGCATTCTTTACAGTATGCCTGCCGGTCGTTCCCGACGACGGGCCTTATCCAAGCTTGAAAGCTTGGATCCCGGAGCCAGGACTGGGAAAACGTACATTTCCCCATTTCAAAACTTTTTGCCACCCGCTAGAATTCGAAGAAGAGATACTGGTTCACTAGCACTGCTTTCCGTCTCCACTTGGACTTAGCTAGGCAGGACGATTTCAGATTTCTATCGACCAATGAATACAATGCATTGATATGACGTCAATATCATTTCATATCACACATTCAGGGCTTAAAGTAAAAAAAAAGTCTTGAGCCTGAACTTTTTTCGGGTGGGGAGGGGGGGGGGTGCAGCAGTCATTGTGCTTGGTAATATACAAGATGACCAACAGTTTAAATGTGAATTTTAAAAAGTAAAGGTTATTAAGTTATAAGTGAAAACATGTAAACTCAGTCAAACCCATTAATCTGATTAATTTAGCGACTACTTAATTCAGTAAAGGGCAGTTTGTACAGGAAAAAAAAACGAATTGCAACTTCTCCATCATTTTTGTTCAAAACAACGGCAAATTAATTTATAGGAAATACAGTGCCTTGCAAAAGTATTTGGCCACCTTGAACTTTTCAACTTTTTGCTACATTTCAGGCTTCAAACATGAACATTTTTTGTCAAGAATCAACAAGTGGGACACAATTGTGAAGTGGAACAAAATTTATTTGATATTCTAAACTTTTTTAACAAATAAACTGTAAAGTGGGGCGTGTAATATTATTCATTCTCCTTATGTTAATACTCTGTAGCGCCACCTTCTGCTGCAGTTCCAGCTGCAGGTCTCTTGGGGTTTGTCTCTATCAGTTTAACACATCCAGAGACTAAATTCTGGTCCATACTTCCTGTAAAACAGCTGGAGCTCAGTGAGGTTGGATGGAGAGCGTTTGTGAACAGCAGTCTTCAGCTCTTTCCACAGATTCTGGACTGGATTCAGGTCTGGACTTTGACTTGGCCGTTCTAACACCTGGATACGTTTATTTGTGAACCGTTCCATTGTAGATTGGTCTTCATGTTTTGGATCATTGTCCTGTTGGAAGATAAATCTCCGTCCCAGTCTCAGGTCTTCTGCAGACTCCAACAGGTTTTCTCCCAGAATGCTCCTGTATTTGGCTCCATCTTCTATCAGTTTTACCCATCTTCCCTGTCCCTGCTGAAGAAAAGCAGGCCCAGACCATGATGCTGCCACCACCATGTTTGACAGTGGGGAAAGTGTGTTCAGGGTGATGAGCTGTGTTGATTTTACTCCAAACATATCGTTGCATTGTGGCCAGAAAGTTTGATTTTGGTTTCATCTGGCCAGAGCTCCTTCTTCCACATGTTTGGTGAGTCTCCAGGTGGCTTGTGTCAAACTTTAAATGAGACTTTTTATGCATATCATTGAGAAATGTCTTTCTTCTTGCCACTCTTCCATAAAGGCCAGAATTGTCCAGTGTAGGACTGATTGTTGTCCTCTGGACAGACTGTCCCACCTCAGCTGTAGATCAGTTCATCCAGTGGGATCATGGGCCTCTTGGTTGCATCTCTGATCAGTCTTCTCCTTGTTCCAGATGAAAGTTTAGAGGAGCGGCCGGGTCTTGGTAGATCTGCAGTGGTCTGATTCTCCTTCCATTTCAGTATGACTGCTTGCTCAGTGCTCCTTGAGATGTTTAAAGCTTGGGAAATCTCTTTGTATCCACATCCAGCTTTAAACTTCTCCACAACAGTATCTGGGACCTGCCTGGTGTGTTCCTTGGTCTTCATGATGCTCTCTGAGCTTTAACCAGAACCCTGAGACTATCACAGAGCAGGTGCATTTAAACGGAGACTTGATTACACACAGGTGAATCTATTGATCATCATCAGTCATTCAGGACAACATTGGATCATTCAGAGATCCTCACTGAACTTCTGAGGGGTGTACTACGAAGCGAGATTAGAGGGTTAGCGAGGTATGTTGAGTCTTAAGCCAGGATTTCCGGTACCACAAAGGTGGCTCTCTTTTAACCTGGCTAGATCACCATGGTAACTTACTCTGCAAGCTTAACCTGGTCCGGAGCAGGTTATGTGCAGAGTTTAGGCTCAAATCCGCTCTAAAAAGCGCTGCCCTTTCACTTTCACCCAATCCCGTTGACTTTAGCACCAGGATTGTGCAATGGAGGGAGAGTATTCAGAGACCGGACTGATCCGCTGGCTTCCCATGACCATATTCTCTATGAACGCTAGAGATTTCCAGTTGAGAGAATACGTTACATTTGTAATCTGCTAGAGCCATATATTGGCAGCGCCACCAAACGCAGCCGTGCGCTCACAGTAGCGCAAACTGTGTGCATTTCTTTGCGTTTCTTTGCCGCGGGAACCTACATGCATTCAGTTGGTGATGCAGAAAATCTGAGCCAGAATACTGGAATAAAGGTTGTACTTGTTCTTACTGAACTGCTGAATATGTTTGTAGTATTCCCTGGCCATCTGCCCAGGCTTCAAATAAAAAGAAGCATTTTACTAAATCGCAGGTAACATAAATTAATAGTCCATTATACTGATAATCAGTGTGACGTGGAATTTCATGTGAAATGTTTTAATATGATTCATTCATAAGATTCGCCAGGGTGATAGGGTACCTATTAAAGTGGCCGGTGAGTGTGTATAACAGATAATATTAAATCTTAAATTAATTTCACATAGATTTAGCAAGAAACTAAAGTGATTTTCATTTATCATTCATAATGGGACAGTCAGACCTACATAATGTTTAAATCTGCTGCATTAAGTTTAAAGTTTAAGCGCTCTAAAAGAGGGACGGAGATTAATTAAGGTGGTGAAATAAATATAACTTACGAATTTACACGATCTGTAATTTTTTGCCAGCACTCCTTACTGGCTTTATTCGCACCAACAGTATTGCTTTTGGCCGTAAAGATTTCTTTGAAATCCTCATAGCCCTGCATTATTAAAACCTGCTCCTCCTGACTGAAATATACGGACCGCCATCTATCCATTTTATCCGGAAGAGGCGTCAAATGACGCGTCAAACGCCCCCTTTTATGTGAACGCGCACAGAGCAGAAAGCCGCGGTTAAAGGTGGGGTGGGTGTTGTTTTTTTGCAACACTTTTTACAATATTGCCTGAAAACCTTTTCACATTCCCATTGCACTCACTGAAATAAAATGTTTGCAAAAAAAACGAAACGTTTTGGTCCAGTCTAGAGGGTATAATCAGAGAAAAACTCTGACCAATCAAAATAGTGATGATCACTATTTTGATTGGCTGCATAATACATCCATCAAATATCAATGCACTCCCACCCACCCCTCCCTCCCTCCCTGTGGTTCATGTAGTCGTGAATCGTGTGAAGGCGTGGTTTCGAGGGGTGAGCTGAAGAGGAGGAGGCGGAGCCTTTGGGAGGAGGGAGGGAGTGTATATTTTCAAAATGTCACTTGAGTTGGATTGCTGGAACCGTTTTTCAAACAACACCTACTCCACCTTTAACAAAGATAGTTGATAACCACCTTTGTGGTACCAGTTATCTCTGATCGCGAGTTTCAGGTTTGTTAAGCCAGCTCACCCAAAGAAAGCCTGGCTGTGTCGAACTTGCTTCGTAGTACACCCCTCTGGACTCTGGACTTTACTGCTCTGAAAGTAAAGGGACCAATAATATTACACGCCCCACTTTTCAGTTTTTTTTAAATTGGTGAAAATGGTTTAAATATCCAATAAATTTAATTCCACTTCACGATTGTGTCCCACTTGATGTTGATTCTTGACAAAAAATTGAAATTTTATATCCTTATGTTTGAACCCTGAAATGTGTCAAAATGTTGAAAAGTTCAAGAAGGCTGTAAACTTTCAGAAGGAACTGAACAATCCATTGGGTCTTAACTCATCTCCTCTTTAACATATGTATATGCAGAGGCAGTTATTAGATTATTAGATGTTATTATTCTGGATGCATCAGCGAACCATTACATTCAGTATTTTTCCATGTTTTGGGTGGTTGATTCAACAACATTCAGAGAAAACATCCATCCTTGGAGCTGACCAGACGCTTCTAGAACTCTGGAGCTGTCATGTGTGTCCATATAACTGGCCTGCTGAGTGGAAACGGACAGATTTGTAAAGCGTTTTTATTAACGCTGCTTTTTTTTTTTACACAGATCTATGGCAGTTGAGCGACCGTAAATGATCAGTCGTGTTCCACAGTGAACGAGCACGCGCATATTTTCATGTCGGAAATAAAACCGGTCATCGGGGCCGCTACGTCCGCAGCACTGTTGCTGTTGCTCCGGGAAAGCAGCTGCCCGTGGGCTCCGACACATGGACAGCTGCTTTATACCCGGCGTCTCCTTCGTGACGGCGAAGAGCTTTTTTTCTTTTGCTGCTATAGACTAACTTCTTGGAGCACAACACACAGTCAGGTACCAGGTAGCTTCTGGCAGCAGCTCCCAAACCAGCTCTGTCCCCTGTTCCTCTGTCCCCTGTTCCTCTGTCCAGGCCCAGAGACACTTGAATTTTGCCTCCGTTCTTCTGATTGTGGGAGAAAAAAACACCGGCTCACCTCGCCTGCATTTTAAGACCACTCAGAAATAACGTGTTTCTGTGCGTGTTTTTTTTTTTTTTTTTCCCTAAATCATAGTCAAAAGCCAGAGATCCGGCATGGCGCCGGAATACTTTAACCCCTGCACATTTGTTTTTGAAGTAGGGGAGAAAAGGAGAAAAGTGGGTGACTTTTCTGAGCTCCTTACCACGACACTGATATTTTCTATATAACTAGGTCAAATTTGGCATCCAGGACTATTTACGTACTTGGCAGACTATTATGAGCATTGATGCCTACTTTTTGAGACGACCTGACAAGATGCCACCGAAAGAAATCGATGAAGACGAACAGACCAGAAGCCGGTGCTAGCTCGCCTAGCCCCCCCCCCTCAGTGGAGGATGAACACCCGCTAGCTAGCGGCCACGGCGACACACTTGACCCGGCTTTCCGTCAGACTATTCAGGAAATACCGGTGAATATAACACAAGTGATTGATGAAAAGCTGGGACCACTATCCCAAACGCTGCAGGCCCATGCAGTGGAACTACAAAAGTTTGACGAGCGGGCCACCGAGGCAGAGAGCAGGATCTCTGCGGTTGAACACAACTCCGAACGAGCGGTGTCGAGGATTCAGGCACTCGAGAAACAAATTCAAAGCATGGCTGACCATATTGATGACCTCGAGAATAGAGGCAGGCGTAAAAATATACGGGTCATTGGCTTACCAGGAGACATGGAGGGTAATCATTCAGCTAAGTTCTTCGAGGGCTGGATACCCGACCTGCTCGGGCTGGAGACGAAAACGGGCCGTGTGAAGATTGAAAGAGCTCACTGCACGCTAGCTCCGAAACCAGGGTCCAACCAGCGACCCCGACCCGTCGTCATCAGATTCCACAATTTTGCGGATAGGCAGAGGGTGTTGGACGCCGCAAGACGCAGCGGGACCGTGAAGTACCAGGAACTGACCATCATGTTTTTTCAGGATCTGTCAGCTGTCGTTGTGTGGAAACGAAAATGCTTTGATAGTGTAAAGCAACGCCTGAGAGATATTGGAGCCAAATATATGATGCTTTACCCAGCTACGCTGAAAATAATCCACGGCGGGACAACCAAGGTGTTCGACTCCCACACCCAAGCTATGGCTTTTGTTGACACACTCAGATAGACTACACGTGAGTCACCAGCTGATTTGTTTACGTTTATGGGCAGCTGATTCAGCGATTATATATTTTTATTTTTATTTTAACTCTCTCTCTATATATATACACACTTTTTTTTTTTTTTTTTTTTTGTTTACTGAACTATTTAACTGAACCATTTAAGTTTGTGTCCCCTAAAAAAAAAAGAAAAAAGTGGATAATTGTATATCATTAGACTGAAGCATCCACTGGACCTGCCTAGGCCTCTTCTCTTGTTGGGGAGGACTACCACAAACTGATTATGATTACTTATAAGCAGATCTTAGGAGGACAAGAATAGTAATGATGAGCAGAAATGGTTCACCGATTTGTCATTAAACAGTTCAGAATGTTTATTTATTTATTTTTATGCCCTATAACTCTTTGGTAATGGTGACTATGTCTGGTTGGTAAAGTAATGTATATAACTTAGTGATTACTTTTTACCACTTCTTAGTGAGTGTGTGTATGGGGGGTAGGGCTGAACGATTTTGAGAAATAATCTAATTGCGATTTTTTGACCTATATTGCGATTGCGATTTGACTCGCGATTAAAACTTTGAGTAGTGGCTTGCCTGAATCGGGCCAGCACCCTGGCCATGTTCCTGTGGGTCTTGAACTTCTGGGGACCTTCCACACGGAGTTGCAGCACTCACTTCACACAGGGCATTTTTAAACCTTCAGTAACATACACTGTGTCCATTTAAAAGGTCATGAAACATTACACAATGGCATACCATTCATTTACTGCTCTAGATTCTAATAAGGAGGAAAAGGAAAAGATATTACTTGCTTTCAGCATGTATCATATTTATTGTTTCCAGAACATTTTCTGCGGCACACCAAAATTGAAAATCACAATGTGCCGTGAAATAAATGACCAGAATATTGCACAACAGAACATTTGACTAAGGTTGCCGCTGAAGGCACTAGATTAGTAACATTGAACTTTTTTTTCCCGCTCAAAAGGCAAAAGCAGATTGCAAAAATATTCTTGTAAACAGTTTCTTGTAAACAGTTGTTTTTGTAAACGTGCTTCCCCCAACGGGGTACATTCAGTCGACCCCCCCTTTGTTACTCAAAGGCTAGGTCAAAACTAAAATAAATAAAACATACAACTTAAATAAAAAATGCTATGGCAAAGTGCAAAATGTGTGCAAAATTCTCAGAACCTTTCAAATAGAAAAACTTAAATAGATTTTACAAATTAAGCCTTACACCACTTCCTTTCCTGTTACTAGTCAACACTCAAATTTTTGGTCAAGAAAACCAGGTTTCCAGGTTTCAGACAAGAGCGGTCGCAGGTGACCACATTACCTGCTGTACTAAAAAGTCTCTCGGAGGGTGAACTTGTGGCTGGTATGCAAAGGTATTTGCGAGCCAGTTGGCTCAGCAAAGGAAATTGTACCTTGCGCTCCTTCCACCATGAGAGGGGATCTTCCTCTTCATCAAGTTTTGTTGATGTCATGTAGCTGTTAAGTTCAGCCACAATGGCATCCTTGAGCTGCACAGTGGATGCAGGCCTAGCAGGGACCCCCCTGGCACTCTTCAGGAAGCTGCCCAATGACTTCTTTCTTTTTCCCACATTGGATGGCTCTGCTGCCCTTGGACCTGGAAGCACGGTGTGTGCGGTCACGGTGGTGGTGCTGACGCTTGTCTCACAGGGCCTCTGCTACAAAATACAGAGACAGAAAGAGTGGACAAAGAGATGAGAGCTGCGCAGTTTTACAATATGTTTTTGAACAACTGGGCATTTTATGTAAAGGGCAAAAGCTTATAATATTATTATTATATATTTTTTTTATTATAACTAAAAAACAAATATATAAGACAGGTTACCCTTTGTGCCACTTGTTCCATTTCTCTCTTCACTCTCTCTTTGGTGGTTCCTAGAGCTGTTATGCTCATGTAGTCGTACTTGTATCTCGGATCCAGGAAGGTAGCGATGTCTGGGAGCTCCTGACAATCTGGGTCGCTGTATTTTTCCTCCATGTAGGCCAGGATTTTTGACTTGATTTCCTTGGTAAGGGTTGTGTCATCATCCTCTTCAGCCAGGAATTTTGTTTTCATGAGATGCAGGACAGGCTTTAGGTATGACACACTTATATACAACTCCCCAGAGAGGGCATCTGTAAATGCCTTGAGAGACTGCAGGGCAGCGTTTACAGATTCAAGGACATCTTTGTCTCGCCAGTTGAGCACCAGGTGACGGGTCTTTTTGTCTTTAGACAGAACTTCAGACAAGGCCTTCTCCTGCTCCAAAACCCTCTCCATCATCATCTGCCTTGAGCCCCATCGTGTAGGACACTCCCTGATCAATGAATGCTCTTTCAGACGAAGATCCCTCTGTGCCTCACGCAGTGCTCTCCTTTTCTTCCAACTGTGGGAGAAACTGCCAACCATCTGTTTACAGGCTCCTGTTGCCTGGCTTACTCTGCTGTCATTTTTCAAGGCATTTTCTGGAGTGAAAAAAACAAACGAACACAGAGACAGGGAAAAAGAGATGAGTGAGAGAGTTCATTTTTAAATTATACAATGGTATTTTCAAAGTAAACCGATAGTGATAAACTTGTATGCAGCAATACATAGTCAAGCCCTATCTTGCACCCCCTCCTCTCCCTAAACTTATTTGGTGTTTATTTAAAATATTTTAATATTGTTCAACTAGCTAATCAATCAGCTTGTAGATCAGCTATTTGAAGTATTTTAAAACGTGTTAATATATTTCAACTAGAGTAAACTGGGAGGCTATATTTAGGCATAAGGGGTGGCACAAGATATAGCTGTCAGCCTGTCAGTGTTCAACTCTGTAGTTTAAAAAAAAACAATTGAACAAAATACTCAATTTAACTAGTTAATGCATGGGATTTAAAGCACTTTACTAAAGAATGTACCAAATAAAATTGTAAAGTAATTGATTAAAAACATCGTTTTATAGAGGTTATACAGAGGGGGATTACACTTACCAATCGCTAGGTGCAGTCTGTGTCCAAAACATTGCAGTCTGGTCCAGTCCAACTCAGTTTCAAAGGCTTTGACCACGTTTGATCCGTTATCAGTAGTAAAGCACGTCAAGTTTTCTTCTTTGAGCCCCCATGCAGCCAGACTTTCCTTAAGTCCAGCAGCAATATTCTCTCCCCTATGGTCATCAGGAAAGTACAGAGTTTGCAGGCAGCGACTCTTCAACTCAAACTTGTCATCTATGAAGTGTACCGTGAGACTCAGGTACGGCTCCGTCGTTCTGCTAGACCACAGATCAGTTGTTGCTGCGTAATAGTCCACACTGCTCACCTCCAATTCGACTTGTTTTCGAATCTCCATGTACATTTCTGGAATGGCAACCTGGCTGAAGTATGTGCGAGATGGTATCACATATCTTCTGTCCAGCATTCGGATCATTTTAATGAATCCCGGTTTGGTCACTGCATTAATGGGGACGCAGTCTTTAGCGATGTAGAATGTTATGGCGTAGGTAATCTCATGGTGCCTCCGTGAAGTCGTTTCATATGAATTGACACTTTCAAACAACTGTTTCAGTGTTTGCTGTACATTAGATGCAAACTGGGCTTCATTATTGTCACTGGTTTGTTTTTCACCTGCTTTGATCACGTAGTCGTCGTAGAGGTGCCTGTGATGTTTAAACAAGTGCTGGCGAAGGTTTGTTGTGTTGCCGCGGGATGTTTTAACTGTAGCACGACAGGATTTGCACAAAACTCTTTTCTGTTGTATGTCTGCGGCGTCAAAGCCAAAATATTGCCATAACAGCGATGTTCCATTTTTCTTTTGGATTAATTTGTGCGGATTCTGAGTGTCTTGTGCTGCGGGATCTGCAGAAGCCATGCTTGCTGTGCGTGTGTTTCCTTTGTAAACGTAAACCACCACCACCAGACGTAAAGTGAGCACTGGGTGCGTCACGTGCGCTACAGGGACACTTCTGATTGGTTAGAATGGCGAGCACAGCACAGCAGTGTCGTAAACACTCTGTCAGACTCGCTCCGGTAAAAATATTAAAATAAATAATTTAAAAATAATCGCATCCTTTGCGATTAGCTAATCACATGGTTTCAAATCTCGATTTCGGTTTGAAAACGATTAATCGTTCAGCCTTAATGGGGGGTGTGCTCGGTCTGTTTATTCAGTCATAATGTGGATGTTAATATCACTCTAGTGATGTTATTTGAACTTGGAGCTGTACAGGAAGTTCACCAAGTCCAGTTATGGAA
The DNA here is from genome assembly GCA_018398805.1 of Hirundichthys speculiger. Classification (NCBI taxonomy): domain Eukaryota; kingdom Metazoa; phylum Chordata; class Actinopteri; order Beloniformes; family Exocoetidae; genus Hirundichthys; species Hirundichthys speculiger. Next base: position 628,106 of record JAGFBZ010000420.1, read on the forward strand.
AAGGTTATGGTAATCCCCTGGTTATCACGTGGGGAAGGTTTCTCGTTAGTGCTGTTGGCACATCTGTTATTTGTATTATATGTTGTCTTTTTTTAGTTTTACAGCTGGGTAGCAGTCAGGTGCACAATCATTATGGACGTTGCAATGCATTTGGGAGCTTATACTTTTTTGTTTGCAAAGGGTTATGGCAGGTAATACGCTGAGATTTTGTACGTGGAATATTAAAGGAAACCACTCGCCCATCAAAAGAAAGAAAGTATTGTTATCCTTAAAAAAAGAAAAAATTGACATCGCTCTGTTGCAGGAAACACACTTAAATGATAAGGAGCATTTAAAACTGCAACAATATGGCTTCGACCAAATTTATTTCTCATCTTTTACTACTAAAAGCAGAGGGGTGGCAATTCTAATTAGGAAAAACTTACCAATTAAAGTGTCGAAGTGTATTAAGGACAACCATGGGCGGTTTGTACTTATTATAGCCTCCTTACATGGAGAGGAACTAGCTATTTTAAATGTTTACTGTCCCCCATGTCATCCCCTTAATTTTTTGAATGATGCATTTGCAAAGCTGTCTGATCTTGCAGTAGAGAACACTGTAGTAGGAGGAGACTTTAATTGTCTCATGAATCCATTGATGGACAGATTTCCTTTGGGTGCTCTATCCCTGTCGAAACAGTCGAAACAAATTGGTGGTCTTTTCGAGGACTTGAGATATGTGGATGTATGGAGAACATTGCACCCTGTAGATAAAGAATATAGCTTTTTTTCTAATCCTCACAAATGCTACAGAAGGATTGACTATTTCTTCACCCTAAAACAGTTTATTTCTATAAACAGTGGCCTCCTGTACAATCGGAAACATTTTAATATCTGATCATGCCGCGGTTTATTTAGACATTACAATTAAAGAACCTAACAAAAAATTGGTAGGGTGGAGAATGGACACTTCAATCTTAAAAGATCACAAATTTATATCATATTTCACCTCAGAATTTAGGCTATTTCTCTCCATCAACTCCCCATCAGCCAGCAATCCTTCTCTGCTGTGGGAGACCTCTAAGGCCGTTGCTAGGGGGTTAATCATCTCTTACACTACTAGCAAAAGACACAAAAATTTAGAACAGCAAGTTTTATTGGAAAAAAGACTTGATATATCAGAGAAAGAATATGTCAAGAAACCTACAGCAGCTAAATTGAAGGAAATCTCTGCTATTCGTTCCACATTGAATTCATTGTTAACTAAGAAGGCAGGGGAAAAATTAGGCTATGCAAAACAAAGATTATTTAAACATGGTGATAAACCGGGTAGATACTTAGCTTACTTAGCTAGGAAAAATAGGGCCTCTCAAGCCATTGGGTCTATATTAGATGGGACAGGTTCTTGTTCTTCTGATTCTAAAGTTATTAATGAAGCTTTCAGGATTTTTTTTTTTTACAAAATTATACCAATCAGAACAGGCCAATGACGCCGAAACATTAATGGAGGCTTTCTTCTCCAAACTTGATCTTCCAACTATATCTCAGGACCAGAAGTCTGTTTTAAATGCCCCGATCTCTGTGGCTGAAATACGTGAGGCTGTTCAACATCTTCAGACAGGGAAGGCACCAGGCAATGATGGCCTTGATACCGAGTTTTATAAAGAGTTTCAAAATCTCCTATTAGAACCCATGGTGAATATGTTTAATTACTCATTTGACATTGGCACTCTCCCACCATCACTGAGAGAAGCCAATATTTCTTTAATTCTTAAAAAAGGGAAGCGCCCGGAAGAATGCGCCTCATATAGGCCGATTTCGCTACTTAATGTAGATTTAAAAATCTTATCTAAAGTATTAGCAAGAAGGCTGGAAGGCCTTCTACCAACCATAGTGAAAGAGGACCAAACTGGCTTCATCAAGGGTTGTAACTCATATAACAACATTAGAAGGCTATTAAATATTATCCAGCTGTCTCAACATGAGGCAATAAAGGGTCTTGTGGTTTCCCTAGATGCGGAAAAGGCCTTCGATCGTGTTGAGTGGCCCTACTTCTTTTTTACACTTGGTCAGTTTGGCTTAGGCGATAACTTCACTAAGTGGGTGAAGGTTCTATATACCCAGCCATTGGCTGCAGTCATAACTAATGGACTGAGGTCCACAAAATTTGCAGTCCGAAGAGTCAATAGACAGGGTTGTCCTCTGTCTCCACTGTTGTTTGCAGTAGCAATCGAACCCCTGGCAAGAAGCTATTAGGCGAGACCCTCTAATAACTGGAATTGATATCGGCGGAAAATCGCATAAAATTACATTATATGCAGATGATGTTTTATTATTTATGTTAAACCCTTCTGTGTCAGTCCCACGTCTAATTCAGACTATCTCCCTGTTTGCTGCATTTTCTGGATACAAAATAAATTTTTCCAAGTCCGAGGCGATGCCTTTGGGTATTTTGCAGCAGCTGCCAGACAACCCCAATCCGTTCCCATTTAAATGGTCCCCCACTGGCTTTATATACTTAGGTGTATATATCACGCCTCAATTTAATCAGATGTTTCACACCAACTTCAATCCGCTCTTTGACAAAATCAGACAGGATCTAGAGAGATGGGACAGCCTTCCCATATCATGGCTGGGTCGAGTCTCACTGCTAAAGTTGAACGTCCTCCTACGTCTACTCTATCCAATACAAATGATCCCTATTTTATTCAATCATAAAATAATTAAAAAACTAAATGGTTGGTTCAGTTCCTTCATGTGGAACAGACGCAGACCGGGGATTAGGATGTCAGTGTTGCAATTACCAAGTGCTATGGGTGGACTAGACCTCCCAGATATTAAAAAATACCAATTGAGTGCTCATTTAAGATATATAGCTGACTGGATTAAAGATGATGTCACCTCGATATGGCTTGACATCGAGAAGTCTCTTTCTAATTGTCTTCTTAAAAATTTACTTTTTATTACTACGCAGCATGTTGTAGGGAGACCAGGGCATACGTCTGTCTTCACCCCAATCACTGACAACCCTGACTTCCTTCCAGGGACCTCAGATACAGCTTTCAGACGCTGGACAGTTTAGGGAATTTCTTCTTTGGGTGATCTCTTTGATGGTAATGTCCTCATGTCATTTAACCAGGTTGTAGAGAAATATGACATAGCTAGAAAGGATCTTTTTCTTTATTTTCAGATCAAAGACTTTATCATGAAAGACACGTCACTGCTTACTGATATGAATGTGACAAAAATTGAGAAAAAAGTTCTTCATCGCTGATGAAGCTTCCATTAGTGCCTTTTATAACAGTTTGCGGGATTCAGGGCCAGACTGGGAGACTTTTTCAGGCCAGGAGTCAGTCATGTAACCAGGCCACCCTGGCATTGCCCACACCCGCACGTTCACGCCCACACCTACATGCATTGGCACGCATGTACACGAACACACACACACACTGCATTCCAAATAGAAGTTCAAATATGGGACCTATGTACAAACTAAGTTAGGAATATACAGTAACTTTTGTGTTTGGGGCCGGGCTGGTAAAATACAGTAACACAACAATCCTCAGCAAAATCCACTAACACACTTACTAGAAGAGAATAAAGGTTTAATGCAGTGCCAAGGTTACATCATATCATGTGGAATGTCAACTGCCTCTTTTCTCAATTCTTGAAGAAATAGTTGGAGCCTTTTTTGGTTAGCCTAGCTCACCGCTAGTAAGGAGGAGGTGGGGGGCCAACCAGGGTTCCCCGGGGGCCTGACCAGGCGCTCTCTCTCTACCCTGCCACAGCGGCCTTGAAACGCAGAGTGGCCACATGCGTATCTCCCAGCCTGTTCTTGGACCAACCAGATGAACTGATTCGTAAGCTACAGCTCAATTTTTCCCTTTTCCAAGTAGAATCAATTTGTATAACCAATGAATGCTGCTGCTTAACCTTGCTAAATCTGCTTTAATAAATATAAAATTATCATAAGACGTCGTGGTGGACATTACATCTGTATCCAGAATTTTGAAGACTTGGTTATGCCTCTGCACTAACACACAGGTTCTTATTGGTTATTCTAGTCATATATTTTCACCTTTCCCTGAGGCTTGCTGTCCAAGCCACAAAATTCATCCTAGCCGGTATTAAGAGCCCAGATCTTAAGAGGAGAGCTGCAGTTAACAGACGTGACCGATAGCTGGACTTCGAGCCACCCGGCTATTCCTCTTAGGTCAGTTATTGGGGTAAGCGGGGTAGACGTCTGTAAGTAGGCAGTGAGAGCTAGGCGTATCTCCTCGACACCAGCTTGAAGAAGTGAGCTTCAGGTCCAACCAATCTGGACCCCCGGATGAAATTGTGCAGCAGGAGGGAGCCTGCGTAAGCACAGAAGATCGACTCCCCGTGAGGACAGCGAGGGAAGCCGAGCCCGCAGTAATTGCAGGAAGCACGCGGGATTGTGAGGAGTGAAGATCGACTCCCCGTGAGGACAGCGAGGGAAGCCGAGCCCGCAGTAATTGCAGGAAGCAAGCGGGATTGAGAGGAGCGAAGGTCGACGGAGAATTTCTAGAGGAAATCCCAAAACTGCGTGGAATAGCCAACCAGTCTGGACCTCATCCCTGACCCCAAGAGGTACCTAGGGAGGCTTTGAGGAACAGACGACTTGATCAGACAAAGACAGAGAAGAATGGCGACAGAACAGAAGAACTCAAGCCCAGAAGAGGATGACCCAGGTTTGGGACCGAGCACTGCAGGGACCAAGCCACATGGGATGGCCTCACCAGCTGGGACGGCCGACGAGGTGAACGAGGAAAGAGCATTTAGGGTTGTGCTCTATGGAGGTGGCGTGGCGTTGTGGGACCAGACCATACGCCAATGGCTGGGGGGTGAGCTGGGGGTAGATTCAGACTCCCTGCGAGACATAGTGGACGGAGCCCTACAGGAGCGACCAGACTACGTATGCCCTACCCAGCCTGGGCGGATGCGAGTGATGGTCCTGGTCCACCCTCTTAAAGGAAACAAAGCAGCCGATGTTGGAGTGGTGATGAAATGGTGGGGCCAGATACTCAGGTCCTGGAGGCAGGAAGGACCCATAGGGGCTGTGGTGAGCCCCGCCTGCCAATACGATGGGATTGTGAAACTACTAACCCAGACTGCAGGCTTGGATTGTGTCCAAGAGTACCGAGATAGGTAAGCCCAGGGCTCAGGGCAGAGCGAGTTCTTAGGTAGCGACCTTGAGGAAGTAGAAGAGGGATCTGAGGTGCAGAGCTACGCCTCCGAGCCCGCACCTAACCTGAGGGACGTCGGGACGGTGGATACAGGAGGGGCTGAAGACTCGCAAGAAAGGTCCCAGGATCTGCCAGAAATGGCCCGGAGTCAGACGAAGGAAAAGGAACCAACTGAACCAAGCCTCAGTTCGGAGGGAAAGTTGGAGGAACAGCAGAGGCTGCCTGAACTTGTAGGCCACCCATCCACACCATTGATACGGAGTTGTGTAGAAGGCATGAACCGGGATTTGCGCCAGATGCAGCTCGGGGATGGACCTAGCCGAGGAGATACAGAGGAGAAGGACAGGGGTGGTGATGAGCTCTGGCAAAGGAAGCAGACCGTAAAAACGGAGAGGCACTCATCCGAATCACCGCCACCAAAAGGACGACTAGAAAAGACGGCAGAGGAATCCCCAGGGTTGAAACATAGGCGTGTCCCCCCAACTTGGCCCTCCTTTTCCCCTATAGAAGGGATCGCCCCGGACCTTGAAATGGTGCCCCCGGAGGCGAAGAGAGTGACCCTGAGGAATGGAGCCCGGGCCTATAGCTACATAGGGAGCATCGGGGGGGTCAGCAGTGATGCCCTGATAATCTTTACCGATGCTAAAGGGGAGGCCCACCATGCTGAGGTGAGAGATCAGCTATGGAAGGCCGGAGAGGGCTATAGGCAGGAAGTCAGGCGGCTCAATATGACCCGGACGGGGGTAGGCATGGCAAGTGGGGGACGTCTGCCCCATTATGCTATAGTTCATGTGAGAATTGACCAACATCAGGGAGGTCCAGGGATGAAGGAGTACCTGGAGGAGTACCTATGATGATAGAGGCCCTGGAACGGGGTCTGGGGAAGGCGAAGGAGATAGCAGCCAGGAGGGTGATGATAAGCGTTAATGGGTTAAGATCAGGAAATGTGTCCTGGGGGGTGGCCGAGATGGTGGCGGCTGCGGCAATGCGGATGGACGCGGCTAGGTGTCACATGGGAGACCGAATCGAGGAGTATGTGATTCAAACCTCCCCAGAGGATGAAGAGACCAGGAGACGACGGGCACTGGCAGCCGTGATAGGGATGCAGGGGTTTGGAGGTGCAACACCGGCCGGAGTAAGAACACCGGAGTCCCGGGGAACGCCCAAAGAAGTCGAACCCGGAGCCCCTGCACCAATACAAGAGGAGTTTATCTTCATTGGGGGAGACTCGCCGAGGGCCCCGCCTGGTGGATGTGAAACTATTGGTGGATGTGAGTTGTGAGGATGAAGATGCGGTACTGAGGGTGCAAAACGAAGGAGGGGGTATGGTGACTTTATGGAGTTACACCTTGTCATCGGTGGAGAAGAAATACCCCCAAGAGGAAAAAGAACTGGCAGTCTTGGCGAAATATTGGAGTGGAATAAAAGATCTCGCCCAAGGTCAAAGAATTAAGGTGACCACACAGAGCCATGTGCACAAGTTCCTAAGGAAAGGGACAGTGGAGAGTACCAGGGCTACGAACACCAGATGGGGCAGGTGGGAGGATATCCTGCTGGACCCAGACCTTGAGATTGGGCCAGCACAACCAGCCGATAAAAGACCATCGGAGGCAGGACCACCGGAGGGACGACCATATGAATGGATTCTCTACACAGATGGATCACGGAAAGGGCCAGACGATGCCGCATATTGGGGGTTTATCCTCAAACATGATGGGAGAGAGCAATGCTGACGCAAAGGAAGATCGCAGGGCAGCGCCCAGGCTGGAGAGGTCACGGCGGTAATGGAGGGACTGCTGGAGCTCAGCCAACGGAAGGTGCGAAGGGCTAGGATAATAACGGACAGCCAATATTGTGCGCAGGCCCTAAAAGAGGATCTCGCCATCTGGGAGGAAAATGGGTTCGAAGGAGCTAGAGGTAAAACAGTAGCTCACCAGGATTTATGGAAGAAAATAGCCGAGTTGCGGCTGAACATGGAACTAGATGTGCTGCATCAGAAGGCACATGCCAAAGAAGGGACACACTGGCGGGGAAACGAGGAAGTGAACTGCTACGTACAAGAGAGAAGAATTGTCTTTGTCGGGATCGAGAAGTGGGACAGAACACCTAGAGGCCGGGTGGTCCCAACAGAAGATGTGAGGGAGGTGGTACAGGCTGTGCATGAGGCGCTGGGTCATGTAGGCACGCTCCCCACACGGAAGGAATTGGAGAAGCAACAGCTCTGGGTCGCCCAAAGCCAGATACGCCGGGTTCTGAGAAACTGCGTCGTGTGTGGGCAGTACAACGCAGGGAGAAGAGGACAGCGGGTTGACGGCCAAACCATCAAAAGTACCGTGCCCTGGGGATCAGTCTGTATGGATGTGGCTGGACCCCTAGGGGTAACAGGTAAGAGAGGAGAGAAAT